>JABFEA020000001.1:49097801-49112941 GCA_019775915.2 Cyphomyrus plagiostoma
TGTGCATCATCAGACGAAGGCCGCTGATGTTCTTATTAATGGAGATTTAAATCAGTATTCTTTCCGACGTCTTTGAACTTGTCATCCTGACCTTACGTACTTTGTATTATCTTGTTTATGTGCTCTGGGAAATACAAGAGACATTCATTTATTACGCCTTATGAATCCTGTTATACTGCGCTTTTATATTGCTCGATGAATGGCAGCGGGTTTTTCGTACGTGATTCTTGGTATAGGAAAACACGAATTGGCCTTATTTTCTGGAAAAAAAAGATTATTAGCATTTATTTAATTTAATGTGATATTTCACCATTGCCTATCCGTCGCCTTGATAAGTCATATTTTGTATAGGCCTACATTTCTAATTAGATGGAACCTGCATCTATGTCTGTCACTGAAAATGTGTATCGAAGACATTCTGGATTCTGTAATATATTCCTACACCCCTTTCCCCTCTGCATAATACAAACGCAATACATGGCCATCAGTATTATATCTCGTATTTTAAAATTAATTGCATTAAAAATCTGTATGAGAAATGGTATTTACAAACAAGTGACAATATTAATATTGCGCCTTTCACGTATTAGAGAGTGAGGACGGGAAGACAGTTTGCTTGAGGTTAACGGCGCAACGAAACTGTCTGCAGTCCAAATTTTCTCCAAATTCTTGCACGTCTTTTTGCATAGTCACAAACGAGCACTGCATTTATGAAATCTACTGAGGGTTAAAAGAAAAAGTTAGACACTCTTGTGTGTTGCCAAGAAATGCAAATTGTCAGCATTGTATCATTAATTAACCTGTATATAGGGGTGAAAATTAAGCTTGCCTGAGGCAGATAATTCAGACGAGTACAAAAAACTGAATACTAACACACTGCTGACTTGAAAAATGCTTGTCGGACTATTTTATTTATTTGTTTGTAATTAATTAATTTATTTGAAGTTAGGCCAGTTGGCTAACAGCAAAAATTCTTAAGCTTAAATACTCATCTCATATCACACATAATACTCATATGAAAATCATCGTCTCTGGTGTGTGTATGTTTTTCACCTGTTTTTCAATGTCAGGTAAGATTTGACTGTATTTTATAATTGACAAAGTGTCCTTTATTTTTGCTGTACCCTACAACCAGACTTTTTTTCCATGTTGGTCGAGTTAAATAGGGGTGATAGGACTCCTGTGTTACAAAGCTAACAGCCATGTACAAATCCTGTGTTGTTTACCCATTACCTCCGGTCAGCGACTTTTACGACTATAAATCTTTTATTTTTGGGTGAGCTGTCCACTCTGCAGGGTCTATTACTGACGCAAAATGCAGAAATGGTTAGAATGAAGATGAGTCGTGAGGCATTTACTACAAAAAGATGTCCAGGTTTTCATTGCTGACATTCTATAGACTCACCTTCTTTATCTCAGCGTTGTCCATAATGCTCCTAGACCAAGACAGACAGCAAAGGGGGAAGGAGGGATCTTGCACCTACAGCCACATTGAGCGGAGGCAACTCTAACAGGTGGGGCTGCACAGAGGAGGTACTTCCTGTTTCACAGATTTTTTTTCTTCGGCGTGAGCGGCAGCTAACTGTCACTCGTCACTGCCTCCCTGCTACTAGCATCTCGCTGCCTTCATCGTCTCGCAGCGGTTGAGGAGGAGCATGAGTCGTGGGAGAGAGATGAACCTGCACAGGACAGGGGTCGTCACACTCCTCGTTCTTTTCGTCCATTCTGCCGGTAAGATCACTCACAATGCATGGGGAGGAGATGTTCGAAGCCACAAGATTTAGCCCGACATGCCCTCATCTTGCGTTCTCGCCTTTCCGCACTTCGATGCTTCAGGTCATCCATCTCTTCAGCTGTGGATTTATAATCGGAGCTCGAATGACGAAGAAGAAATGATTGTATGACTTTCGACCATTTCAAGCTTAGTTTTGAATCCGCTTGTGGTCCCATTTTCGCGCCTTGTTCTCTGAGATTGCTTTGGAACCCGATGTTGACAAGTGGGGGTTATAAAGACACAGAATTTAGTAACAATCGCTGGATAACTTTCAGGGTTCATAGAGATCTCTGTTCATTTCTGAGAAAATGAGCACTAAGTTGTTGTATCCAACGTCCCCTGTAGTTCATTCTGTAGGTGCCTGGGCATGTCAGTAGAAAAGGCAAGGGAGATTTGTCAGCTCTAGACCTGATTTAGATCTCTAGATTTCAGCTGAAGCTTGCTGCTCTAGAGCTCATGTGTTTGCTATGCCTGCCATATAGAAAGCTGGTTGCTGTTCTCAGGCTCTCCACATCTCTCTTCTACTCTGTATGGTCTCTGCGTTGTTGGACACTCGGGTTACCTTTGAGAGCGGTGGGGGGTACTCCTCTCCGTGGCTGATGTTTCTGCCCTGTGCTATTCCTGTGTTTGCAGCGCTCTCATTGTGGGGGGGGGGGGCATACCAGAAGTTAGCGCTGAGGTTTCAAATGGAGGAAAGGTGGCACCATTCATTTCTTTTGATCTCCACTGTGTCTGGCTGGTCTTTCTGAACTTAGCTCCCTACCTGGCTTCCGCTCCCACTGCAGACAAAAACAGAAGTTCCCACTGTGCAAGGCTACCCCTGTGTCTCATTTAGCTGTCTAGGCTACGTTTAAAAGTAATTACTCGGCTTGCGATCAGAAATGCAAAAGACCTTTCCTTAAGCTACATAATATATATGAATCACCAAAACACTAAATTCAAGAATTAAACCTAAACATAGTTTTTGGTATTGCTCGTGATCATGGCGTCCCTATCGTCTCGTGGGCCCAAACATGCTTAGCGTGAGTGACGATCGTCTGCCTTACAAGGGCTTAGCTATTAATTCTGAATCAATGTGTGTCTCATCTTCGAAACACACGACTTTGCAGACTTGATGTCAGATTTTTTTTTTCTCTCTTCAGCTGTTTGGAAATGTTTTCTCCTGTTAAAGTTTGACAACATGGCCAATGGCAAAGAGTGACATGAATTCAGGAAACCGAGATCAAAAATACCTCCATTTATTTTTTTCCTGATTGGGTTTAATTGTGATCTATAAATACACTAAAGCCATTTCTACGGCTGTACCTAGCTAAATAAAGTGGTCTGAAGAGCCAATACCTTAAGTCCATCAGTGGCAGATGAAACTTATGCCAGTTTGCATAAAGGACATTTTGTTTTGGGCAAGGATCTTTCACCCCCTAGGCCAGAGGTCTAGTATCAGCCCGTGAGCCATATCCGGCCTCCGAGATGCTTATTATTGACGTGACATCGTTTTTAATTCCCTCAAATTCTCTTTCTGCTTAAAAAGTAGCTCAAGATCTCTTAGCCAGTGCCCCCCCCCCGCAGGTTATTTTTGTTCCAGAACCCTGCTATAAGCAATTCTCAGTCTTTCTTCTAAATCGTAAAAGTGTTTCTTGGCTTTATTATAAATAGACATTTTAACTCTGATTTAAAAAGCACTTGAGAAACAGTGAAATACATTGTGAATTTTGTATGTTTCTACAAGAGGTTATTGTATTCCGTGTTGCATTTGACGGCTGGTATTTAAAGTATACGTGTAGTCCTCGGGTTCCTAACAAAATCTCTTCCTTAAATCTGTCCAATTTGTACATAAGTTGGAACAATAATAATATAGAAAACAATGCTAATAATTATAATGCAGTAGTAATTAAGGTGACTACAAATGGTACTGTGGTGTAACTAGAGCTAACGAATGGTTGAAGCTACGCAATGTTCTCATGAGTGTCACAAAGTAGTACATTCATTTGTTATTACGAACCATTGTGTTTATCCGAGATTTTTAATATAATAGGCTTTATGGCAATGCGTTCATAAATACAAGTTGTCAGACAGTCTTAACCCGGCGACAGCCTATATAGTGTGTTTAATACAGGATATTCAGTTATGCGATGGCTTTCTTGCTAAAGGACACACTGACTACAAAAATCAGTTAAGATTTCAAAGTACTAATTTGACCGTGACTTTGAGCATTTGCTGTCAAAACTATTTTTAATTTAAAAATTAATAGAATTGCCTTTAGGATCATTTATTGTCTTGATTCAACAATGATTTAACTACATTTAAACATTTACAGAGAAATCATCCCTAAAAGAATCTCTCCTATCACTCAGATAAAGCATCTAATTGGGGGTGATTTTAATCTTGCATTGATGTATACAACACATTATTGACCTTAAATTATTTTTATTAACAGTGTAAAGTATGAATTGGACACATTAATACTTGAAAGCGACCAAATCTCCGTAACTGTACCATACTGGTATAATTAGCTTCTTTCCTGCTTGCATATATACATTTAATTGGCTTTGCCCTAACTTGATTAAATAGGTCACTGTAAAGCACTTCTGTATCACCATGGTTTTTGAAAATCATTATAATTGGCAATCAAGTCATTTATCGTAACTTAGGGGGTTGCTCGGATGATTTGGCGCTACAGTACATGTCTAAAGTCCATCTGAGATATTTTACATGATGATGGCCAAACAGATTTTTTTGATCAAAATGCAGTTGAGTCATAAAGATAAGTATTAAATATTATCGTAGGTTATTGTTGGGGTTTTTTTGCGCAAAGAAGGAAGGAGCCGTGTTCTGCTATTTGTTCTTGACCAGACCCCAACCACCCGTCCAGCATACAGTACATTATGTGTCTGCACTGTATTTCCCAGTATGCTTGGCTGCAGTGACAGAATGACGACATTTAGCTACAAGGGTCAGCTGGACTGCTAAGGCCTATAATAACCTTATAAGGCGTTAGCCAAGTGTTTGTTTTGATATATTCTTATTTTAATTATTCACTTAAGGTAGGATCATTCACAGTAACATTTAAAATTATTACCCATTTTAAATTTATCATACTCAATAACACTACGGTTATACGGCGTGAGCGGCTGTTGTTTAATCTTGTCTGCTGTTTATTTATAATATTTATGCGTATTAACGGATTAACTTTTCTATCTCCAAAAATTTATTACTCAGCCCCTCCAATCTATGAAGTTCTAATATGACAAAAATAAGATATTTTGTGTTTGATATTTATTTTAGTAACAAGATTAGAAAATTTCTTATCTTGAATTTATTATTTTAATACTTAGATCAGAAATTAATATCAACGATAGTGAAAGAATGCACTTATGAAGGGTGCTCAAAATAAGTGAAATCAATGGACAGACAATTCTCTGAAGAACAGCTCTCAAAGTCTGAATTAAATTTCAGTAAGCAGAAGTTTTTCATGAAGCTTAATTAACAGCCTTAACAGCTGAAAGTCTTTGTTATTAAGGTACCATTACATTTCTTAATATGGCTGGCCGTCTAGCTAGTCAGAATTGCAGTTCCATTTTATTTATTTGAAAAAAAAAAATTGATCCTGTTCACAATAATGGATCTGTTGTGACTTTCCATCGGCTGCACGATCGTCAGGCATATTTGGATTACAGAGCAGCCGTATTGTGAAACTGACCTTTGACATGACCCGTGCTAATTCACCTGATATTTGGTGATTTAAAAAAAATGCCTATTAATTTTAAGGATCCCAAGATAATAATGGAAATGACTCAACATTACTATAAAGAAAATATAAATGCACTTAATATAAAACAGTTATTCAGCATCTACAGCAACGGTGAGCGTGCTTTTAGCGTGTTAGCGATTTAGTCTTATGGAAGGCTAATTTTTTTGCGCTTCACCGATATGGACAATTTAGGTAATACTGTACATGCATCTTTTTAATCTAGCAAAATAGTAATTGCTTAATTATTGAATACGACTTAACTTCCTGTCCCCATGAATTTCAGAGAGGACGTGGGATGATTAGGTTGGAAATATTATTTTGTTTATATAGGGCTGCCCAATGTGGGGGAGGTCTAAGCTGATGACGAGAAAATACCTGGGCATCAACATTATTCTCCGACTTTGCCCTTTCATTGTCCTATCTTGATTTATAGCTGAAAATTATTGGCCGGTGTTGTGTTTTGATCCATATGTTTTACATATATTTGTGCATTGATGAAGCTAACAGAGAAACTAACATGGGTATTAGTCTTAGAAGATATGAAAACATGCAAATGTTTCACCAAGAAGTGATGTTTTTCTATTTCCCAAAAATTCTCTTTCTACGTTTCCATGCGAATGAATAAAACTCGGTTTATAAGCCAGGTATTGCTTCTGTTTTGTTTTTCTGTTTTTTTCAGTTAGGCAGTGATTGCTTGGTTTTGGTAACTCCATATTGCTTTGGGATGTTGAACCAAGTTGAACACTCAGTAAACACCCATATCTACCGACAGTGAAACTAATACTTACGTATTTAGTGTCAAAAATTAAGACACATTAGTGCCTATTTCTTTGGGTGATTTATGAGCTTTTTCATGTGCAGGAACATCAAAATGAATATTCAAATGTTACTTAGCATTAAAGCTAGCTATGGGATATAGACTGCAGAAACATGCACTCTGACTGTGTTTGTTGTTCCGTAAGTCTTCGACAAAAACAGTCACTGTGGTGCTTATGTTACTCACTAAAGAAAAAGAGAAATGCTTGCAGCTTTTTGAAGATAAGTGGTTTATTTTGGGTAGAACAGGTGGGACCTTACCCTGTGAGAACAACTCTGCGGTCTCATTAGCAGGGGCGGGATTGGAAAACTCATGCCTGTGCGAAAAGGCAGGACAGGAAACACCATTTATACCACCTCATCTACCTCGAGTGGGGGCGGGGGGGCTGCCCCTTAATGTCATTTTATTTAACAAAATCATGTGAGGTTCACAGTGAGGGTGTCGGACGCCAGTTATTTAATCGTTAGATAGATTAGCGGCTGGGCAGCACTCCTGGGGGAGTGTATTCCTGTGAAGGTTTTTTCCCATCTTCTTTTTTGAATTCCTCCCCACTGTGTCACTGCGGGGAATCCTCTACTTGGCCCGTTGCGGTTATATTTGTCAGAAAGGGTCATTGCTGGGCAGAGGATTCTCGTTTTTCAACCAAAAAAAAAAAAAAAACAAACTGGCAGAAAGACATGTCACGGAAAGGTTCCCCCGAAAACGAAAAGATAATGTGTCACTGTAGAAACCTAATTATTTACAGTCAAAACAACCTACTTTTTTCTAAAGAATGAAATAAATTAATAAATAGCTTCCCTATTGAGTTTATAATAGTTTTTTTTAGTTTTTAGTTTGACTTAAAAACTCCCACATTGCTTCTTAAGACCTTATGGTCAACAACAGCTTGATGAAAATCTACAGTATGTCTATAACCTGATGTTATTTTGGTCGATAATCATCATGCGCTTGTGACTGTAAAAAGGCCATCTCGGGCATTCAGACACTAACTGATAATCTCAGTGCATTATTTTGGGTATCGTTTATGGGGACGGGGATTTAAATGAATGAATAGTTTTGAGGATCAGCCATGACCATGAATCTGGTCTTTTCCTGTACGATTGATTGTATTTTTGTCTACGGCCTGGATGAAGGTAAGGGAAGTTGTGCAGCGCATATTTCACAAGGAAGGCAGTACGCTTGTGTGTGCTGGTGAGCCTGAGACATTGCTAGAGGAAATGGCCAAGAGTTTATAACTAAGAGATACAGACTCGTACAAGTGATGAAATGAACCCTCCTTTGGTGAGAGCAGTTGGGACACGGGGGACAGATAAGACTCAAAAAGAGTCCCGGTCAGGTCTATGGTTCAAGGTCCAGCCCACATCTCCAACAGAAAGCAGAGCATGCATTAGTAGCTTCTGTGTGAATCTATTGCAAAAAAGGGTTCTCTGCTGAAAAGGTGCTGCAGTGGCAGCAAGTTGGGTGGAAAATTAATAAGAAAGAGACACGAGGAGCCGACAAAAACAATGATGCTTTTTCTCATCGTGCTCCCTGTGGGGGAGCAATGTGTCATGTGGGGAATCCTCCTGTCAGCATTTTCTGTTCTGTTTGCCAGAAAGGGTCAGTGCAGAGAAAGAGGTTTCACCTCGTTGATCTGTTTAGACTTCAGCAGAAAGTCACAGGCTGTCCAAGAGCGACGGCCGTATAAAACAAAGGAGAAGAACAGTTTAGTCACTGCAATATCGGCTCAGGATAAATGGCACAGCCAGGAACTGAGTCTCACACGGTCACGTGTGCCCCAGCCACAGAGCCAAGCTGCCGCCCCCCCCCCAACCACCCTGCTGTAAACCATGGTTTTAAACGCCACTGATGCTCACAGCCTAAATAAAGCGGATATCTAGACAGCAGGTCAATTCAACGATTGACACAGACGCGTAATCATCACAGGTGCTGGCGATCAGTGATTTTTCTAACTTTGATTTAACAAGCAACTGGCACGTGGTGAATACGGGGAATTAAATGAAGGCTATTGAACATCTGCCATCTTGAGACTCGGAGTGAAATTACTTATCGATTAGTCTGTGGTTTTTAATCTCGGAATCGCTGCAGCAGACTGGCATGTTAGTTTTGCCTCTACATGTTCCTTTGTCTATTTCTAGGTTGTGAATAGTACCCCCATCGTGCACTTTGCACAGATCAAAGTGGTCTTTACACCTTTGCTTTTTACAGCCGTGGCATATATCTAACAAGCTGACTTATTTCCGAGTACTGAACTGAAACTTTTTAATGTGCCCTGAGTTTACGTAAATATACATTCTGGAGCTTAAGCGTTTTTTTTTTCTTTTCACACAGCCGCCTGTCGCTAATCACCATTAGCCACACGGCAGCTGTACTCTTGAAAAGAAATGCACGGAAGCCACTGTTGTCAGATAACAGCGGTGGAAATGCTCAGAGACCCCAACGCTTTGGCCTGAACACTTCCTGTCACTGCAGTGACATTTTGCATCACGCCGTCGAGCTAGGCTGAGACGCCCCAGTCAATCAATGATATTACACAAACTTGTTTCAGGTGTGATTAACAGTGAAACCAATCATAGAGGTACAGAATAACATGCCAAGGAATAAATGAGTCAGAAAACAAGACATCACTGCTGTTCCACGTGTTCCACCAGGGTATAACATCAAAACAAGTTTTCTCAAAAACAAAATACATCTCTTAATAAACTCTGTATGGTCTTATGCTTATTTGTTACCCTCACAAAAACACTGGCAATAAATAAATTCCTTGTCATCTTCTGTGGTAGGCAAGAAGTCAGATTTTCATGGTTTTTCTAATGAATTAGGTACAGACCCTCCTCTACTTACAAACTTTCAGACATATGAACGAAGAGGACTGTAAATCCGAATTATGTTCATTGGGCTCTCATTTCATGTCCGCTACAACAGTTTTTTTTTTTCTGTGCGCCAATTCCACCTAGTACGACTTCTGGCTACTACTCCCACCCCACAGCAGCGTAGCGTGCATACTCCCAGCATCCTAGTTCTTTGTACTTGCGTATACCCTTAAATTGATGTTGAGTAACGACTTATGAACATTTCATATTACGAACGGCTGTTCGGAACGTATCTCATTCGTAAGTAGAGGAGCGTCTGTACACTATCAATTTGTGTCCAAATTAAGACATTGTATCCTGTAGGAGGCCTGCTTTAGGCTCCATGATATACATGATTTTGTTATTCTGACAGTCGTTCTTGATGTGTGTTGAAATCCTGGCTCATCACAGATGTCCTACAGCAGTATTCCTGTGTTGGTAATTTTGGATCCAGGCTGGTCCTCTCGTCTATTAATTTTTCATATTCTTCTTGATCTAATTTAAAAGTACTCGGTACTGTATATTAGCCTGTTGTGCTTACCAAACTGGGATTTGTAATATGGCATCAGGCAAAATTTATATTAAAAAAATATATAATAATAAAACCAACCTTTAGCAGTTTTACTTGAAATTAAAAATCAGCGGTGAAACTGCTACGTTGCATGAAAGGCACAATACCTTTACTTCCTGTATTAAAACAGCATCATTAACTAGTAATAGCTGCAAAATGTGCAGTTTTAAATTTAAATTTATCATTGGATAGCACATCACGGAAGACTACGGGGAAGGGATGAATTGACACATGGTGAAAATCTGAGAGGGCAGCCATCGCTCTTGAATGCATGTGGGACAGGAAATTTAGCCAGTGCAAAAAAAGGGCCATAATCTGCCCAGTGCCAGACCACTCTGCCTTTCAGTGTCTCGGCCAAGTTTTTGATTCACCACAACATGAGTCAATGGCTGCCTTCTTAAGATGTAATACTAAGCTATTTCTACGAACTTCTGTTTTGGAAATTAAGCCTTTACATATGCAGACACGTGAATCATTAAGTCAATTTTAATGTAATTTTAATATAGAAATGTACTGTAATATGCATTTGATGTAAAAACTGTAAAATGCATAAAACTTTTGTCACTGTAATACAAATATATGATGCATACTGTATATGACCACACAGACTGCATTAGGTGATGTGGTAACACTTTACTCCAAGGGGTACAAATAAAGTAGTAGTACACTCTTACTTAATGCATTTATTAACTAGTAACAAAGTGTTAGTTATGCATTGATCCCATGTTCGTTCATCACTAATCAGTCATAACAGTTTATTTCATGCAGGTACTATATTTGTTCGTGATTTGTACTTGAGTTGTAATTGAGTTGCTAAGATACGTGTGCTCTGTCAAGTAAAGTGTTACCGATGAATCTAATTTGGGTAAATTTTAGTCAGTGCCTTATATGTTTTTTTTTCCTCAAAATACTGCTTTAAAATAAGGATTGTACTGATAGCACAGTACTCTAAGCCTTTCAGTAAGTGCTGTAATTATGCTTACAGTGTATGCCTTGTTTCTCGTTAACGTAGCGTACAACCTTCCATTTATAATCAAAAACCCTTACAACTGATGAAGTGCAGTTTCTGTAAAGAAATTAAATTGACCTTTATTTGCCATTTGTACAAATACGAGAACAGGTACATTGGAATGTGTTTTTTCCTCATATCCCATCTCGCTGTTCTTTTTTAAGATATACACACATGCAGCTTTCTTTTAATCTTGTTGGCATCACAAAGGAGAACTTCAATGCTTCCTGATGAGTTCAATCTCCAGGTTTTTGGTGGTAATTTAGTCAGGGAGACACCACAATTAGCTAAAACAACTGTACGTTCTACACAACGTGTCCGAATGACAAATGTCGTGCAAGACAATCGCAGCCCAGTAACACTTACCGAATGGAGGGGGGCGGATGCTGACAGTTAACCTGGCTCCTCTAGCAAACCCGTAACGTTGCCGATCGAGCCCTGATTTAAGGCCTGGAGACGTCAAGATTTTCCATTTTTGACATTGTACTTAACCCTGGATTTCATTGTATTACTGCAGATGTAGGAAAAGGACGCTACTGTCACTCAAAGCCTGATGCCCAGTTTTTATTGGTTGCTCAGACTTGGCTGGCGGGCATGCTGGGCAGGAGCATGTCTGTGTACCAGCTGCACGCCAGACGGCCTGGTGATCACAGTACAAACTGGCATTACGTGAGACGTGCTGCGGGTTGGTCGCGCCCTTGTGTTAAAGACCAGTCTGTAATGGTCGATAAACGCGATGCTTTGTCAATGTGAGTCGTACCTTGAGGAGTCCAGTTAGATCATTTGAATACTACAGAATCGCTATTCTTTAGTGTTTTGGCAAAATGTGTCACGATTGTGTGATTTGTCTGAGGTACTGCTGGTGCAGTGGGGGCCTCTGTACGCGCGGCTCGCGATGGGGCTGTCGGAGACTCGCGGCGCTGCCCCCCCCCCCCCGGCTTGCAGTCATTCCACTGGCCCTCCTGCAGCAACACAGGGCTCAAAAACCATGGCAGTGAGCTCTGCTCGGGGTACAGAGATGTACAAACCGCGAGAGAGAGGAGCTCTTTTAGCCACATTCTGTACGTGCGTGTGTGTGTGTGTGTTAAGCAGTTCTGAGGGGGCCGGCTTGTCGATTCGTGTGTCTCCGCTTGTACGCCTGCGAGTTAAACGCCAGCGTGCGGTGGGTGGTTAATAGCCCCCACTGGTTGTTGGGACCCAAATTACGATGAAGCTCAGAAGCTGTGGTTTAGGTACCTCTCCTCTGCCCCCCGCCTCTGCCCCCCGCCCCCAAGGCTTCCCTTTCCTGTGAGGCTTGCCAGCTACACACTCAGCACCAGGTAGGTTGCACTCTGAATGTGCGCAGGGGAGGTACAGTGAAGATGGCTCTGACTTTCATTCACTGCAGCCACCACAGACAGGTGATCCAGCCTCTGAGCCCTTAGCTGGTTCCTTATGACCTGAGGTGGAAATTTCAGGTCCAGAAAATACAAATCCAGACCAGGATTTTGTTCCAACCAAACAGTTGAGTTACTCTGTGACTGTGACTCTTTATGCTCGACTGTTTGTTTGAAACAAAATCTTGGTCTGGATCTGTCTTTCTGAACCTGAACTTTCCACGCCTGCTTATGTCATTAAACAGTTTCCATGTGCAGAAATGCCATAGCGATACCATGTAGACTAAACTAAACCTTGTTTGATAATGACTGTGAGTATAAACTGTGAGTGTTTCCCTGGACCCCCACATCATCAGTGTCTCTTTCTGACCATGCCCCCCCCATCCTCCCATTGTCCACCTGTCCATGCATGACTAATGTTACCCCTCCCTCCATCACGTCATGCAGACGCCATGAGCATCTCGGACCCCAATATCTGCTACATCCTCGATGGGCTCCTGCTGCTGTACAGCATCGTCATGACGGCACTCTTCTTCCGGGCCAAGGTGAGCACCGGAGGTCCTCAGCCAAGCAGTCCGGGCATTAGGGGTGGACCAGAGATATACAAGGACGTAGAAGGGGGGCAGTGTGTATCTGTGCAGATTGGGATGCTGTATATGTAATCAGATGGTTGCTGGTTCAAATCCCGTGGTCCACAGAGTTCACCATTGGAACCTTCAGCAAGACCTTTAACCCTTCTCAAAAAATGTCTGTCACCTTGGATAACAGTATGTACTACATAAATAAAGTGTAATATAAATCTAATTGCAGCGGATGTTTGAGGCAATAGATTAAACGATATGAATAACCTTGTTTCTGGATTGTGTAAAGTGACAGCTGAGGTACAGTGTAGGTTGAGGTTAACTGTAAATCTGTAGCTGTGAGATGTACCCAGAAGTGATTAATATTCTGTATGCCTTTAATCAATCTCTTATGGTATCAGTCGGCCTACGCTGGGCAACTGTTTACTAGGAAATGACACAGAATACGACAAGGAATTGTTACTAAGGGATTAACGATTTTTGGAAGCCAAGTTTCAGTTTAGACCTCAGGATGGTGTGATCAGAGTTATGGCCACATGGTAATACTTGTAGCGCGAGGTGTGCGATTTAACGTAAGCAGAGCCAGTACAGACCCGAGGCGGGTCTTCTGTAACCCTAGGCGCTGTGTGCCTGACAGACATCTGCTGTTTTCAGGAAGTCAACTGAATATTGGGTGGAAGCTGACAGAATCTGTTAAAAGTCGTTTAAAGAATGCAAGGGAATAGACAAAAGACCCCAACACATTACTGCATAAAAATGTATGTTATTGAAAGATTTATATTGTATTTCTACATTTATTCTCTCCCTCCGGCAGTTTGGGAACCAAAGTACTTCAAAAGAAGAAGGCATCTATTCGGTAAGTCCTTCCCCAGCTTAGCTAACCCTCAGCTCGTCTTTAACATATCTTATGAGCAGGGGCGGACTTACCGTAAGGCACAGGAAGGCAACTACCTGCCCCCCTCCCCCCAAAAAAAAAACTTGGAGTTCCCATGAACACAGAATTTCCAGAAGTTACATAAGAAATTTACAAACGAGAGGAGGACATTTGGCCCATCAAGCTCGTTTGGGGAGAACTTAACTAATAGCTCAGAGCTGTTAAAATCTTATCTAGCTCTGATTTAAAGGAACCCAGGGTTTTAGCTTGCGCTACACTAGACATGCATGGATATAAGATAATACGGTAACCCCTTTACATTTGCAAAGGTTAGGGGTGGAACATCCCAGCGAATGTGAAAATAAGCAAATAACAGTTGAGCCCCTTAACCTGAACTACCAATTTCTAAAAAAACAGTATGTTTGCACTTTACATTTTGCTTCGTCATTTTATATCAAAACCTCTTTATATGATGCATAAACCATCTCAGTTCTGACCTTGCATGTTACTGCTCTACACACTGGGAACACTTCGTTTTGGAGCTTTAATTAAAAATGCATAATTAACAGCACTGAAATGTTTAAAAGTTACTGGGAGAATTGTGAGATTCTCTGGTCATAGAAACAGCTGGTTACCAAGACAAGAATACTTAGTGTACCCAAGCCAAGATATTTTAATATTAAAGGTGTAGTCTGCATTTACACTAACAAATATTATGTATCATTAATATTTTTATATTATGTGAATTCTTGTGATCCTAATTATTTTCAGTTTTGTTTTGGCTTACAAAGGAATATTTGGCTTTAGTTTTGGTCTGTGAGTTTTTGTGATCTTTCAGTAAGCTCCAAAAATATGTTTGGTATCAGTACAGACGACGTTACCCCCTCTGCTGTTCATGCTGCCCAGCCTCCGTTTCACACTGGAGCCTAGCGGTCGGCCGTTGGTTCTTTCACTTCCAAGAAAACCAGCACAAAGTAGCCAAACAGAGGAAGAAACCGACGCAAAGACGGAAGATTAATTTTACATATCCTGTAAAAGTCTTTCATACTATCCTGCTAGAGTGGTGGACAAATTATGATCACACGTGGAGAGAACACATTTAACAGAACATAGGTAAAAATATCCTAGGTTACAGCCTACACTCCGGCAGAAGAGGGCACGATTAAATTTCTTAAATTTGGCCGATCAATCCCAAAAGTGCGATCTCCCTCTCCCCCGATTGGTTAATTTTACCGACAGCACTTCCGCCCCCCCTATTCTGATTGGTAGGTCTTTTTGCTGGTAACCTGTCCATTGACTGGCAGATTTTTTATATTCCATCATTTTTAATTTCCCCTTAAATGGCCCCCTTAGTGCCCCCAGAGAAGTTAATCTGCTCGACCTCGTAAATCAGAAATATATGAACAATTATTCACATCTCATTGGAATATAAAGGACGACACTGACTACGGCTTCTGTTTTGTGGTTCCACTGCTTGATTGACAAAGTGTGTGTGTGTGTTCTGATGTAGTTAGAGCATCTGGGGGGGGGGGGGGGGG
>JABFEA020000001.1:49122359-49136133 GCA_019775915.2 Cyphomyrus plagiostoma
AAATTTGTACAAAAATAAAAAATATTTATTTTTTGAATGGCCATATATTTATTTTTTCTGCCCCCCACCCCCCCAAATCAACGTGAACCACCAATCAGCAGGTCAGAATGCCACCACCTCATCACTAAACAATGCGCCCTTACTTATATTTTCCACATTCACTAAAGCTACGAGTGTCCACTCCAACACCCCCACCCCAAAAATACCCCCCCCGCCCCCCACAAAAGCAGAGTGACGCACTTGTCACCATAAAGCTCTCAGTATTATTAAAGCTACTTTGAAACAAAAGTGATCAGTGTATATGGAGACAAACGGCAGGAACGCCAGCGATGACGGCGACAGGCAGGCGTCTCAGTCTCATGTGTGTCGCCCCCTGTGGCCGCATGGGGAACAGCGGCAGCACCGGTTTGACGTATTAAAGCCTTCTAACCGCGTTTCAGCTTTTTACAGAGATTAATGCAACTCAGACGGTAAATTACCCACAAAAACCACACCCCCATACAAATACACACAAATCTGTAAACGCAGTAATGAGTTCAGCAATGAAAGAACCCCATTTGTATCCTTTAGAGCTCTGGTATAAAACAGTGTTACGAGCCAATATGACAGACCATAAACAAAAGAAAGTTCACCATTAAAAAGTTGTATTCTGAACGGAAAGAATATTGACCTCAGCGACGAGGTCACTCAGTCGAATGCATGTCTCACATTTTTTGGTTCGAACGATAATTGTCTAATTTTCTGGGTGAAGGGGAGGGAAAAAATAAGTACGTTCAAAAAGATAATTTAGAGAGAGTGAAAAATAAATGCTATTTTCTTTCCCAGGTTTGTGCCAGGACTGCACAGAGTGCTGTGTGAAGAGTCTGTTTGGACAGTCTCAAATCGCCATGGCAACAGGGCGTCAAGTGATTTGTGCACATGCCCCACCCTCACCAAAAATGATTAAAAAATGATTAAAATGGCAAGGGAGAAAAAAAATAATATTCTTATTGACAATTAAAAAAACCTAAGATCCTGGCACAAAAAAGAAGAAGAAAGATGTAGAGAATAAAGCCTTATATAAAAAAATAAATTCAGTAGGTTCTCTCTTTTTGGTGGCAGCAGAAGTATTAAATAAGGAGAAAGGAGGCGGGGAAGGGAGGCGGAGCCACACGAGGGGTGTGGCCGCAAGTTCATTGGGCCTTGGAGGCAGTGGTGATGGTGGCGGCGGGTGCCGTGGTGACGGTCCCGCTGCTATGCTGGCCATCGCCGTGCGCGGTCGCCGTGGTGACCTGCAGGTTAAGGGCCCCGGCCCCAGCCCCAGACACCAGGCTAACCGGGTTGCTGGTCAGCAGGGACAGGTTCTGAGGGTTGAGGAAAAGGGGAGCCGTCACCAGGTTGGGCGTGCTCCCGGCACTGGCGTTGGCGAAGAGCAGACTGCCGCTGCCGTCCAGGGAGGTGATGGGGAGGCTGCCGCTGGAGGCCAGAGCTGGATAGGAGGCGGGAGAGTGGTCTGTCAATCACAGACGCCAGGGCTAATCAAATCACAGCAGAGGTGGGGATTTCAGGTCCAGAGAGTACAAATCCAGACCAAGACTTTGTTTCAACCAACCAGTTGAAAGAGTCAGTCACAGAGTATTCAACTGGTTGGTTGAAACAAAATCTTGGTCTGGATTTGTACTCTCTGGACCTGAAATCTCCACCTCTGAATCACAGTCCTCAAGAGCCAAGCACTGGCGACTTTCCAGCTTTCTTTTACCTGTGAAGCCTCTGGCCAATCAGAATCGGTAACCTAACTACCCGGGAGGACTGAAAACAAGGCCTGGATTTGGAATTGAGGGCCAGATTTGAAGAGCCCTGCAGTATAAACCAAAAGGATGGCCATGACAACAAGCAACACGGGAAGCAATCGACTATGGAGATGGACACATTCATGTGCTATGTGCACTTAGAAAAAATGTATACCTTCACTTGTCACTGGGGCTGTACCCTTGTAATTATACCTTTTATGGTACAGAAAAAGGAACATCCCAAAGGTATAAACAGCATTCATGTACCATCAATGGTACAGAAATGTTCCTCAGAGTCCATTTCTGTACCTTAAAAAGGTACAATTACCTATAGCTAAGGGTACAAGCGGCAGACCCTTGATACAAGGTACAAACTGGTACTCTTTATTTCTGACAGTGCATATATCTGTGGTATCTGATGAGTTTGGGGACTGCAGAGTGAATCTGAGCCTCAGAGTGCTAAAAGATCCACTGAAAACGGGGGGGGGATGGTAGGCATTTGGTAACCATGGCAACAAGCACTGTGGACATGGGTAACGTAGTTCTTGGTTAAAAGTCCGGCCTACGCACCTTGGATGGTGGCCAGCGTGCTGTTGCTCATAAGGGCCGGACTCAGCGCGCTGCCCAGGGCGCTGGGAGCCAGACTGAGCAACGCTCCCCTGCAAGGAGAGAGAGAGAGACAGACGCCATAGAGCATGAAGGTCACAGCATGACGGCCGAGGGAGGCGTGACTCGCACTGCAACACGTGAGCTCACCCAGGCGCAAACTGCGAGGACGCCATGAGGCCCGGGCCGAGTCCGGCAGCGGCCGCCGCCATGGCAGCCAGTCCCGCGCTGGTGGGCAGCTGGGCGGCGCCCTGCAGGGCAGCTGAGAGGCCCGACGCTGTCACCATCACCTGTCCGGTGCCCAGCGTCGATGCCAGGGAGGAGGGCGCCTGTGTCTCAGTGTTCGTCTCCTGGGCTCCACCCACCTCCGTGGCCGCCTGCACCGTCGGGGAGGGGCTCAAGGAAGAGGGGGTCATAGCGGAAGTGGCCATGGGGGCCGTGGAGATCACCGACGCCGTATTTGTGGTCGCTGCTCCGGGGGTCGTGCCTGGAGCAGCAGGAAAATGTTGGAGGGTCACTTCAGGCCACAGACACACTCAAGGCCCCAGGGCAGATGTTCTCTGTTAAACCACCAAGTTCCCAACTTTGTGAGCCAATTACTTTCTCACAGGTCCTCAGCGAGCTTCAGAACGGTAAACAAACACCACCGCCGCTGGAGACACGCACGTTCTGTGGGCCGAGGCGGAAAGTCCACCTACCCGCAAAAGCGAGGCTGGTGGCCGTGCTGGTGAGAGGCAGAACTGGGTTTACAGTCAACGTGGTCGGTGGGTTACTGGAGACAAGGCTGGCCGTACTGGGCACCTGGGACAGGGAAGAAGGACGGTGAATTGATTTCTACCAATTGTCTGGTATAAAGTTGGTGGTTGTGATGCACCCCCAGTCCTCCAGCTCTGACAGCCATCCCTGCTACCCCAGAGAGCAGTATGGGCCTTGATTTAACTTGGTTGGTGGTACATTATATCCTATACCTGCCCTACTAGAGTGAGGTCACAAAGTTGTCACAGAGCTGGGCCCAGCTGGAAGCAGTCGAAATAATTTTTTCCCCCAAGTCTGGGAACGTGCAGTACCCCCCCCCCCCTGCAATGTTGTCCTTAAGCAAGGCCCTTTAGTGTACCAAGGGGGTGGACGGGGAGAAGATCGCTTTGATGGGGGTGCTGCTGGCACTTCCGCTGCTGGGGGGGTTGATCCTCTTCTCCTTCTGCCTCCGGTTGCAGAACCACACGCGGATAACCTCCTTCTCCATGTTCAGCTGGTCGGCGATCATGGTGATCTCCTCAGAGGTAGGTTTTTGGTTCTGCTTAAAGAGCATAAAGGGACCCACCGGTCCACTTTCACTATGGGGGGGTCAAAGGTCAGAGGTTCGAGTTCCAGGTATGAAGGTGGCTGCCCACATGACATGTGAGGCCAAAGAATTCAAACCTTCAAGAACATATGAGCTGAACATATTACTGAACACTGAGTCTTAGGCAGTCAAAAAAACATTTAAATCAATTTATTTGGATATTAAGTGTGCTCATAAATTTTGCATTAGAACTAGTGCTGTCGACATCAGCACATGAATGCTTCTAATTAATCTGGAAACCATAACACACTATTTTGTTGAAGACAAATTAATCCTCTGGAGTCACTTTTGTTTCAAAGTAGCCTTTATATATATTTTCAAAATATATATTTATATATTTTATATCATCTATATGAGAGAGAGAAACTAAATATATTTACAGAGCTTTGTAAGGAGAATAAATAGATCAAGTGTCACTGACTTGAGTGTCTGAGTCATGAAGCAGCGCCCATCACCCACCCATTTGCAAATAGCGCTATTCATATGCGATAAAATAATCTAACAGTAGGACAGTAGATATTGGATCCAAACACACAATTGGGTTCTGTTTACACTGACTGAGGAGTGTCAACCTTTTGTTTCGTGATGTGAGGGAGTTTTCACTGGGGAAATACCATAAAAATACATCTCTGCAAATCATGGATGACTTAAAATTCAAATAAGCAGTAAATTACAAAATGCAACTGTTTTCTAATTTTGATTGCTAGTGTAATATATTACACACACACATATATACACACATACACAGTATATAGTTAACTGTATACTTTTTAGAAGTATAAGACTAAAAAGCAATTATACTAAATTAAATATTTCTCAAAATTAATGTTGTAAAATGGCTTAAAATAGTAGGGATTGTATTCGCTGATAACATTTTATTTTCATATATTACATCAAAATAATACAGTTTGCACTGAAAACACTGGATGCAAGTGTTCTGTCCAAAAATGCTTTCAGAAATAGAATTTAAAAAAGCAGAATGGGAATACCTTTTCAAAAAGCATAGTTGCCAATTACATTAGTGACTTACATATTTGGAACCACTCAACTGAATAGTTTCAACCATCAAAACCAAGATGCAACTTAAAAAAAAAAAAAAAATTCTCTTACCAGTTTGTCCTGCATTTCTTTGTTCCTAGATCACACATTATTTGTTTCCAAAAAATACTAGCAAAATACCATTTTAAAACAGCCTATTAGTGCGATTAACGATTTTTTTAGGTGAATGACACCTCTAATTAAGAGTAGCACAATAACAACTCATAAGAATCTCCAAAAAGGTACTGATAGCTTGTAGCCTGGCTAAATGAACACCACTTATCCCCAAACTCCTCAGTGGCATGCCGGCCATTTCATGCGTTTATTAAATAAGCTGGCATACACTGACAGGCATAACGGCATAGTTTTACACTAACGTGACGATAAGCATGTTTTTTTGCTGCCTAAGACTTTTGCACAGTACTGTTACTCTACAACTGCAACATTACTTGTAATAATCACCAAGGCTGTTCTTGCATTTCTGAACCGGATTTGACCATCTCACATTAGGTTTTTGCCATCTTTGAGACGTATTGTATAGCTCTTGTTCCAGTGGTAACTTGCATGCGTTACTAGTCCTTAACTGGAGGCTGAGCCTAACTATACCTAGCTGCCAGCTTTATGCTTGTGATATAAGCCATGTCCCACTTGTACTCTACAAACTCCTTCACCTGGACTCTGTGTGACAGGAAATATCACTCACCTCCAGAAAGCTCTTTTCTAAGGCCACTCTGATGTTGGTCTCGATGCTGGTCCTCTTCTTACGGCGCCGGTTCAGGCCTTCCACGCCCAGGCCCGGGGAGCCCAAGGCACTGGGGCTGGACAGGGCCTGGTCCGAGGTCAGGTTCTCTGCACACACAGTGGGGACACAGACACAGGGAGGCAGGTAAAAACCTGAATGCGGGGCGCCGTGAACAAACACTGTATGGCTTCAGGCTGCCCGGTACCTCACGTCTTCTCCCGCGGACGCCCGACATACTTAAACAGCCACTGGTACCATTCACAGTGAACAGAGTAAACACACACAAACAGAAACAAACCAACTGGCTTGCAATGATTCTGTATTTTAAGTGGTATTAAATGCAAGTAGCAGAACCTAAAGGCTTTAGCCATCCTAGTTCCCCAGGAAGGTTATCAGTTCTGAAACGGCAGCCCGGTTTCCTTTTCAAGAGTTAAACCAAAGTGTGACTGGCAGGACTCGGTAGCCCCGCCCACCTCACCAGTGTGACCAGCTGACATCACAGGCCAAAGGCAGACGAGGCCAAAGCCTCGGACTGCTGCTGCTGCTGGGGGGGGGGGGGGGGGATCGTCTGACTACGGCAAACAGAGAAGGAGCAAACCTGCATCGTTCAGCCACTTTTCAAGCAGCGGCTTCAGCTTGCACATGTTCTTGAAGCTCAGGTTGAGGGCCTCGAAGCGCGAGATGGTGGTCTGGCTGAAATCGTTGCCGTACAGCTTCCCCATGGCCAGCCCCACATCCCCCTGCGAGTGATGCAGAGTGAGGGCATGAAAAGTGAGCACCCCAGACATGCCAAAGAGTGCAATACCTGGCCCTCTCATATAAACCTGGAAGTTCTTCTGATCAGTAAAACCTGGCCCGATGACCTCCACCCACAGCCTAAGAAACCCAAACTGAACCCCCCTGAACTCTGGTTGACCCTCAGGGCCCCACCTGAGTGAAGCCCAGCTTGATCCTCCTCTGCTTAAAGGTCTTGGCAAACTGCTCCAGCTCCTCCAGGTCACTGGGCTCCTCCAGACTGGGTGTATCCAAGCGCTTTGGTGTCGTCTGGCTGTGTGGGAGGGGTTGGATGGGGGTGGCGGCTATCGTGCGCGTCGGTGTCGCCGGCTGAAGGAGCGACAGACTGTTAGCGCCTTTATTTTTAAGTCGCAAATTCAAGCATCACGTATCGCCCGCGTAATTTTAACGAGCGCTTCAAAGGGTGTTAAAACACTTGCAGGATTATAGTATCACATCCATCTGGGTGTCACAGATTCCTTTTGACACTGGATGCCGCAATACAAAATATTTAACCCACAAATTTGCATTATTTGAAATTACAAGTAGCTTCAAAGTCTACGGAATGTTTTCAGGAGGAGTGTTTGATGAGGGGGATTATGGGAGTTGTAGTCCCTGACCTGTGTGGTAAGGGCAATGCTTGGCTGAGTCTGCAGGAGGTTGGATTGGCTTTGAGGTAGTTGAGTTAGGAGATTCTGAGCTTGCAGAAGACCTGTGACATAAAAAGAGAGAGTTCATAGGGAGGAATAAAAAAAAAAAAAAAAAGGTAAGAGCATCCAAATAAAAACAAGGCAGGGAGGCGGGGACACGTACTCTGCTGCCCCTGCGGCGTCTGCGAGATAATGAACTGCGCCGGCTGCAGCTGCGCGGCGATGGGGTGACCCGGCTGCACCAACACAAACTGCTGCAGGTTCAAGTTCTGCTGCTGCAGCTGCTGAAACTGCTGCAGGTCCTCCATGTCACAAGGAGGCAGAAAACATTACCACACGGACATAAGCTACTAAAATGAGGCCACATACAACGCAATAGGAAGCTTACAGGTGTGATCTGAATGGGCTGGATCTGCGTGATGGGCGTGGCCGCAGAGGCGGAGATGGTGGCTCCGGTGGTGGTGCTCTGCTGGCTGGCCGAGTGCTGCACGGCTGCCGCCAGCAGCTGAGCTTGGGCCTGCTGGATCAGCAGCTGCTGCGCGGGAGTCAGCGTCAACTGGAAGGGGAGTCACATGCGAGTCAGAAAAAAAGTGTCTTGGGGGCAAAAAAAAAAAAAGTGATAGAGCTAGAAAGAGCGCAAAGATGAAGAAAATAAGAATGAAATGAAAAGTAACAGAATGAGACAAGAAGCAAAAACAGCTATTCCCCAAACGCTGCTGTGACTGAAATTATGCATTGTAATAACACGAAGGTTGTGGGTTCAAATCACAGGGTGCAGATGTAAATTGCAGCTCTTCCCTCTACTGTAAGTAGCTTTGGATAAATGTGTCAGATAAAGTTATTAGATAAAGTGTGACCATTATTATGATCAGATCCATGGCTGTGAAACAAGCTGTCTGAGACACCCAGGACATTGTGGGGAACGTGGCTGGCTGAGCTTTGACCTCGGACGAGTATGACCAGCGAGACTCCACAAAAGGCAGAGAGCCCACGAGAGAGGCCCCACCTCCCCACTGTGCTCGCCCCCAGCCAGGGTCCCATGGTCCGCCTGCCTTCTGTTATCGCCCCCTCCCCCACAGTCCCCTGCCGCGTGGGTTATTAAATCGGCAGGGCAGTGCGGCTACCCCATACTCGTTACAGTAATGAAAGCAAATGAGCATGCTGGGAGATAATGAATCACGATTCCAGGAAATCATTTCCAGGCGACCGCATGGCCTTGGAAAACGGGGGCAGCTCCACGGGTAGGTGAGGGTGGCGGGGCGTGTTGAGCGCGAGCGGGCACCACCCACTGGCCATACACCTCATGCCCCCCCCCGGACCTGGAGTCACTGATGTGTGGGTGCGATGCCCAGAGCTCAGGTGTGTGCAGTCTGTGACTCATATGAATGAGGTGCCCCCACAATGTCCCTCCAGCCGTAATGCAGATCGGCCACCACATCAGGGACTTCAAGGCTATGGCTGCATCGCCATGGACTGATTCCATTCCAAAATGACCAAAATACAAGTCCAATCTGGCAATCTTTGTACTAATATAGGATTTTCCCCAAAAAAAAAAAAAAAATTTGGCAAGGAATACTGGAAATACTCGAAACCTTCCCTGAAAAGGTCAATTTATAGAAGCAAAATTTTATATACACCTTCAGCAAACATCACACATTCACATCCAAGCACTGTCATTCATCGTCGGCGATGCAGTGTAGATTTCGCGTCCATTTCGGTTTATGTCTCGCTTAAATCTTTATGTAGAATCATGGAAGGGAAAAAAAAAAAAACACTGACTAAATCCACAATCTGTCTTCTTTTCAAAACGTCCATTGTCGGAAGTTTTTAAAATTAGATTAAATTGCAAAAAAAATAAACCATTTCACCTTTCTTGTTTTACCTGCATCGGGGGCGTGTAGTACCGCTCTCACCGTGAAGATCGATATTCACATGGTCGCATTAGTGCATATTCAAATCGCATTCACATGGTAGTTTGATGAACAGCGCAACGGTGAAATGTGATCCAGATACATCCTCGTTAGCTCCATGAGAGGGGGGGCGGGGTGGCCAGGTGTGAATGGCTCATGCATACACAAGAGCTCCTACATATTCAATGGAAGGAAGACCAGAAATAGTGACATGAGTTAGGATTTTCCTATTTATTTATCCAACTGAACGTTGCAACTACACCATTTAGTCATCTTTATGTAGCCAAGACTTTGAGACTTTGGTGATCAGATATCTGGGATCAAAACGAACTTCCACCATTGTTTACTATGTACTTTTATTACGTTTCTGCAACTGTTCCAAACTGCATTTCGCAATGTCTATACTTTGACATCAGATTACGAACTTAACATAAATCTGACATATTTACAATATACATTAAAATTAAGATATGCATTATTAATTAAGAACGTAATGGCAAAACAAATATACAAGAAACAATTAAATTTACCATGACTTAAGTTTATGATACTGAATGAAATGTGTGACCATGCCCTCGTCAGTGAAAGTGTGTTCCCTACCCCTAGACTCCAGAGGGATAAGTTCAACCTCTAGATTTTGCACTGACCTAAAGTCACCCATGGAAAACATGGCCGCCAGCTGAATAAGGCAGAATTGCTGGCCCGTTCCGGTATCGCATTGCAGCTGTAAAACTCATCCTGCCATTGGGGCAGATCAATGGCAGTTTGACATGCACAAGAAACTCCATGCGCAGCAGGTGAGATTTGCCCCAATGAGTTTCATGGCAGGTGGAGAACAAATGACAAGTTAAAAATGGGGCACACCAGTGCACATGCTCTCAAACACAGCAGCCAGCCATGGGCCTGGGCTCATGGGTGAGCAGCATGCCACTTACTCCAGTGATCTGTCCCCCAGCCAACATCAGCTACGTTTGGGGCAACGCCCCCTGCTGGCTGGAGGTTCCACTGCTTCCCCTGACTTGGACTAGAACCAAAGCACAGGGTAAGGTCAGTGACCTTGGGAAGGCAAAGGCTCGGCTGGATCTAGTATCTGGCTCAGCTCGGAATAGAATGAAAACCCGAGTTTCCCTCATCATAGACGAAAAAGGAGAGCTCAGTACACGGAACTGACAAACTGTGAATGTCAAACAGTGCCGTTCCCTCTTTCAAATTTAATTCCTGAATATGTTAAAGGAGGAAGTGAAACAGCATGTTTTGAAATTCCTAGACTGTTAGGCAGCAGTCTTAACCATGCCGCCAAGCTTTAATTATGCCATTCCACTTTCAAGCTCAATGGACACGCGTGCTTGAATGTCAACAGTTCCACAGATAGTGAGGAATGAAGTAGAGGATAACAGCAAAAATGGCAGGCTGTATGTGCCATTCGAGGCTATGACGGGGATGTTGGAACTTTCCATACCATCCCCAAGAAACCAAAGTATCAGCAGGCATGACTGATGTTCGCCTTTAACAGGTAAGTCGGGGGTACATTTCCCTTTAGCAACTTACATAGGTGAAACCTTTCAGTTGCATGGTTCTAACTACGTAATGTTTAGCTGCTAACAGCTAAACAACATTACGAAGTCAGTGATACTGATTATTGACAATATGCTTCTGTGCTTCCCATAGCCTACTTTTGGTTAGCTAAATAATGGACACTGGAGTAAAAAAAGAAATTTACAGCAGAACAGCTTGCTGTTTGAAGTTACTGATAAATTGACACAAGGTAGCTACCATCATAAAATGCTGCGTGACATGAAAAATTATTTCAATGTTCTTTTTACGATGCTGAAAACTAAGCTGTGATGATGCTAATGTTGTGCTTAGGCTGAAGCGGGACTATTACAGTAGTATTCATTGGTAATTTCCAAGCAACTGGTTGCTCCTTAACATCCGATTCCTCCTCTGATACAGGCTGAAACATATACGATTGCAAGCCTAAATGCTCCATGTTTTACCTCACCTGTACTGATCTATGTTGGTTCAGTGTAAGCCACACTTGGTGCCTCACTGTAAACCAGCCAATCAGAGCAGAGCTCATGAACATATTAATGAGCCAACCAGTTAAGGGAAACAGCACATTTAATTCTAGGACCAAATTATAGGATCATAAATGGGCCTATAAAACCACTACGGACATTTTTTGACCAAACCAAGTTCACATACCTTTTACATAGACACCAGAGATCTTGGAAAAAATAAACAATAAAAATAAAAATGCATTATGTGGCACCTTCAACCCCTACCCAGCCCCATCTGCAACCATAAGTAACCAAAGAAAATATGATTGTAATCAAAGATATTTCTAAAACTGACTCTCGCTTGTGGGGATTGAAAAAATGGATTCCACAATGTCAGAATAACAGGATTTTATCCCATTGTGGGGACACATCTCACACACACAGACACACACACAGACACACACCCCTGGGTATATCAAACAAAGGCATACAAAACTTGAATTCTAAAGAGCTTTAAATGCCTTGTTTTTAGAAAGCAATTTCGTGACTTTATTTGGCTTCAAACAGGAATTTTAAGGGGGGGGGGGTATGTTAATTAAAAGCTGGTTATGCAGAGCATGTAAATTCTGCGCAGATTTGCATACCCTCTGCCACCTGTTTCCAAGCGAGCGCAGAAGAGCCGATTAGCATATCGGGCTGATTGCCCCCGTCCATCCCTGAGATAATAAGCACCCGGCACAAAAAATGTGCCACTCTGTTGCCAGCCATAGCACCAAGGCAACAAAGTGTTTGCCATGGAAACCGTGGGAGCTTCTCTTGGCTAGTCATTTTAAACCCTTCTGTGGCTACATTCCACACCCCCCCCCCCACAAACACCACACAGTAAACCGAAAAGGGTGGGGGGCGAAGGGGGTTGGCCAGTATTCTTCCCGCTAACGGTTCCACAGTAAGAGCTGTTTCTCAACGCCGCCCTCGCCGACAGGCCGAGGCACGTCGGCAGGGAACCGTGGCACGTCGGCAGGGAACCGTGGCACGTCGGCAGGGAACCGTGGCTGTGCGGAGGCCTTACCTGCTGCAGCAGAGCTTGTGTGTGCGCGTTGGCAATGGTGCTCGCCGTCTGCGAGCTCTGCCTCTGAAAGTCCAGTCCGTTTGTTTGGGCACCTGGAGGGGAGATGAGGGGGGCAAAGGATCAAAAAATAGTGCCATAGCGTAAGGCCTGCCCAAGCCAATACAGGCATCTCCCACGCATTGGCCAAATTCAATCATCAACCCTTCCAACTAAATGTTCATCCAGAAGAGCCTCCATTTTAAATCCGAACACAAGCGACAAATGAACTAACGGATCCTTGACGATCAGCCTCAAGACGGGGGGGGGGGGGGGGAAGAAATAAATATGTCAGGGAGTTCGAATAACTCACCTGCACCCCCGTCCCTGCTCTCCATGGCCTCCTTAGTCCGCTCGGACGGGTCGTTCATTCTCGAATCTGGAATAGGCAGAAGACAAT
The DNA here is from genome assembly GCA_019775915.2 of Cyphomyrus plagiostoma. Classification (NCBI taxonomy): domain Eukaryota; kingdom Metazoa; phylum Chordata; class Actinopteri; order Osteoglossiformes; family Mormyridae; genus Cyphomyrus; species Cyphomyrus plagiostoma. The sequence continues at coordinate 49,134,696 of JABFEA020000001.1, forward strand.
GGTTCACTGGGGGGGGAGGGGGGCGGCCGTTTAGCTCACCCTGACTCAGGCGTTCGGCGACGGAACGGCACAGTCTGCATTACACAAACGATGGCAAGTTTCCAGAATTAGGAAACCACCCGCAAAACACGCGACTACTCGGCAATCTGTGACGGATTTAAAGATATCGGCATCAGGTACAGAACCAAGTAGAAAAAGGTACAAAAAAACCTTTCAATACTCAATCACAGGTCAGTGCAAAGCAGCTTAACTTCCACCGTAGCCATTATGAACCTTCACCCTGACAAAACCTGAATGGAATTCCTTAGAACACAATGCAAACGTGACTGTGCCTGAACCTTACAGACGGAAAAGAACAGCTCGGGTTCCCTAGATCGGCTAGCTGTCGCATCTCTGGCTCGGCCCACACGGATCATTGGGGATTTATTCCTGACCTTCCGGCACCCAAGAAGTGCCATCGGAGACGAGAAGCCCACTTTACTTCTGGAGGAAGAGCGAAGAGGATGACTCAGAAGAAGCCAGATGGCACCACGATGGCACCGAGCCACGCAGGCAGGGGCTCCGTGGGGACTCGAGTGACGTGGGCGGATGGGACACCAGCAGGCAAGGTGGTGATGAAGCACGGAAATCTCTCTGGGCTGAACCACGCTCAGGTGCACAGCAAGGTCTCACACTGGCACATGGGATCACATGGGGACGCCAGGGTATGAGACTGGCACAAATAACCGACGGGAAAAAAAGCACGGTGCCCCACACTCAGGAAAATCATACGCACACACCACACAGACCTAGAAACACAGGAATCTCTCACCCACGGTGACAGCCTGCCTCCAGACAGTCTGCTCCTGGCCTCGTCCCGCCAACTCCAAGGAAGACCAAGGAGGGGGGTAAAAAAAATCCCTCAAAGAGCACCTGCTAGGCCAGCGAAATCAGCGGCGGACAAGGCGGTGTGAGGAGTGGGCAGGGAGGAGACGTGGAATCCCCCTTTCTGTTCGCGTGCAGGTCGTGGCAGTGCTCCTCCTGTGCGCTGCCTCTCACGGAAAAGCACGATCGGCACGACCACCAGAGTGGGAAAAGTTCTCTTCTGATGGGTTGGGGAAGGGGGGGGGGGGGGATTTGGAGGAAAGATTTTAAAAAAAAAACAGAAACAAATATTGCAGCTGGCAGCTCCCATAATGAGCCTTAATCAGTATGCAGCTGATTAAAGCTCTATGCAAATCCGCCTTTCCTCGTTAGCGTAGCAAAGGGCGCTTTGAAGTCCGCGAGTGCCTCGGCGCCGAAAGCTTTCTGCATAATTTAAATGCCCCATAAATATTTATCAGAACATTACCATATTAATTGGATCGTTCTGTAGGAGGGCGCAAAAAAATAAAACGAACTGCTGAGGGGGAAAAAAAAAATTAAATAAAAATGTGAAACTGCAAGTCAGAGTGGTGGT
>JABFEA020000001.1:49168182-49178272 GCA_019775915.2 Cyphomyrus plagiostoma
CCCCCCCCCCCCCCCCGTAATGGGTGGAGACCTCAACCACCCCAATGTTCCAGTCAAAGTTATGCCCTTGCAAACAATGCAAGTAAATTCTTTCAGAGCTTTTGCTGTCTAAATCACCTTAGAATACAGTAAAATGTAATAAGTTATAGCTAAGCATTCATGCAAACAGGCAAAACAGCAAAAAAAAATCACTTGCAGGATGATACCAATTATTTTAATGAAAGACTCACCTTTACAAAGTGTTTCAGGGGAGAAGTATGCCATCAGTGAGGAACAAAAGCCAAACCCACATTGTCAGAAAAAGGGTACAGTTCTGTCCCCTCAGTGGTACAAAAATGTCTCTCAGAGTCTTTCGGTACCTAAAACTAGACTGAAAGATACATTTATCTCCAGCTAGGATACAATTGGCAGACCCTTGAGAGTACACTCCCCTTGACAAGTAATCGGACCCTCAAAGTACAAATTGGTACTTTTTTTCTGATAGTATGGAGATCAATGGCTGACAAAAGCCCACTCAGTATGTGGCAGCACCATCCCCAGTTAGGTGACATCTCAGGGATGGCCAGTGCAGGGAACACACTGCCGATTTGTGTGCCCTAATTCTCTAGGACAGTGGTTCTCAATCCTGTTCCTGGCAACCCTCCCAGCCAGAATGTTTTCATTCCAACCCTACCTTAATCAGATTTATACGGTCCTTAATAAGCTAATAATGAATGTGGCAGGTTGAAAGCAGTGTGGGCTGGAATAAAAACATTCTGGTGGAGGGGCGAGGGTGACAGGAACTGGATTGAGAACTACTGGTCTAAGGTCACATCTGACACTTTAGGGTTATGGAACTACTAGACTTGGCCACGTTCCTGACAGATGGTGGTGTTTTTACAGGGTAACCAAAGTGTCACGCCCTGCTTACCGCACCCTCCTGTTTCCTCCTTAGTATGGTCCTAACGAGCCATGCCTGTTACTTGTTGTCTTACCTCCTGTTCCTGAACTTGGGAATCACTCCCAACTGCCTCTTGTCCACTCCTTCGTTAGTCTTATGTTTAAGTGCTTGCCAGTTCTGTGTTCCCCAATCTTGGCATTAATGGTCAGTCCATGTTGTAATCTGCGACTTCTTTAGTTTTCTGTGCTCCTGTTTTGGATCCCTCGTGATTCCGTTTATCTGAGTTAAATAAAACCCCATTGTTTGTTTCCAGGTCTGCTCCTAAGTCCTTTGTCCCTCATTGTCTGGGAAGAATGCCAAGACTCCCTAAATGGCCACACAACTACTCCTGGGAGCCTCTGTCACTCTAGGTCAGGGGTGGCCAATCTTATCCGCAAAGGGCTGTTGTATATGCAGGTTTTTGCTGCAACTCCATAATTCGGTCACGGATTAGAGGACTGATTGGCTGAAGAGTCCTCACACCTGGGTAGGACAGCTGACCTACAGGTTCTCCCAAAAACCTCCCTACACACCAACCCTTGGCAGATAAGATTGCCCACCCCTGCTCTAGGTATCTGCTTGCATGCTTTCCCCTGTGCCCAGTCTCCCACCTCAGCCTGAGATTCCAGTCTTCAAACCTTGGTGATTGATGAATAACTCACTGATTAACCTGCTGACAGTGATCTGGAGTAGCTGGAAGAGGAGGAAGACCTCTGGGAGTATCCTGGTGTGCATATTGCCCCTCCATTATAAACACAGCATACTGGGGGGCGTTGCTGCAACTCTGATGACCTGCTCGCACTGCTCCCTCTGGAGCCCTTCATCTCTGAGGCAAAGCTCGCTGCCACTTTGTCTGCCAACTCTAGACACCAAAACCAGAAGCAGAAGAAGTGAGCTGAAGCCAACTTCAAGCCCATCTCATGGGACCCAGTTCAGGCCACTCTGCCTCAACTCCAGGCTCCCAGCCTAGAGTGGGCCGCTTTGCCCTGCTTGCCTCCAAGTAACCTGGCTTTGCCCTGCTCACCTCTGGATGTCCCATCAGATCCAGCCCTGTCCCCTGATGACCGGCCAGCACCCCCCTCGCTGCTTCCCAATGTCTGACTGGCTGACGTCCACCTCATTTCCTGTCACTACCAGCCCGGAATGGAGTGGTCCAGAGGATGCCCTTCCGCAGCACTTAGAGTGGGACCCTCTGGGCCTTACCCTGAGCATCACTCCATGTGCCTCTGCCTCAACCTGGTCCTGGGTCAACCACTGGTGTTGGCTGAGGCCCAGGAGAGAGGATAGCCAAATCTCCATCTCTCAGAAAGGAAGACGGGGGCATACCATCTTGTGTCTGCCTCTCAGATTTTCCATTCAGCTGACGTTGCACACCTGGGCAACCCTCCTGCTCCTGTCCTGCAATCCCCTCTGCGCCCTCCTGCTACTGTGCTGCAATCCCCTCTGCGCCCTGCTGCTCCTGTCCTGCAATCCCCTCTGCGCCCTCCTGCTACTGTGCTGCAATCCCCTCTGCGCCCTCCTGCTACTGTGCTGCAATCCCCTCTGCGCCCTCCTGCTCCTGTCCTGCAAGCCCCTCTGCGCCCTCCTGCTCCTGTCATGCAATCCCCTCTGCGCCCTCCTGCTCCTGTCCTGCAGTCCCCTCGGCGCCCTCTGGCCCTGCTGGCCCTCCAAGGCCTTCAGGTCTTGCAGTCCAGACGGGCTCCACCTCACTGGAGTGTCCACATCCCAGAGTCCCATCCAACTCCCCGGACGTCCCCCATTTCCAGTTCAATGCATCTCAGTCCCTGTCCCATTGCCCTGTCCTGCCTTTGTTTTATTCTGGCCTGTGTTCCCTGTGGGAGGTACTGTCAAATCTGTGCCTGCCTCCTCCCTGTCATGGCCATAACAAGCTATGTCTGTTACTCGTTTGTCCCTCTTGCCTCTCGTTCCTAACCCCCATGTGGAAATCCTGTTTCCAGTCCTCCCATTTTTGGATCCCTCATGGTCCTGGTTGTTTCCAGACTATGTACATTTAGTTCAATAAACCCCTTTTGCTTCACAAAAAAACGTACACTAGATCCAAGGATACAACACCTACATAAATGCGCTCCAATAAGCCACAACACTCATACATATTCCCAACTTGCTATGTCTGAAATATCAAGGTTATCTGTTGTTAGGTGTATATATTGTATTCTGTTTGCTATGGTTAACAATAAGACTTTTAATTTTAAACAGGTGCCCCGTTCTTCAATTATAAACAGACCAGCGGTGGAATTACGTTCAATCAGGCGAGTAATTTATACATTACATGTATAAAGTAAGTAGGTTCTTTAATTCGGTTGCAGAGTGCTTTTTTGGGTCAGTGGTCTGCAGCTGATATTTAATTATCGTTCATTTGTTTGTGTGCATGTAGACTTACAAAACTAAACCATAGTTTGCCCAACAAAATACTTAAACTTGTCATATTATTTTAATCTGATTTAGGCGTGAGGCTTTAATTTACTCTTTTTTGTATTAAACCTGAAAAGCGGTCCATATTTAATAAATCTGGGTTGCAGCCGAATTGACAGCAAGCCGAAGGGGGGGTAAAACAGGGAATTACAGTCTGCCTCCTTAACCCATTAACGACAGCACTGCACGGTACAAGTTCTTGTGGTGTTGGTTTGGTAGTTTCAACTAACATCATAATTAATATCATAATTATTATTACTATTGTTGTTAACAAAAACCTCGATTATGATGACTATTTTACAGATATATATTAAAATTAAGTGTCATTTATAAGAAACTCGTGACAGCACTAACAGATCACACTTTCCGATGTTTTTGCAAGGCATATATGGTACTATTATTAATGTCTTGAGCAGAAAACGTGAACTTTGAAAAACGTTTTATGAGTGTAAGAAACGACATGCACGTCCTACCTTACCGATGTTTCCAAAACGAATCGTCGAATCAAGCTGCTCTTATGTCGCCCTCCTAAATTCAGCGATATTGCGCTCCACAATTCCTGCAGATCCTAGAAGAAACACTACATACATGTTAGGCAACACAAGCAGCTGCCGAGATGTATTCAGGTCTGTAGGTCGTATGATTCTTCGTGTCACGAATCTGTTTGCAGGGGTAGGTGGCCTCGATCGGAGCATCCTCCAGTCGCCTCGAAACTGTGACCAGATTATGAATAGTTTAACTTGTGTTTTGTCGTCCTTAAAAGCGATTCGTCTCGATCCACCTGATCGCACGTCATCTAGCTTGGTATGGAAATAATTTAAGCGCCGTAGTCTGCTGGTCAAGATTTGAACGACCATAACAGCTGCATCAGTTGTGCAATATTGCGCACACAGCCTACATTAACAATAGTAATAATAATAGTACGCACGTATATCGGCTACACATTTATAGTAGTACTGTACACATAGGTCTACTTAAATATCTAGTAGTCTATATAGAAAACTGCATAAACCTTAGTTTGTCTATAATCTTAAATAAATCATTTGTGTTTGGTCGACTCATTGTTTGCTACGCACGACTGAAAAGTGGTATCTAAACATTCAGCAATGATTTTGACCAAGTCTATGAGGAGGACACATCACCTATACATATGTTATACATATGCTACAACATATTAGACCGATTAATTGGTAGTTTACATTGGTCTGTTAAACAGATATACGGTACGTATGTGTAATAAGTCGTACAGCCATTTGGTTATGGAGGGGTCTCCTACTAAACAACGAGATCGAATTCAAGCGCACAACCCTGACAGCTGACAACACTATTATAAACGCTTGTTTATCCCGAAAGTGTCAGCTAAATAAAAATCCAATCCACTGATAACGATCCATTTCCATAGTGCTCCGGCCCCAATCGCACAAACCTCCTTACGAGATGTAGTAGAAACATCGTCCTTAATGTGGCAGTCACCCTAGTTAACCTTGAACAGGTGGTAGCGCTAGCAGCATATATATCCACCGAGACAGACTCACTAAGGGGTTTATGGATGATACAGGTACCGCAGCTGCTTCATCTCATTGAATATTTAACGTCTGACTGAAAACAACTTAATGAATTATAAAGAAATTCAAATTTTACAGAGTATACTGTATTCAGAGTTTTCTTAGAGTATACATTCCCCAGCTCTAGTTAATTTCTGCTTTAGTTAATGTTATTTCATTGTCAATACTATTCAATATTCCTTTATCTGTATTTAGGAAAATCTGCAACTTTATCTGCAACTATTCAATTCTTTTTATTGTCATGTGTACAAGTACGAGTACCATGTACAATGAAATGCTTGCTTGCATGTGCTCCTGCAGACAGTGAACATAGACAAGACTGATAGATAACAGGATGACAAGTGAATGAATGTAAAGTGAATTATAAATAAGTAAATAAGAGCAAAATCACAGGAATAAATAGAGACAGAGACAAAAATACATGTGTGGGTAGTAGTGGAGGTGACACAGGTTACTGATTGTTCATGAGTCTGATTGCAGCTGGGTAGAAACTGTTCCTAAACCTGGACGTGCGCCTCCGAATGGACTTCAGTCGCTTCCCAGATGGGAGGAGGGTGAAAAGTGACAGTTCAGGGTGGCTGGGGTCCTGTCTGATACAGTTCACTTTCCTGAGACAGCGTGTAGTGTGGATATCGCAGGGAGCTGTGTGCCTGTGATCTTCTGATCTTCTATCAACTTTATCTGTAACTGTCACCACGCTTTACTTGAGGTAGGCCTATACTCAGTAAATTAACTATTAGCAAATTAAATTAGTCTTTCAAGTCAGTCGTGGATAGGATATGTGAATTGTGCTAAATATGCCAAAGAAGAAAAAGCCTGACCCAAATCGCACCTTCACGACGAACTTTCGCCGTCCATCTTTTTCCCGAAGGTGAATTTGACCGAATTCGTTCCATTTCTCTCCCACATGTTAAACAGGTTTTATCACGAAGAGTGCAAATTTTAGTCTATTTTTGCATCTCCCATTCATCTCTGGTAACGGTCCCTGGTGGAAATCCTTCCACGTCGTTTGAACCTATGAGCAAAGTAAAAACGTAACTTAATTCTGAGTACGTAATGTATGTAGGAGGACTGACCCGCTTGGTTATAGGGTTTACATTGAAATTAACACCTGAAGGACATGTTAACGTTGACGTGCCATCCAAATTAAAATCGCGGTACGTTTATGTTGCCCTGAATGAGCACAGATACTCCTCACTTAGCGACCTACCTGTTTACCGACCACCAGGACTTACGAAACGCTCTCCGACCAGCCGGTATTGTACGCTGTACGAGAGCTTTGGCCGTGGAAACAGCAGCTCAGCGTCTCATCTTGAAGCAATTATGCAAATTACAACAAAATTATCAAAATGGAGTTCCTTTTAGACCGTTTTATTATTCAGAATAAATAAAATCGATTAGCTGTATGTACATTATGCAAACCTAAGTAATGTATATTAGGAGCTGATTACATCTGTTCTGTTTGTTACACTATACAGTATAGTATCGCATTAACATTTATAAACAAAGATGCACCTAACTGGAACGCAAGTACGCAATCACCTTTAAAAGCGATATGCGCGGCAATAGATTGTTATAAATGCGCAATTGCGTGCGTATTTTACGTGCAATATGACAACAAATTACCTTGAATTAAATTCAAATGAAATTCAAATGAAGTAAGAATACCATATAAAGGTTAGAATGCACGATGATTTTTACATCTATAAACAGCTGTTTCACTGTTCATACTCTCACTGGCCACTTTATTAGGTACACCTGTTCAGCTGCTCCTTGAAGCAAATATCTAATAATCCAATCATGTATCAGCAGCACAGTGTATACAATCATACAGATACAGGTCAGGAGCCTCAATTAATGTTTAAATCAAACACCAGAATGGGGAGGAAAGGTGATTTAAGTGACTTTGAACACTGCAGGGTTGTTGGTGCCAGATGGGGTGGTATGAGTATTTCAAAATCTGCGGATCTATTGGGATGTTCATATATAACTATACCTAGGGTTCACAATGTAATTGACTGAGAAAGTAAAAACATCCAGTGAGTGGTGGTTCTCTGGGCAGTATGGCTTGTTGATGGCGGTTCACTCTACTGAAATGGCTTTCAAAGTCACCAGATCTCAGTCCAATAGAGCACACATTGGATGTGGTGGCACAGGAGTTTCAAATCATGACGGTGCAGCCGACAAAGCTACGTAATGCTATCATATCAGCCTGGACCAAAATCTCTGAGGACTGTTTCAAGCACCTTTTTGAATCTTTATCATGCAGGATTAAGGCAATTCTGAAGACAAAAGGGGCCCCATCTAATACTAGCATGATGTACTCAATAAAGTGGCCAGTAAGTGTATATATCCAAAGCTGCTCCTGTTAAAGGTCTTTATTAGTCGTAGCCAAACTCAGCACGTATAACGCATAGATTAGAAGGACACTTTGTAGAGTGAAATGCAACAAATAAAAGGATACGGGAGCCCAGAACGGCACAGTCTGTGCATCTCCAGTCAACTACTTTCAATGCTTTCCAAAATTCACAGCCAATCAGCTCCACCGTTCTCCAACAACTCCAGCATTCACGACCTCCACCATTGCCCTAAATTACCCCTTTTTTCCTATGCTAATTCAGAATCTCCATCTTTCTGACAAAAAAAAAAAATAGGGAGGAATTTCATTAACAAGAAGAAAAACAAAAGGTTTTTGACTGCCCAGGAAACTCTCAGGATTTAAAACATACAGAGAATCTGCGGTAAATGTGCAGGAAGGTGTGGACTATACTATAAAAGTTAAGCTTATTCTAATGTTAAATGAAGTACGGTACGGGGACCCCAAGATCATCAAAGACAAAATTGTTGGATTCTATGCCAATCGCATCCAAATGTTACTAAAAAGCTGAGGAGGTCATATTATATATTGAAATGTTGAATTTATATCAATTAATTTGCAAAAGGGTGTATGCTTTAATTTATGTTCTTATTTGTTATTCTCTTTTAATTTATGCTCTTTTGAATTATTTGTGTAAAGCACTTCTGTTATACAAAGAAATTTGCCTTACCTAATAGATAATAGTTTCTCTTTTTTTATACATGCCTCACATTAAACAATGAAGCAGAACAATGCTGCACAGGGGACAGATAGATATGTTTGGGGCACAACAAGCACGTGGTATCATTAATCTTGCTTTGTTTATTAAAACAGCTTTTCATTTCTGTGCTTGTGTAATCAACTGGAAGTGCAGAGCCCAATGCAGGAGCGAGTTCAGTGTCCCCTGGGCCAGCCAGTTCAGGCCACTCTGCAGCAGCAAATTCAGTGTCCCCTGTCCCAGAAAGTGCATCAGCATCACCCTCTGGATCCTTGCAAACATCCGGTCCCAGCGTAACAACAGGACTGGTAAAGACCGATTCTCACCGCGTCCCACTACCTCTCTGCCATGTTCCGGCTCCCAGCATCACTACCGCTCACCTGCAAACACTGCAGGACAGGCAGTGGATAGAAGGAGGACTGCAACTCCATATGCAAACACATATAGCAAGAAGAATAAGTACATTTCCAGAAATGGACTTCATGCTTTGTTATTTTGGGAGAGTTTGTGTTGGCAAATCCACATATAGCTGGTTCATGGTTATCAAATACACATCAGCCTGAAGTTTCTGCACCTCATCCAGTTTCTGTTACAGCTCCTAAGCCTGCTAAGGTTCTTTCACCATAGAGGTAATGCCTCCAATCCCTGCTGCTATACTTATTGTGTGTGTGTGTGTGTGTGTGTGACGATTGTAGTGGTCTAAATTATGTGTAGTGGGTGAAAATGGTTATTTATTAATATTATTGTGTGTCTTTTTATTTTTTGTCATATATTTTAAAAATATTATTTATAAATAAATACATAGTTTCACAAGTCTACTCTCTTCCTGGGCCCATTTGAATCAAAGCTATAAGCATATAACATATAAAATTTTGCTCTTAATTATTATTTCTACAATCAGTCATATAACACTATAAAATACACGCTATGTGATGTCGTCTCAGGAATCAAGGCATTGAGTTTGGCGCACGCTATTACTCCAAAGAGGGAGAATTACTGTAGGCCTACTTAAATTAAACAACACAGAGTTCAGGTTTTGAAATGATGTGATTAATGATTTAATTCAATACTTTCTCAACATAGTTGAATATTTAACATATCATGACGCATATCAATACATGATGCATAATAAAATAAGTACTCATTGATTTCAGTTGAGTACATAATAATTTACACCCTAAAATGAGACAAAAATCACAATCCATGACATTGTTAAAATGATTTATGCATTACACTATGAAAATAAAGTGGAATTAAGATATATAAACGAAATTTAAGGTTCGGTAAAAATGTTCCAAACTGGGCTTGAACTCATGACCTTCAGATCAGTGCTTCCCACCATCAAAAACAGGCAAAAGGTAGCTTTTATAATGTTTCATTAAAAAAGGTACTCTATCGCATGTGATGCACAGCTGAACCAACAATGCTTCTCTTTTATCTTCCTTTTTCTCCCCTCCTCCACTGTTCCTTCATTTTTTTGTTTCCCTTTTCTTTCACTTTCAACCACTTCTTTCCATTTTCCTCCCCTTCTCAAATACACTATTTTTCCTCAGTTTTAAACCAGTTGCCAAAGCATCACACTTTTAATCTGAGGATCCAGGGTTTAAGTCCCTGTTTGGGTCATGGTTTGTCATTTAGCCATTTCTACAAAGAAAACAATGTGAGGAGTTATGCATTTTGTACAAGATTGTGGCGACTTGAAAAGAAATGACACCTGGGATTAGGCTTTTGGTGTCTATGGCAAAAGTTGTTGACTCAGGTGGGTGATGACAGTTAAATTACTTATCCTTTGATGTCCAGTCTGCAGAACTCTGTGAGCGCATGGTGCTCCTTGTCCAAGCTGTGTATAAGCAAAATACAAATTAACATAGGCATAATCGATCCAATTTCTAAAATGTGCTATGCAAGGTAGTAGCACACAGGCAATGTGTTGACGTCCAGTGCCTTAAAATATTTCACTGCACACACATACAGGAAATATATGTGTGCAGATAGATAGATAGATAGATAGATAGATAGATAGATAGATACTTGATTAATCTTGAAGTAATTGAAATTAATTGGTGTGTGAATGTGCCCAGCAATGGGTTGCTGCCCTG
>JABFEA020000001.1:49181327-49213125 GCA_019775915.2 Cyphomyrus plagiostoma
CCCACCCCCCACCCCCCCCCCCCCCCCCCCCCCCCCCCCCCCCCCCCCCCCGCCCCCCCCCCCCCCCCCAGAAAAGGAAAGGGGGAGCTGTTTATATAAGAGCAAAGGGAAGAAGAATAAGTACATTTCAAAACATGGACTTCATGCTTTGTTATTTTGGGAGAGTTTACGTTAGCACAGCTTTATAATGTTAAGGACATCTCAGCACAAACGATTAAAGTCTGAAGTGTGTAGAAATCGGCCTGTGGTTTTTCTTGGAAACAAATAATGGTGATTAAAGGGCAACAATAGCAAACCGCAGCCCAACAGCACTGACCCCAGCCGTAGGTCTGTATATATCATGCTTGAGACTCCTACGTTTAAGTGTAACAGCTTAAGAGGTGACAAGTTGCTCACGTCTCACCCCAATGCCAAACCCATTCATTATCCCCCATCCTCCTTTCTTTTTCCATCTAAGTTGTGTGATACTTCAGCATGAAGGCCACATTTAGCACATGCTTTTATCTAAAGCGATGTACATGTTGAGATGGTGGGTTCTGACAGTCCCTGAAGCAATTAGGGGTTAGGGGCCTTGCTTAGGGGCCCAGCAGTGAAATCATTCTGCCAGTGCTGGGATATGCACAGGTGACCTTCTGTTCACTAGCATGGTGTCCTAGCCCGCTGAGCCTGATGATGGTATTTAAACCTGGACACACTGTACCATAGCCTCAAACTCGGTGGCCCCCTTCACATCCACTGCTTCCATTAGCCGCAGCGCAATGGCAGGCCGTGAGTAATTAACGCCACTCGTCTGAGTGGGGAGCACGCTAACGAGCCGATATATGTTCTGCACTCTCCAGAAAAGTGGCTTCATCGTTTAATAGGACCGGCTGCTTATGTAAATCAGACACCCATTGGTGGTGAATTACCAACAACGATGGCCAGTCAGGCCCAATCAGAATCAATCAAGACCAGCTTATTCCCAGCTCTTTAACTCATGCCAGAACTAATGTCTTGCTCATTAACTGGAGATATGGAATAATAAAGGAATGGTGAACACGCACATGTTATTACTGAATAATAAGTTTTTCTTCCCACTAGATTCTTTTTTATATTGGTCTGTCATTTGAGCTGCTATTTCCTCATATTTGCAGGGTTGACCCGGCACTGCCGGAGTGGTCTATGTGCCCCTTTCTCCACACTCCCCACCAGGGCTGTGCCGTTATGGCAATAAATACACCTCTTATTTCCCTCACCTCATTTCTGCACCAAAGTCTTAGGAGGTGCTGTTTGTGGGTTGGAACTTAGTGTCTTATATCAGAAGGTTACTGGTTCAAATCCCAGTCAGTAGAGTTATTTCACCATTGAGTCCCAATCACTCCAGGGACGTACTGGTCCTGCTTTCTTAATTTAGCATGACTGTGGAGGAAAGACTGCTAAACAGATGCAATTTAAATCCTTCAGGAAGTAAAACACAGTGGGACCAGACATAGCGGATATTGCATGATGCTGCTTTAGTTGCCTCTGTGAGAGCTAGTGAATTGTGACTCGGAATCAGGGTGAAGAGGAGTACTTGTTTATCATAGCTCTTACGAAAAGGGGGGCAACACTGCTGTGATATGATGGATTGTTATGAGGTCTCCCATGAATCCGCCAAGCTCCCCACGCCCCTCCAACGCTCCTGGCCACAGTGCTACCCACAGAGCCACCATGCATTTTCAGATGAGCCAGAATTCAATCATCACTTATAAGCATCATTGCCCCTGAACAGTGAAATAACTTAATGAAGAAGAAATGTGACTTAAATTGTTGTGATAATGCAAATGGGTGGGGGGATTTATGATTTACATTATAACCACGTGTCCACCTGTACAGGTATGGTAATAGATAAATGGATAGCATCCAATAGCATGCATGCATCTATCCATCCATCATTTCTTCTATCTCAATTCAGCTTCTCCTAACACACACACATACACATACACACACATAGTATTAACAATGACAATACAGAAATAATAATAATTAATAACAACAACAATAATAATAACAATAACAACAACAACAATAATAATAATAATAATAATAATAATAATAATGTTACTCCTCAGCGTCCAAACTGCAAATGAATCAGGCAAGCGCGAAGCCGCCGCTGACTGATCCTGCCCTGACTAAAGTCTAAAGTAGCTCCGCCAGTGTCTCTTTGGGGTCCCAAGCACGGATAAAGAACGAGGATTGTGATATAAAAAGAACAGAATAAAGTTCATTTGTAGTTCTAAATGTACGTATGGCGTTTTTATCCACTTTTTGTTTCTCCCACGACATTATTTCTCTCTCCTACAGCGCCCATTACAGTCACATACACATTGCATATTATGCAAGTGAGGCGATGGCGTCATTTAGCCCCTTCTAGCGACTTATGGGACAGCCAATAGCGACTTTCTTAGCTGGGGAGATGGCAACAGCGCCAGGAAGCGCTGCGGGCAGGTAGAGACTTGAAAAGAAGCCGGAAAGGTGGCTTCTCTTTATTCCTATAGGCCCTCTCACCTATCAATTATATGACTTGTGGGCAGGGTGGGGGAAATAGGGGCAGGTGTGCGTCGATCTAAGTAAAAGTTTTCTGGTAGCAAGTTTTTACCGAAAATTGTTTAAATTTATCATTCTGACGTTTGGAAAAATGGGAATAGCTGAAGCTTTCTACATTTTTGCAGGTAATATTGCTGTAACTTCTAATCGGGGACAAGTGCCACACCCAGGGTGAAGGTGAACGAAACCAAGAATATTCTTTTGTTTTGCTTGGCGTCTACATGGTGATTTTTATATATCGTACATTTTAACGATTTTTAACAACTGAAACGTTTCGATCCGTTATTATTGTTTTAGTTCTATAGATTTCCTGACAGTCTGGGTGTGGTTTCTGTATAATGAATTTATTGAAAAGGTAGTTATTGTATATTGTAACATGATACAAAAGTAATAAGTTATTGTTTGCGCTTTGGACTCAATTGAATGTGGAGGGTTTGGATGAGTTATTGTGTCTCTAACTATACTGCACTCCAAGGTATATATAACCCAACAGGGTTATAATCCGGTGTGGGGTCCCTAAAAATCTTCTTAAATGGCAGAAACTCAAATTTTTTGGGTCGGTCAACTGACAGCTTTCAGCTAATTTACAAGCGATGCATGCATATAGCCTATATATACGTACATAAACACGCAAGTATATTAAGACCTGTTTTTTTCTTTTATTATAAAAATCAATTTAACTGTATTGTTATTACACAGCTTATGTAAATGATCAGAAACTGAATGAATACATGAATGAAAATGATCTTCGGTTTCTGACATTATTCTGGTGAATAATGTTAATTGTGTCTCAGTAATCTCCATACCGTAATGCCTTTACCTAAAGAGACAACTGAAACCAAAAGTTGTGTTTTCGGGGACCAACTTGAAATTTTGCTTCACGTTTTGGCTTTTTCTGATGATGGTTAAAATCGGGAAGGTTTAGGGGTTGTAAATGAATGTAATAACTTTTTTTTTTTTTTTTTTTGGGGGGGGGGGGGGATTATATTATAATTCTTATTCTGTTATACACCACAAGTCTAGCGCCAAAATGCAGATGTCTTTATTTCGGCCCGCTAAACACACAGAAAAGGCCGAGCCAAGTGTGTCCCAGCCTGGGCATGCCGGCTCACCCCACAGCCCTGCGCCACGATTAAGAGAAAATGTGAATTCTGCTTAAATGATAGCCCCTACAAGAGATACAATATACCAATCCTATACATCAACGTTTGCCCAGCGTCGCAAGTCAAATTATACACAAAAAGTCAAATTCACGGTCTCTTGTTGCGTACAAAGGAACAAACATATCAGCGTTTGATCGATCCAGGCGGTGATTTAAAATGCCAGTGAAACAGCCGAAGACGCCGAATTGTAGTGTAGGCCTAATGTGCGGTCAGTCGGCTTGCTTGTTGTATGACCGATGAAGCAGTAGGAAACGTGACGCATCTTTGTGTGTTCTCCTTAATTCTATTTCGAAATCTTTGCAGCGAGTCCAAGTTAATGGAAAAAAAACTTTGTAGGCATGGACGATATCTCCGATTTTCTTTTCGCTTCGGTAAAAGACAATTAATACCGCTCTCCAACATCCCGAGAGAGTTTGATATTTAATTAATTCGACTACAAAGTTCTACTTTTTTGAGGATGAATAAATCCAAATCAAATGTTTTGGAGTACACGTCCATCCCGGACTCCCTGCCGATCTTAATACCGATATCCGGTGGTGGGCCAACACTGACGATTAAACTCGCCGATCGTTCAATTTCCCGTGTTTGCCCCTCCGTTGTAGACCTAGTTAATGCCCTGCTCCTTATAACAATATACCTATGAGCATAAATATCTTTTTTGTACCTGATAATTTAATATTTAAAAATAAAGGTTGTCAACCTTATAGCGTTCAGATTGAAAGAATCAGTTTTATTGTAGGTCCCCAATGCCCCCGACCTTCCCCAGTATTATGGTATAGATGGTGCGTCTCCATTCCTCAGGCCAGAATGTGGTGTAGTATCACTTAAATGCCCTTTTCGATAATCTCTGGCCTCCTTCCCAGTTAACATTTCAGTTAAGTGCAGATGACAGAGCTGGAAAATAGTGAATTGATAAAATGTAGGGTTATATATGTATTGCAGATGAACCTGCAGGAATACTGGACCTATTCTGTATTTATGAAGTCTGCATATATGTAAGGAGGCAATGCTTCTTGGTGCTTATTTGCTATACAATGGGATGCTGTGTTCTTGTTTTTTGTCTGTTTTGAATCGAATCTGAAGTTAAGCAAAGAGAGAGAGTGTTGATTTCTGTGTAAAACCAGCAGTTTGGTCATTATTCTTTTGGATGTAAGATTTTGCTGTCAATAATATACCTGGACGATGGAAACGCTCACAACGACCGCTCACAGATACTGTTCTCGCTGTCTGAGTTTAAAAACCCACTGTTTTTGGTAAATATCTGTTTCATGCTTGTCAGTTTTCAGTGTGCCATCGTTTCTTCTGTCTTTGTTAGTGCTTTCTGCCTCATCTGGGATCGAAGTGTCCATTCCGCAGAAGGTTTACGAAGTTGCCAGGGGTGATAACATAAGTCTGCCCTGCACATTTAAGTCCCTTGTCACAGGAACTGGAAGTGCTTCAGTCAACTGGGCCATTCTAGGGGGCACCCCTGATGACCCCACATCGGTGAGACACAAGAACTCCGGAAATGGATTGTGTATTAATGCACTGGGGTTTCTGTTCATTATATAGTTAAAAAAATGCTAAAATTTTCTACATGTTCCTGTTCTGAAGGGTATACCATAATATCTTTTTCAATCAACCAGATGGAAACTTGCAGTTTTATTTCCTTTATGCTTTATGTAGCGTTTAATCTGTATTTTACCCAGATCAGATTTTTCCCCTTCATCTTTTATCATTTGGTTTTCAGCTCAGACATTTATTTTTAAAATTAATTTCTCCACAGGATCTGGTGGCCGCCTACTACTTCTCAGAGAACACTTTGGATGTGTCGGCCGAGTTCGCAAATAGAGCCTCCATGAATCCTCAGTTCAGCACTGGGCAGGTCAACCTCTTCCTCTCCAAAATCATGATGTCGGACAATGCGACGTTCGAGTGCAGTGTCCATATCCCGAAAGATATGGGGGGAAAGCCGAATGCCAAAACTCGACTGGTCGTGCTGGGTGAGGACCAGGGTTGTTATCGTCGACAAAAAATCTAAAAATATGAGATTGTTTACGTAGGCAAGTAAAATAAGAAATAAAACACTGAAACTAAACAAAAACTATAAATATTGCTTCTGAAACTAAAATTAGAAATGTCAAATTGTTAGTTTTTAAAAATTATTTAGCTAATGTAATTGTTTATTCTTCCTCTTGGAGGGCAATCATTCAAGGAAAAAGTAGCCCTATAAATGGGCTTCCAAACTATCCAGCCCACAACCCCCAAAACTACAGTTTCAGATGGAAATAAAAAATATATATAAATGTAAAAGCTAAAAAAAAAACATCTGAACTGTAATAACACTGCTGAGGACAAACTGTCTCCACACCATTGGCTCTCTGTGAATAACCCCAGAGTCACACAATGTTTTTTGAGTCAACCTGCTTGTAATAAGATTGAAATGAAACCATCTGGCTTCCCCCTCTTTCTATGATTAGTGGCTCCCTCAGTACCTGCATGTGGGATCCAGGGGTCGCCAACGATAGGCCAGGACATTATGCTGACCTGCAAATCCAGTGAAGGTTCTCCTGTACCCACATACACCTGGCAGAGTTACGACAAGAACAACATTCCCAGGGCCCTTCCGCCCCGGGCCACCAGCAGTACGTGTCCTGTTACCTATTCACTTCCCAGATTATTGCTTCTGTACATGGAAAATGGTTTTGCTGCAAGTTCCCTGGAAAAATTTAAGGTTTTTGTTTCTTCTGTAGAGGATGGCGTATTGTCTCTCTTCAATATTTCTTCGGACACCACTGGCTATTACATCTGCACGTCTGCAAATAAGATTCGCAGCCAAACCTGCAATTATACTTTGGCCGTCACATTACGTGAGTACGTCCTTGTTTGGGGTTTGTCTGCAGAGAACCGGGAGTATGCTTTTAGATCTTTAGCATCACACTTGTTCAGGACAGGTCTCTTGCCTGCTTCTCTGCCAACCTTTGCATGCCCTTAAAACCCTGTGATGGATGAGACTCGTCTGAGTCACTGACTGGTTTATCCTGCTTCATTTCGATTACTTTATCGCCTCCCCTTGAGGCTAAACCTGTGAGTGCAGAGTTAATCCCACCCACTCGTATTCCCAGGGTCGGCAGACTGATTTCACCGTTGGGCCCTTGAGCATGGCCATTAACCCCCAGTTGCTTCAAGAACTGGGAGATCCTGCTTTCTCAACTGTTGCTAAAATGGATAAAAGCATCTGCTAAATGAATAATTGTCCATAATAAACACCATGTTCAAGCATAAGGGTGTCCATATGTGCACTTGGCACCAGCACACCCTAGGCTGCAGTTCAATGGTCGATTTTGTAGTCGTGTCATCGGATTTGTGGCCGCATGTCTTGGACACTTGGGTGAAGAGAGGCGGAGCTGTCAACCGATCACCATCTGGTGGTGGGTTGGCGCTGCTGGTGGGGGAGGAAGCCGGCCAGGCCTGGCAGGCCCAAGCGTATAGTGAGGGTCTGCTGGGAACGTCTAGCGGAATCCCCTGTCAGGAGGAGTTTCAACTCCTACCCCCGGCAGAACTTTACCCATGTTCCGGGGGAGGTGAGTCCAAATGGGCCATGCTCCGAGCCTCCATTGTGGAGGTGGCTGACCGGAGCTGTGGCTGTAAGGTGGTCTTGCCTGTCGTGGCGGCAATCCCCGAACCCGCTGGTGGACACCAGTGGTGAGAGATGCCGTCAAACTGAAAAAGGAGTCGTATTGGGCCTTTTTAGCCAAGCCAAGCCAAGCCAAGTGGGGTGCAGCTTTGGAGGTCGCTGAGGCAAAAACACGGGTATGGGAGGAGTTTGGCGAGGCCATGGAAAACGACTTCCGGACGGCTTCGAGGCGATTCTGGTCCACCATCCGCCGGCTCCATGTGGGAAAGTGGTGCAACATCAACACTGTTTTTGGTGGGGATGTGGTGCTGCCTCAACCCGGGACAGTTTGGGTCGATGGAGGGAGTACTTCGAAGACCTCCTCAATCCCACCGACGCGCCTTCGGGCAGGATCAGTCTGGGGACTTGGGGGTGGACTCGCCTATCTCTGAGGCAGAGGTTGCTGAGGTGGTTAAAAAGCTCCTTGGTGGCCGGGCCCCGGGGGTGGATGAGATCCGCCCGGAGTTCCTTAAGGCTCTGGATGTTGTGGGACTGTCCTGGTTGACACGCATCTGCAGCATCGCGTGGACATTGGGGGCGGTGCCTCTGGACTGGCAGACTGGGGTGGTGGTGCCCCTCTTTAGAAAGGGGGACCAGAGGGTGTGCTCCAGCTATAGGGGGATCACACTCCTCAGCCTCCCTGGTAAGGTCTGTTCGGGGGTTCTGGAGAGGAGGGTCCGCCGGATTGTCAAACCTCGGATATAGTAGGAGCAGTGTGGTGTTCGCCCCGGCCGTGGAACAGTGGACCAACTCTATACCCTCCGCAGGGTTCTGGAGAGTTCATGGGAGTTTGCCCAACCAGTCTACATGTGTTTTGTGGACTTGGAGAAGGCATTCGACCGCGTCCCTCGGGGTCCTGTGGGGGGTGCTCTGGGAATATGGGGTGCTGGGCTTCCTTTTAAGGGCTGTTCGGTCCCTGTATGACAGGTGCCAGAGCCTGGTCTGCATGGCCGGCCATAAGTTGGATTTGTTTCCAGTGAGGGTTGGACTCCGTCCATGCCCTTTGTCACCGATTCTGTTCATAACTTTTATGGACAGGATTTCTAGGCACAGCCAGGGCGTTGAAGGGGTCCGGTTTGGTGACCTCAGGATTAGGTCTCTGCTGTTTGCACATGATGTGGTTCTGTTGGCTTCATCGGACCGTGACCTTCAGCTCCCGCTGAGACACTTCGCAGCCGAGTGTGAAGCGGCTGGGATGAGAATCAGCACCTCCAAATCCAAGACCATGGTCCTCAGCCGGAAAAGGGTAGAATGCTCTCTCCGGGTCGGGGATGGCGTCCTCCGCTAAGTGGAGGAGTTTAAGTATCTCAAGGTCTTGTTCACGAGTGGGGGGATGATGGAATGGGAGATCGACAGGCAGATCGGTGCGGCGTCCGCAGTGATGCGGGCATGTCCCACTGGGAGGAGGCCCCGGGGAAGACCCAGGACACACTGGAGGGACTTTCTCTTGGCTGGGCTGGGAACACCTCGGGATTCCCCCAGAGGAGCTGGAGGAAGTGGCCAGGGAGAGGGAAGTCTGGGTTTCCCTGCTGAGACTGCTGCCCCTGCGATCCAACTTCGGATGAGCGGGAGAAAATGGATGGATGGATAAATGAATAATAATAAAAAAATCTAAATATTCTTGCCAAGCTAGTAGACATGAGTAGGAGTAAATGAGTAGTTGGTTCACTGTATCATAACTGCCTAAACGTTTCAAGGAGACTTTTGCATTTGAATGGAAAGATGCATGTAGCCATTCAAAATGGTGGCAAGTCTCTTGTCCTTTTACAGTCCTGTGTGGCAGCTTCTTCTCACCTCTTCCATCACTCAGTCTCCAGTCTTCCTTCTTTGCAGCTTCCATGAGCATCGGCTCCGCAGCCATCTTTGCTGGGGTCGGCCTGGCCGCCCTCCTCGTGGTCGGCCTCATCATCTATTGCTGCTGCTGCCGCCGGAGAGAGAAGGATGCTGAGGGCTACGAGATGGGGTATGGCCTTCCACATGTGACCCCTTCTTGGGTACTTTTTGGATTTTTGCGTAAGATGATCATTCTCCTCTTGGTTTAGGGAGACGGAACAACCCTTGGATGACTCGATTGCCAAGGCCAACACAGTAGAATACTGTGACGACAAACGCGACGTCACCTCCAAGGATGGATTGGATGTCCGTGCTGAGCGAAAAGAGTATGGGAGAGATGACGAGGATGATGATGACTACGGAGGTCGACGGGATAACTATGATGACCGCCGGAGTGACTATAGTGGGCGGCGGGATAACTATGATGACCGCCGGAGTGACTATAGCGGACGGCGGGATAACTATGATGACCGCCGGAGTGACTATAGCGGGCGGCGGGATAACTATGATGACCGCCGGAGTGACTATAGCGGGCGGCGGGATAACTATGATGACCGTAGCAACAGGTACGATGACAGGCGTGATAGATATGATGACCGTGGCAACAGATACGATGACCGGCGTGATGACTATGACAGGCGGGATCGATACGATGATCGGCGTGACACACATGGTTCATATGATGACCTCAATGACCGTCGCAACCAATATGATGAGGTCCCTGACAACGACCATGAAACACCACCCAGCGTCCCCCCCAACAAACCAAGGAAAATGGACTGATCTCAGATCTGCCCCACCCACGGCAGGTGGGAGGGAGGAGTTTGTGAAGCACGCTTTGCCTGCGCTTGTAGCGTCCTTGAGCTCAAGGGGTTACCATGTAGGGGGCCACCTATTGACGTGAACCAGTCCATTTGTTACTGTTCAGTTGCAAAGGATGCCTTAAATTGTGAATTATGTCTGTTATAGTTAAATCTGAACTTCAGGCTTCTTGTCTTCCTAGTATTGGTGTAATCAGTGTTTCTGCTACACTGTTCAAGGTAATCTCAGGGGATTTTTTTCCTATTACTCAATTTTTACTCTATGGTATACTTCATATTTGTGGGATTCTTTCATCAGGGCAAATACGTATTTTTATATCTGTATTTGTTTTTTATATGTACTTTTTAAAATCAGTTAATATTTTGAGTCTCTGTGTTTAGCATAATATTTTTTTTGTTTTAATAAATGTGATGATGCGTTTTACTAATTCGAATTTCTCTTGCTTCTTGGTCTTGTAGAAACAAGCCTTAGTTTAATTTAAATGTTTGTTTGGTGATAAATATGAGGGCTGATATGGGAAGTCTTGAAGATGCAGCTAAGCTTCACTGAGCCCAAATCCTTTACACCACAGGTCAGGAAAGGTGAAGGGTTCTCCAGCTTGGCTCACCTTGTCTCCACTGTTTTAATAAACAAATAAATAAATCTTAGTCTGTCTCATGCAGTGGTTGCAACCTCTGTGTTCTTTGAAAATGGTAGTATCGGTTTGTATTTTGTATTTTTTTTCTCGCAAACCTGTTTACTTAGCAGCTGTAACATATCAAAACATTCTGAATTGTTAAATTTTAAATGAAATGCAGCTTAAGTCCAATATAAAGCACGCTGTCCAGCTTTACAGAACATGAAGCTGTTTATCTGCCATTGCTGAGACTAGACATAAAGGTAGATGGAGTCCATTTCATAGCTTTTGTTTGTATGGCTGTTGTATGCTTTTACTTTCAGTTTGTTTGTGTTTGTCTAACCCTGACTCCTACAAGATGGACACCAGTCAGCTGACTTTTTTTCACAGGCTCTTCCTGATAGACTTCCAACTTATGCCCTTAATTGCTTGGCCTTCGCTGCCACTCAACATTTTAGTCATATGATATATTGTGACGAGGGTTGTTTATCACTATACACATCTAAATATTTCTTCTGGAGAAATTCAGGTCAACTTCCTTGCTCAAGTGCCTGGCAGCCATCTTGAAGGTGTGTATACATGACTGGATTCACTAGGCTGACTGCTGCTTTGTTCTCTAATCTCCTAGTACAAACTGCAAAATTTCTAAGAAGCTAAGGTGTGAGGGATTCTTGTTGGTAAAACCAGTGCACATTGTGTACACCAGATTTTTTTGTAATGTACGTGTTTCAGTTAATTTCTTCTGAATAAAATTAATAAAGTACTTTAATTTTCTTTATTTTGGACCTTATTTTGGTTTCCATTGGCAAAGCTATGAGAACGTGTGTCAGTGTGAAAAAACCCAACTATCACTAGATAATACAGTTGATGACCGGTTATTCCCTGAGAAAATCCAAGCGCTAAATATCATACCTTGCATAATTTATCTTCCAGCTTGGCATAAAACACCATACAACCTTAAGACCACGACTGGACACGGCAAGACAGCAGGTCTAAGGAAACGTGTAAGCCCCAGAGGGTAAATCCATGCAGTATATTTTAAACTCATAAATTATTACGGTTTCTCTTCCAAATTTCTCTTCACAGGTGCTTTCTTCATAACGCGGCAAACAAAAAAAAAAGTCTTGGCCAACTTCTTGCAAAAATGTCGTTTTCATCTCCGCCGCTTCATGCTGACTAATTTTGTTTCACCTCGATCACCATTAATACTTTTTTTTAAATATATTTTTATGTAAGCAAAAGTAACAAATGACATTCATTTACTGCCGTAAATTACTTATAGAAAAGTTTAAGATATTATTTTAAATGATTTCGGTAGGCCTACTTTTCTTCCCGGAGGGTTATTACCCTATTTTAAATTAACATTGTGAGTATATAGTATAAATGACAAATAGCGTTATCTGTTTTACTAAAGGAGTCATAGTAAATAATGCTCTTTTATTCTTCGAAAGGCATGTTATGTACACTTGCGGAGTATCCAGAGCAAATCCAAATTTGCTATAATATCAAATTTCGACGCAGAGGGGCGACACACCACGCAAATCGCACATTCGTGTATCTGAATAGCTTGTAATCCTAATGCAACCCTTAGGGAACTAATAATCAGTTTCAAAGGAGTAATGAAATAATGCCACCGGAATATGAAACAGGAAGCTTAAAATATATTAGATATGAACAAATTGGTTCATTTCAGAAGCAGTCCTTCCTGATTGTTAATGGATATGTGAGGTCTATTCTATCCACTTTCGTGCTATATAAAATAAAATGTATTACATACAGTGTATGATGTGTACTGTCAAAAAAAAAATCTAGGAGTAGCCTATATAGTATAATGAGTGTGTGTGTATATATATATATATATATATATATATATATATATATATATATAGTGCACAAAGCTATGTGATTTCGATTCATTTGGAAAGAGTTAAGTATCGGGCACCCAAGCTTAGCTAATGACTAACTGACATTTTCTAATAGCAAGCAATGTAACATTTTATTAACCATCCGACAGCCAAAGGCATGTCCATTCACAAAGACTGAAACAGGTCCATTAATTGCTTTCACATAAATACACTTACGATAGTAATAAAAAAATGCAAATGACAAAGTAATATACAAATTACATGAATGGTAACCTCGTTGATTTTTTACTGCTGTTCACTGTATATATTTGAATCACCAAAAACGGCGTATTTCACTATCTGTAAACTTTCCCTCTTATTCAACCTGGTGGACCATACCATATCACACTTTTGATAGCCTACCTTCATATAACGGTATGAAGTAAATTTTCCTGGCGAAAAGAGACATATATCATATTACACATTAATCGTAATTTGTAGCAACAGTTTTGGCTGCATTTAAAAAAATTAGGGTTTTTTTCTGGCAGTCAACGAACACCCGTTGCTGTAGTGGTACATACCCGTTACTTCTGAGGTAAATCTGTCCCCTTATTCCCTCACGCAACGGTTTAAGCAATGAAGTGCCAAGTGGAGCGGGGAGTATGAGGATTAATCCCATAAAAACGCAGTAACTTTGAAAAAAATGACTTTATTTGCGATGTTCTGGATCTTATTAGTTTGTTTATCAGGTACGTTCATATATTAAGTTATATTTTTATCTTTACCCACGTAACAGGTTGATGGTCGGTTTCAAGTAACGGTTCTCTTATTGTTCTGTTTTTTATTTATATTAGTATAGCCTATTAGTTTATGCTGTTATTTTTCATAGAGATATCAGTCTGTTTTTGTTATTTAAAAACGTCTAGGGCTTTTTGGCGTTGGTATAAACCATTTAATCCACTTAAACTTCGTATTTTTAATAGTTAGGATTTCTGGAAAACCACCAAATACGCGGCCATTGGACGGGGCCGGCGGACACTGTTATCGGGATTAATGACGAAAGAATATGATAAGGGCAATATACCACTCTGCATTTTCAGTAAAACTGGCCAAAGAGGAGTATAAGATGATACTTGAGTGTTTGTAGAGATCTTGTGCTGAGTCAAAATTCGCAAACATTTATCCTTTGGTTTATCTAAGTAGTGAAAAATATTATCCTTTTTTTGTCATTTTTTTTGTAACTACTAATACAGCTACATAGCATGTATTCTGAACCGTTGTTTTACCGTTGTTTTGCTTGTGAGACAAAGTTGTTTACTTACTTTTTGCATTTTATTGGATGTGACTGCATGCAGACTGTCTATCTCATTTTGCTCGCTCTTTGTTTTGTTGTATGTAAAGCAGCATATATTTATAAAACTTGAGTACATTTTTTAGGTATAATGTGTGTCTTCGCTATTATTTGTGGCTTGTTCTGTCAAATTGGACATCCAGCGCGATCTGTATCTAATTTTAAGATTTAGGGGTCAGAGGCCTGTTAACTGGGGGGTTGTGTTCTGGTTTATAACAGCTCAGTCAGTCTGGGTCTTTCAGCACCTCCTCCTCTCCTCCAAAGTGAAGTCATTCCTAATGTTTTTTTAAGCTGAGTCAATTGTCCTACTTACTTGAGTCCTGGTATTTCAGATCCCATCTCTGCAGGAACTTAAAAGATGGCGGTGGGGGGTTGGGGGGAGGCTTAAAACAATGTAGAATCAAACAGTGCTGGATCTGGATGTGTTCCTGGAGAGGAATGCAGGAATAGTCACTGTTGCTGGGTTCCCTGCTGATCACTTAGTGTTATGGACTCCCTAACCTTTCTGGTCTTTCCTTAAAACCTAATAAAGTGAGTACCTTGGATAGCTGTAACTCTGATGACAGGGTGTGGACGTCTTTCCTGTTGTTGTTTGTACATCTCAGCAATATTTGGAGAGAGTTCCATGAGGACTTAAATGACTTCCTTTGCTCATCCAGAACAGACCCAGGGGGGCAATGTGGGAGAGGTTACATGAAATTGGGTTTCCCCCACAACTCTAGTATTTATGACTGTTTACTCTTCTGCAATGGTCTGGATCAGGGCCCCCTAAATCTTACAGAGCCCCCACTACTGACCCTATGTTCCACATGAGTATTGAAAGCCAAACTATTTTACCCCCAGCACCGATACTGATAAAGTTAGTCCAGGACTAGGGACCTTCTAAGATGAATTCTTACCTCCAGCTCTAATGGTGTGGGGCTCTGGCATGGCCCAGTTTCCGGTCCAGGATAGTGGAGCTCAGCAGTAAATATTGTCCAGCTAGACTATGAAAGAGTATCCACATTCACAAGTGAGCTAGACGTGTGAGAAATGTGTTCCAGACATTACGCACTCAGTGTCAGGCAGGTAATTATTCTAATGACACGATTTTGATGCCCATTTGGGTCTGGTAAGATGTATTCTTTGCTCTTTTGGCTGTGTCATCATAATTATTGATCTTACAATTGCTCACCCATCATCTTACCAGCACTTTATTGTGTGTGTGTGTGTGTGTGTAGAACCCCAGGTCCCGACTCACTGCAGTCCTGCATCAAATACAAAGTCCTACAAAATGTATAGAATAAACAGATATATCTGAAAAGAACAACTCATTAGTCGATTGATAGATTACTTTGAAAGGTTTTCTTTATAAATTGTAGTTTTTGCATTTAAATTATCCATAACTCTCGAAACTCAGGGGTGGGAAGACTTATATGCAGTTTAGACACACTGATCCTCCTAAATTGCATGTCATTTGACTGTGGGAGGAAACTAGTGGGAGGAGTACCCAAGGGAGACCCAAACGTGCGAAGCCCACACACACAGAGGCAAAACATGGATCACGCCCACCAGCATGGAGGCATGAGCCCCCATATAACCTAGCCATCCCTCCTCCACCTCCTCATGTCTGATGACTTCCCATCCCTCTCCAGGTTTGTCAGTGCGGATGTGCGGCAGTGTGCAGGTCACCATACATGAAGAGAGGAAGTATGCCATGCTCTTCCAGTCAGTAGTCCTGCCATGCCAGTACTCCAGCGCCTCCAGTCAGACGCCTGTGGTTCAGTGGTGGTACAAGTCTTACTGCCGTGACCGCACCTATGACGCCTTCAGCTTCCACAAGAGCCTGGGGCTGCATGCCTCAGAGCTGGGCCCCACCTCCCACCTGGACTGCTCTGACAGCAGCCGAACAGTCCGGATCGTGGCCTCAGGACAAGGCCACTCCCTGACCCTGTCTGAGTACTACAAAGGACGAGACATCTCCATCATCAACAGTACATATCACCTTTCCTATTATGCAAAGCGTGTATGATTGATGTTTTAATTATTATATCTGAGTAAGTATTATGATTAATTTTTGTGTATTACAGTGTCATCATGATGCAGGGCTCGTGTTGCCTATAGCATGTCTCTCAGCCCAGCACTCTGCATTCCTCATTAAATCCACAGTGTAATTATAGTCCCCCAGTATTGTCATTGAGTCATCACAATCGGATTATGATTGTTACGTAATCCTTTGTTGTGTCCCATGGAGCTGTTTCTCATCCATGTCCGCGTTTGCATACCTGCTGTTTTCAGTACCTGCAGTTTTCAGTAACGCTATTTCAGGTTTTCCTGACTTTTCAGAGCTTGTTGCATTTAGCTTGCCTTTTCATAGCATACCGTTTTACCAATTTGTAGCGCTGCCTACAGTAGTTCTCCAGTAGTTCTCACTGAGGCCCCTCCCTGGATGTGAGCCAACAGCATTCAGGTTGTAAGGTGACATGTTTTATTGCTGTGCTGCTCGCTATAGCCGCATTATGTCGGTTGATGCAGTGCGGCAGAAAGAAATTATCCACTCACAGTGTTTTTCTCCACTGAATGGATTAGGGAGGGCAGGAGCACTAAATTGTGTGGGAGCTGTTTCTGAAATTACAAAGTATGACCCCCATCTGGGGCTGGGGGAATCAGCTTGGAAGTACAGAGGAGTGTGGTGTATAGCGGCCCATACCTCAGATCTGCTGAGTGAAAACAGGGAAGATAAATGCTGCTCACAGGCCTGCAGTAGATTTATCAAGGCCCATTGCCTGGCAGATTCATGGCCCTGGTATTGTGTCTCCGAATGAGGTTACTTTGTTCCCTATTGTAAAATGCATGTCTCCTCTGTGCTGAAGGACACGTCAAGAAAATAGGAGGTTTCTTTCACATTTCAGAGGACCTTCTTTCTGTAGATGGGGGGGTGGGGTGGTCTGTGTGTATCCGTGTATATATATGATAATTTTTCCGGGTCCTGTGAGTGAACAAATCGAGTTCATGATTGCATTGTACATATTCATTCGCCAATGGTTCAGCCCCATCTGCGTGTCTGCTGCTCGATACCAGCTCCTGAATCCTGGAGCAGAGTGCTGTTCACAAAAAAAAATACAAACTAGAAAGGTCCCTCATTGTGCTGGACTTTTCCTGTTGCCTAAATTAATTTGTTTACTTCCCTGCACAATGGGCAGCAGAGGAGAGGGAACAATGGCTTCCTCGCACTTCCCTTTGCAGTGTCTCCCACTTCAGCTGTCTAGTCCCCATACTTCTCTCTGTTTTCTGAAAAGCTATAGAAAATCTTTCTTTGCTTTCACAACGTCGGACCCTCCAGCATTTCTGAAGCAACATCCATGGCAGTCGTTGTTTTTCTTAATTGCCTGTGGGGATGTTAGACACAACAAGGACATCTGTAAAGAATGGTGCCTCAACAGGAAGGGATGGGCACAGTGTTCAAACACGTACCAGTACTTGTGTCCTGAAGGTTGCTGATTCAGGTCACAGGCTCAAGATTTGGGATATGCCCTAGTGCCCTTAGGTTGTCCATTATACTATCCAGTTAAATAAACAAAAAAAAATGTAGGGATGGGTTCACTGTGCCTTATACATGTTGATGACCATAATCTTTTTTAATAAGCATGTGTGGTCCTTCTTATCCCAACATAAGTTTGTAGGATTTGTGAACTGGGCCTTTTCTCAGTTGATTGGACTTTAGACCCAATCCTATCCAGGCTGGCAGGAACCCTCGCTATGTAGCACACTCCTCTGACTCACGTCCTAGTGTTGTTTTTCTCCATACGCGTCATGCTGCACGGTGTAGGAGAGCTTCTTGGAGATACGAGGGACAGCATGTTCAGCAGCCAGCAGGCTGTGAGCCATGGTATCCTGTTCCATTTATCTCCTCCAGCCTCTTAGTGTCCCTCCTGGCCTGTGCTGCTGGGAAAGTCCCTTCTATATGAACAAATGACCCCGAGGTTAGATGCGTCCACGCCCAGCCTTTGTGAAATATAAACCGACTAAATGTCTTGCTGAGTCTTGGCCCTGTGCAGCACGTGGGCTTGCTGAAACTGCCAAAAACACCCCTCCCAGGGTGACCTCCATACCCATGACATGACACACCTCTCCCTCCCACCCCCAGAAGCTGACCTGCACATCGGCCAGCTGCGATGGGGTGACAGTGGCATGTACTACTGCAAGGTGGTTATCTCAGATGATCTGGAGGGCCAGAACGAGGACCATGTGGAGCTGCTGGTGCTGGGTGAGTCCAGATGTATCCCTAAAGTTCTCATCTTCTGGGAGGAACATGCTCTCGGTGACCATCACAGGGTACATACAACTGAGAGCATGACTTGTTGTCAGTGTTTACTGGTCCAAGCTGAGAATCCTAACCAAACCAATCATTTTGGCCTGAAATAACATTTTGAGTGTCATGACTCGGGGGCAAAATGCATGTGTGCATGCGCCTTTGTCCTTGTGCCGTTCGGTGGAAGCTGCTTAAACTGTGACAGTGTCCGTGCTGCAGCCACAGACAGCTCCATGGTAATGGGGGAGCGGCGTCCACACTGCGAAGCGGACATTTGATCTCCAGTGAGTGGGCCTTTTGTTTATCTCTTGGCATGTCAACACACAGACTCTTGGCCTTACCCCCTTGCCCGAATCCCATGTGGGCTGCATCTTCTGTACGCTGGGTCAGGATCCCATCTTAAATTCTGGGGTCAGGATTTGCTCTTGTGTTTTTTCTTTTCATCCCCCCACCATCTCCGGGACCTGCTGTAGATGCAACAAGTGTGGTAGAAGAACAGGCTTCCCATTCATTTCCAGTTCATTTCCAAAGTAAGGCGCTTAAGCTGTTGCTATGGTAACAAGGGGGCTCCGAGACACTAGGGAGGACAAAGGGCCTTCTGGTTGTCAGGACCAAAGGCAAGGTAAAATTAGAGAGAGAGAGAAGAGAAAAGATTTACACTTGAAAACACAAAGCTATGGATAATACATTGAGATTTGTCCAATGTTTCTGCTTTCCAAGCCAGGATGGGGCAGGTTAGGTGGACCATGGAGTTTATAGCTCCAAGGTGGGGAGATCTTTGTTAGAAACCCTGAAGCCCCACACTCAATGTGTACCCCCCATCTGGTATGTGTGCAGTTATCGGTGAAGGAGCATCTTAATGCAACCAAGATTAAACATCCACCTGGAGGAGGACCCCCCCAGGTTCACCCACCTCTCCTCAATTTATCATTCTCAGCATGCAACAATATGGCTTTGTCAGCACCTGCATGACTGGGAGTATCTTCCAGTGGACTGAGGAGGGTGTGATCTGGCTCCCATAACTTAAATCTCCATCTGGCAGTTCAGGATATGTGCTTGATACCAGAACTGCTTTGGGCAGTGGTGGGGAGGTTGGTTGTGGAAATTGTTCCATGGCTTATCCTGGACTCAGAGGTCAGAGATCAGAGCAGCAGTTGTGTGAGTTCATTGAACACAAGGCTCAGTGCAGCACTGGGTGTGTCGAAGAAGTCAGCACGAGATTCGCACATGTCAGGCGGACACAACAGGCCTCGCCTTGAACCCAGTGAATTCCAGTAACCTGGGCCTGATGGGTGGAGTCTCTGGGTGGATGAGTGTAGCCAGTGCTAACAATTACTAAAGTGGCAAGAATTAGGCTGCCTGCAAGAAATGAGGATATTTCACCATGATCCATGAGGTGAAGGTGCTGACTTCACCGCTTAACTCCCAAATTCCAGGAATAGCACTCACCACCACTCCCCCCCATTCAGGGTACGCTCAAAAACACTAGCCACAACTGGCTTCTGTGCTAAAGATAACATGTTCTGTTAATATTAGGCAAATGTTCATATTTTCATTCCATGTTTTTTTTCCAAATTGCCCGTAAATTATTAAATTAATTAAAAAACATGTTTTTAAAACACTGCACTCTTTGCTAGCTCACAGTTAGTGTAATTTAGCTTACAACACTGACTGCTCTGGTGTCGAGGTTCCAGGTTGTCGTGGAGGGCGACAGCTGTGTTTCGTTCGCGCTGATTCAGCAGTGTGCTAAAGTTGGAAGGGGGTCAATGTGTCTGAATGCAGCTCAAATTCATTTTTTGCTCATTGACTTTTCAGTTAGTTATTTAGCTGATGCTTTTGTCCAAAGTGAAGTAGAGAATATAGCAGAAGCATAGTTTTGCCAAAGAATTAACTTAGGTACATCTGCTGCTAGGCTGAGTTTCCAATGAGTGACCAGTGACGGACGTAAGTTAGCATCAGAGCAAGAGCTACACAAAACATCACTCAAAACAGCACAAGGGCCCAGTGGCTACTAGACAAGTGCAAAATGAAGGAGAGCATTTTGTTTTGCTAAGTGACTTTTTTGTCAAACCTCCGAAGCAGACCATAGTGCATCAGAAAAAATGAATCTCATAAAAGATGTGAAAGAAGATGCATTTACACTGAAAAACCGCTTATGTCAGCTGTGTGAGATTGGCTGGTTTAATTTCAGCATGGGTCTTGCTCAAAACACATGTATGTGTTTGTTCTTATTTGCTTCATTTTCTTTATGTGAATGCTATGATCCATAAAAAGCTTTGTTCTTTTGCTTCATTTTCTTTTACGTGACTGTTTTGATTCATAACAAGCTTTATTAGTTCTTCATCTGGGCTCTAGACAGGATTCCTCTCTGGAGAAAAACTTTATAGAAAAATAAGCCCTATGAAAACTCCTTACCTGCCTGTCGGGATGAAATTCCAGCCTGCCTCCCCAGAGGGAACAAAACAACATCATGCTACATTTATCAGCAAAGCCTTGGCAAGCTCGATGTTAGCTATCAATGCTAAATTTTTAAATGCAATCGATCTTTGATGCCTCTCATATCCTGGCAATCCAGCCAGGCACTTTGACAAAAATTTCATTTCTCGTTCCTCGGTCAGATGTCTCCCGTTCACTCTTCTGTCCAGCTTACCAGCTGGCCTGCACATGCACATAACCTCTCTGCGCATTTCCTTGTTCCTCTGCTCACGCTGAACCTTTGATCCCTGGCCCTGCTGGCTCCTCTGTCCTGCCCTTTACCTCTCCTCTTCTTCTCTTTCCAGGTCAGGTAGGTCCAGTGGACGATCTCCTGCCTGGGTTTGATATGGATGTTATGCCAGGTATGGGTGTGTCCTCAACTGTCTCCGCTGTCCACTTGCTCACCTCTTCACACTGCCCTAACTCTTCACTCTGTGCTGCCTCTTAGACGTTATAGGAAGTGGAGCAGCTCCGAAACAGGAAGTATGCTATACCACACGGAAGTGAATATAAAATTGAATTAGTTGTTTGATAATAAGATCATAGTCTATACAGTATGTCATATATAATGAAAAGTTAGTGTTAAACTGTAAAACATACAAATGCATGTATGTATAGCTTTACCCTTTTTCATTATCTGAGAAAAGCCCCAGAATGTTTTTAGAAATATAACGGACAAAATGTTTATCTCTCGAGCCTTGTCAAAACACAAATGGAGTACAAATGCATCCAGCTGTGTTTTCTCCCTGTGAACTCGATATCCCTGTTTTCTGTTCTTGCTGGAATTATCAGCATTAATGATCAAGAGAAAATAAGTCACACAGAGTTTGTATTTCCCCCGTTTTTGTGTGTGTGGAGCAGAAGAGAATAGAGTTTTGGAAGTTATGAACACACAATTTCAACTCAAGGTTGACTCTCCATATCCCCAAAGCCTTCACAAAAAGACATTGTTCTCAGCATCACTCTGGAGAAATGTCTACCTGTATGAACTAGTAATCATGTGAGATACTCAGCTATTATTGGTCAGAAATGTTTTTGTAGAGAATGAAATGATGCTTTTTTGCCATTTGAAGCTGGAGTACGGGTATAAAGTTTCTATTTATGCATTTTTATGTGTGCATGTTTTTAAGTTTATTTTTATATACTCATACTTGTGCATGTGTGTGTACATCATAAGTCATGCTGACCTTGCGGGGGGTGGGGGGGTGGGGGTGTGTGACCTGC
Source organism: Cyphomyrus plagiostoma (assembly GCA_019775915.2). Taxonomy (NCBI): domain Eukaryota; kingdom Metazoa; phylum Chordata; class Actinopteri; order Osteoglossiformes; family Mormyridae; genus Cyphomyrus; species Cyphomyrus plagiostoma. The sequence goes on from JABFEA020000001.1 coordinate 49,203,167, forward strand.
AGACAGAAACCTGATTGGTCTAATAAGTGACGTGGACCATGCAGACTCCTGGCATCGTGCCTGCATTTGGCACCCCGGTGACCTCACACATTGGAGGGCCCAGTCTCATGCTTGCATTATGTGAAACAAAGCCTATTCCTCTGTTTGTCCCCCCTCCCCCCACGCTGCTGGGGCCACGACTCTTATCTTATCTGGATGTTAAGAGACCTTTGTGTGTGTCATTCTCTCATCCTCTGTCTCCTGCTGTCTCTCATTCCTGTTCGACACAAACAGGCAGAATGTTCTGTGGGAGCTGGGGTTGGGAGCTAAAGGCCCGTTGCTAAGGGCGTATAGCAGTGTCTGCCTGTCATTTGGCACCGTGTTTCACTTTGAATATATTCGCAAAAAGGCCCCTGATTTTCCCCGTGAAGTGTCTGACTGAACGAAATTCTCTTTGAAATGCTCTTGTTGTTAACCATTTTACTACGTTCCGTACACAATCACTCCGTCAGCTTCCCACACTGGCAGGGGCAGAAAGCTCGGTGACACTGGCAGATGAAGCCCAGTCGCTTTGGGATGGCATGACACCCCGGTGCTGAGCATGTCTACCCTCGTTCCCCTAGAGTGGCTCTTTGTGGCTGTGGTTGTGCTGGGAGGCCTGGCCCTCATCCTGCTGGTGGGCATCTGCTGGTGCCAGTGTTGCCCTCACTCCTGCTGCTGTTACGTGCGCTGCTGCTGCTGCCCCGACACCTGCTGCTGCCCACGGCACCGTGAGTCTGTAAACCTTCGGCTTCAGCATGTCACAGCCGGGGCAGAGGCCAGCGAACATCCATGTCTGCTTCCGTCCGCAGTGTATGAGGCAGGAAAGGTTGCAAAGACCATGGCGTCGGCGTCGCTACCCATGCACCCCGCGTTCTACATGCCCAACGTACCCACGATGGTTTCCATCGCGCCCCCATCTCTCATCGAATCCAAGATGGCGCCCACTCCCTCCCTGGAGAACCACTTGCCCGCGGGTGAGTGGCTGAGGCAGGCGTGGTGTTGAGAAGGGCCATGCCCAAGCCTCAAGCACAAACACGTATGCACACGCTTGTGAGCGAAGCTTCACAGCTTATCCAGTACTTTTCAAGGTCAGTCCTGCTACTTAAGCTTATTTAGCCATTTGTAATATTCTGTTAGCTAAGTGACATTAACTAACAGTAATCAGAACCGCTGCTCCCTAAGCGCTGCTTCTCACTATGACAATATCATTTTCTTGGGAGGGGGTTGGGTTCCAAATCTATCAAGACAGCTTATTACACGTCATAAATCATTTTTTAACTATGTGTTTGACTTTGATCTTCCACCAGAAACCGGCAGGAGCAGTGCCGTTGTGTACTTTTTCACAGGAAATGTTAACAGTTCCACACTGCGGTTTTGCTCTAATTATACAGACATCATTTTCTTGTCTGATGTCTGGGTCATTTCCCCTAATGGGCTGAGTCGAGTAGGTCACATATGACCCTCCAGGATGGACACACCCTGCTAATTAGGGGCATGTGGAAATGGTGTGTGTTTGTGTGCCCGTGTTATTGCCCAGCTCAGAGTGCTGTCTTTTCTTGCAGACTTCAGGGGCTATCGAATGCCGACCAATAAGGAGCAGGACTCCTTGAATGTCCTTTATCATGTAGAGAAAGAGCTTGCCCAATTTGACCCTGCCAAGAGGTCCTGTAATCAATGTAAGACCCCGCAGAATGTCCCCTGGTGTAATTCACTGTGTGTGTGTCTGTGTGTGTAGTCCTGATATACATTACATTGAGGCGGCCATTTAATTTATTTTAGTTACTTAATTTTGACGTTGTAGGGACCATTTTTCGGTCTCCACAAAGGTAAATTCAGTTTAGTAAAAATCTGTGACTGCGATCAAAAAACCAAAAATGCCAGAAGACTTGTGTTTTGTTCGGTTACTTTTGGTTAAAAAAGTACAGGTCTGTGCATGTGTGTGTGATGCATTCTTAATTACCCATCACTTTGGTGTGAGAACATATATGATGTCACATGATTAGGAGCAATTGGTCACAGGCCAGGTCTTCATGTTGATCTCCACAGCCTGCAGCATGTCGGAGCTCAGCTCCCTCCATGATGGCGAGCCCCCTTTCCGGCAGACCTACCGGCAGGTCCAGAAGGCGGCCCTGCCCCCTGTCGCTGGCAGTCGCGACCGCCTAGACCTCCAGGATACCATGTCCTCCCAGGCCTTGCAACCGAACCACACCTTCAACCGCAGCCGCTGGCCAGAGGACCAGCACCAAGCTAGGTACTAGGGAAAGGGCTCGGATTTTGTTTCCCTTAATGGGAACACAATATATTTATGTTAGCTCTGGTTGTGTATAATGATCGCAAGTACAAGGGAACTGCTACTGCTTGGCTTACAATCCGTTTCTCAGTGTCTGAAAGGCATGGGTGTCAGTTCAGTGCACAGACTGTTTGTCTCTGTGCTGCAACACCATGTGTGTCTGTCCTGTAAGACAGTGTGTCTGTACTGTAGCATCATGTCTATCCTGTAACACTGTGTGTATCTGTCCTGTAACATCATGAGTCCGTGATGATGGGGTCTGTATTCGTTTATGTGGGACCCGCTCTGATAGGGACGTCATTCACCAAAGGCATGTACTTGCATGGGGTTGGCGCTCGTACTTGTGCTGAGAGTTTCCCCTTTCTGTATAGGTGGAAGCCTGCCTCAGAGCACCTGCAGAGGAAGACGTTTGGTGCCCGGGGGAGGACAGGCTCTCTCGATGAACTAGAGGAGTTCGCTCTGTCCTATGACCAGCGCAGGCGACGGGGAGCGTCCCGAGAGCTGGAGCGGGACCACGAGCCGGAGCCACAGAGCCGAACGCTGTACCACCCACAGGGGGAAGAGGAGCAGCCCCAGCGCATAGGGAAGCCCCCAGACTCCTGGATGGAGAGGAGCCAGTTCCCTTCACATAGGAAAAATCAGGAGCAAGACTGGGAACGCAGGGGGAACGGCCACAGCCCCCCGCCATCGCCCAAGAAGCGGCGAGACATCGGGAATGGCAACCTTCGGCGTTCCCGCCGCGGCCGAGAATACGACGAGGCCTACCTGAGCAGCCTGCTGGAGCGCAAGGCACGGCAGGCACATGCGGGGCGCGCCGAGGAGGACAGCGGCCAGAGCGACACGCCCTCCAGAGGCAGCTCCAAGAAGAGCAGCAGCTGCTACCACAGCCAGTCACCCAGCAACCGGCCCGACGAGGAAGAAGAGGACGCTGGGGATGAGGATTTGCCTCCACCTTACTCGGAACGGAGCGCGGACCCTGCCATGAGGCCTTTCTCATATGGCCGCCCCACCCCTGGCCTGAAGCGGCCCCCACACGAGCGCAGGGACGAGCGGGAGAAGCTCCGCAAAGTGGTAAGTTACATTTAAGAAAGGCACATTTAGGACAGCCGTAGATCCCTGGGAAATGCTGCTGTGAATAGCTGCCAGGCTTCTTGGAGAGGCGATACTGTTGTATAGGGGCCTTCAGTCCACTTCACCTTCTGCAGTCAAACTATGTATCAGTTATCCTTCATCCACTGATTTATTTTCCTTGTCGTTGAAATGGTGTGATTGGTCCAGCACATTTTTTTAATCCTTGGAAATAATATTAAGCTGTCCATAAAAAATGTAACATTGATAATAATAAAATAACAAATAAGTTTAACAATAACATTGTCTGGGAGTTTTTACTAAGGTTGGATATACTAAACGAGGGTAGGTAACAGATGCTGACATTACTGTGTTTTGATTTGGTTGTATGGGTTTAATGTTCCTGAGCCTCACAGGTTGTGTTTAATCCCAGACAGGAATAGGGAGAAAAGGGGATGAGATTAGAACATAATGCTTTAACCACGGCCATGATTAACTGCAGTGTTTCTGTTTTTTGTTTTTTTCACTCACAGTCCTGACTAACTGAGCGCTAAGAGAACACTAACTGAACGTTTGCATGCCTGCCACTCTGTACTAATGCCTGGCTCCCGGTTTGTTGTTTCTTTTTAAACAGAACACTCTCCTTAGCAGGGACTCTCTCGTAGTGTGAAGGACTCAGATGCTGATGATCAGAGCAAGCACTCGCGGCACAGGCAGCAGGCAGAACGGGTCCCACAGGCCTCTCCAGACCCAGGTGGCACTACTGTGACGAGCGAGGGGGGGAGGGCTGGTGGATGGTGGCCCCTCTAAGAACCGGGTCACTCAGGGAAGCCTTCCTCCATTCCCAAGCTGCAGACACTTGTCTTCAGCTCAGGTGGCTGATCCTGTGTTTTTACAGTATATGTCTATGTGCGTGACTATATGTTTGTTTGTACATGTGCATGCATGCATGCCTGCAACAAAAACATAGGCCCCTCAGTCCCATCCTTCTGACTTTCATGACTTTTGTTACTGTTCAGCACTGAATGCCATAACTCTTCAACACTAACCATGATGGAAATGGCGCCACCCTGTGGCCAGTCTTCCAAATACGCATCGTTACAACTTGGTCATTATGGAGTAACCACCACCCAGACTACAAGATACACCACAATGGAACGACTGCAGGAAACACAGTGTCTTTAGACTGGACAGGTGGTTTTGTATATGCATTTGATGCTATTTGACGTTGACATTTTCTGAAAACTACATTGTGCATCAAAGAGAGTCACCCTGAAACCACTGAAAAGAAATATCAGCACCCTGAAGCCTCCAAACAACAACCTGAAGATGCTGCTGTTTGATATGAATGATGTCTGTTCATTTTTTGGTGTTAACTGGCCTCCAGTCCTCAGCTGAGGTTAAATGTAAATTATGAAATGAGTTGAGTGTTTATTTTAGATAAGTTTCCTGTGCTGTGTAAATTTCTGTGTTTTTAATCACTACCCTTATCAGTTTAAACCATGTAGTGCACATGTAAGGCCACAGACAGTGTAAACACACCTTAAGTGATCAAAGTACTGTATTTGTATGTACTGCTCTCTGTGAATGGGTGTCCTCTTACACACGCTGGCTTTAACCTGCTTTGGAGCTGCGGTTTGAGCACCTAAGAGGTTAGACTGGTGTTTAGGTGATTGGAGTCCCTACAAAGAGCTTGGAGGACTGGGTCTGAGCAGGATGCTGAGGAGAACTATGTGATACAGGAACAAGGGAAGAACCAGGGACTTTTTTGGGGGCCTGGGAGTAGAGTTGGATCAACTCTAGGGAGGACAATAGACAGCTGTTCTGATCAGTAAAATGAAACACATCTTGGGGAAGACCATATAGCTGGTGTTTTTATATATAGGTATGACTGTAGATTAGCCTGAGTTTTATGCAACGAAAGTATTGGGTCCAACCAGAAATTGGACCTGATCCTAACCAAACTTTCTTTGGTAGAGTTCCAGTTGTTCAAATACGTAAAACGGTAAGCTTCCCTTAAGATATGAGTCACCTTTTCTATAGCAAACATGTAATTTGCTGAGTGTGCAGCCCTATATGCGACCAGGACGGAGACTTAATAGGCTTACTGTCATGACTCCTAGCTTGACGGTGGTCTTTCAGTCCTGCGGAGCGCTGGAGGCTGGCCAGCTCTCTGCCAGAGAGGGTTTCATTCCGGATGAGTCATGAGCAAAAGGCCATTGTGTATTGTATCCTCGCAATCCGTGTGATTGTCTGAGATGTACCGGAGAAACTGGGGTTTGCGTGAACACGTACGGCGGAGTACAGTACAATCCGCGACAAATACGCAACACGTAATTTAGTGAGAACGGATATATGCACGTAGGTAGACAAATTTACTAATGCAGAGTTTTCACGAACGTTTTGTTATAAAAGTTTAATGGCTGTAACAATCTCTTAATAAAAACTAAATACCTGAAAATGTACCCCTTTACTGATTAGCTGCTGCAATTCAGAATGCATGCAGGCAGCTCAACACACCCACGTCTATATACACCTACACCGGCTACCTAATAACTTGGTTCAAAAATAGGTGTGGTATCGTGTGCGTCTGGTCCAAAGGCAGGGAGGGATTAATTAACCGTAGTATAGACTTCATACCGAAACTTCGGGATTATGAGTTGATTACGAAACTCATTCCTGTGTTTCCATGGAATTGCAGAATGCGATGTCAGATTCGTCTTTTTTACGGTTTTTATTTTATTTTGCGGTACAACATGGTATTTCCATGTGTTATCTGTGACTATAACTGTTGTCTGTAGATTTGTACCATATGCTGTTTTAGAAGAATAAAAAACAATAACGTGTATATTTCTTGCATTATCGTTAACACTGAGGACTAATCGTGTTCATTAATGATTTGCGAGAATGTAATATGTATAACTAAATGATTCCGAATAACTTCTTCTAGACAATTAACTTCAAAAATATTAGCCTGATTATTTACGATGAGATGTTTAAGGCACGAAGCCTCTCAATCGGACATATAACAAAGTGCATCGTTAAGTAGATCTTTATTACTGACGTGTTTGATGTATGTCTTGACAATGTGGAAATGGAACTCATCAAGTCTAAGAAAAAATATTGTCTAATTGACGATTGAAAAACCCACAGTGGAGGGGGGACAGGAAACATCTGCATGGTAAGAGGATGGAGATACAGCACTTGGCCTCTGTCCCAGACTCGGACCAGAATGGCAGGAAAGTATCAGAACGCCAAACGTGCAGGTGGTGAGAAGTATGCGAGTGTCGTAAAGGGATCAGGGACAATCTCATGAGGGAATGAAATACAAAAGAGGACACACTTTTATGCATGAACAAGTGCAGAAAATGTTTAGAGTGAGATAGCCAGCATATGACGCAATTGTGCCAGGCCTCTACTGGTCAAGCCAGGCTTCCCCGTGTGGGACGAAGGACTCGCTGAGCTGGCGAGCAGGCCCGGGTTACTGCTCATTCTCCGTCTTATCAGCGATTGCAGTGTAAACACTGTCGGGAGTGCAAATACAAGCAAGATCATTCAAAGTACAGCAGTGAAAAAAACAATAAGAGGAACAGTACGTAGTATATAATCAAAACATCTAAGGCCGATAGCAAACAGGTCAGCTAGCCGAGGTGAAAATTCAAACGTAAAAAAAAAACCCCAAGACCAAACCTGACTTCAACCCATCAAAACTTTCGAAGTTGCACTTTACCCGACTGTTTGTGACCGGACGCCGATACAAACGTCTGAACCCCTTTCTAAATTCACACAATGGTCGTATGTTATTTGGAACTGGGCTGGTTGGACATCGCCGGGCTCCTCGGTGTTTGTTGCCCTCTAGTGACAGACACCCAATACAACAACCAAACACTATTATTACAGCAAAGATCTGTACTGTTATACCTGAGGTATTCATATTGCAGATGGAAAAGCCGATGAACCATGGAATAATTTTATATACAGTGCAAAAATCATATGGACATTGCATTTGGTTATGCACTTGCATTCAGGTGGGCAATCCAGTCTTTCGTGAAGGCGCTTCTGCGTCACCTGATACACCTGTTTCGGGGTGGGGCTTCAGATGCACATCGGCGGGGGAAGGGGAGGCGCTGAAGTGCTATTCCCTACTAAAAAAATACTAGGTTTAAACCTGTAGAAGCGAGAAGAATAGTCGCCGAGACCAGAGCTGGGAATAGTACCGACGCGCGAACTATGTTTTATCCCTTTTGTTTGTTTTTGCAGTTTTAAAAAGGTGGGATTTGAAAAGTGTGGAAGTTTTCCTTGTTGGAAAGGAGACATAATGGGTAAACTGATACTTATTGCGCTGCTGCTTGTTGTCTGGCCATCAGGTAAAGTGGGATTTCCTTATTTAAATGTAACTAAGCAGGTCGTCTTCAGATAGTCTTTAGCGTTTTTCCCGTGTAGCTTACCGTCCATCTTGGACATAGCATACCTAAATAGTTAATAATGTACAAGTGAAACTTGCCGAGGCGAGCGAGTTGCGGTCACGTGACCTCCTGGTGTTCCCCGTTGATTTCAGAGGGGTCGGGCGACAGGGAGTCTTTTGACGATTTTTTGTGACGGTTTTTAAGGCGTTGCATCAGTAAATCTGCCATGTTTTTAATGCTGTCAAAAAATTGTGGTGGTTTTTGTGGTTACACTGTGAATCAGCAGTGCTCAGAGAAGTCGCCCTCGTTGATTTTTCAGACAAGGATCTGTAACCTTCAGCCTGGAAAACAGGTTCCCTCGTCCACTGACATGAACGTAGTATTTTGTACTCCGTCACTCTCTCGTTCGTGATTTGCAATGCCAGTCTATAGATTTGTGCTGTTCTAGTGATATTAGCTAGCTTTAACCCATGACAGAGTCAACTGCATAATATAGTATATAACTGATACTGATGCAGAGTTAACAGGCACTGCAGTCTTTCAAGGATGCTGTATGATTCAGTCTGTTTTGAAGATTTGGTGCATCACAAAACCTATTATGTAGAATATATTGCAGGTTTTATGGAAACACCGCCCAGGTAACAGGTCCCATAATTGTGCTTTGCACCTCAGGGTCTCACTGGAACCTGTTGGGTGCTCCTGCTGTGGTTACTCACTAGCTTGAGAGACTCAGATGAACCCCGGGGAGGTCTTACTCAAACGAGGGCTTGTTTACCAGGTTTTCGTAGCTGTAGCGACATGGCTGGTGATGCTGTCCTCCCTCAGCACACTCATGGTACCAAAACATGGTGACAGTCGACTGACAGCATTGCTTTGAATCACCAACCAGTTCTACAGGTTGGGTGTTTTTTTTTTTTTTCTTCTTCTTCTTTGAAGGAAGTACAAGGGTGTGGTCATGGTCATCAGAAGGCATGTGTATTACTTAGCTTACTTTGTTTGGGGCCTTTGTTCCAGAATGTATAGTTAGTGTTTACATTCTGCCCATAGTTGTGAAGGAAATATCACACGTCATTGATCACTCTTAGGTTAGTGGGGGCTTTACATTTGGATTATATACTTGGGCAAATCTAGGTAGGAAATGGCCTCCAAAAATACCTCAAAGTGAAACAACAAAATATTTTCTACTTTGGCGGAAATAAAACTTACGAAACACTACTTAGTATAGAATGACTTTAAACATCGTGAAAGTAAAAAAAAAAACGTATAAAAAGGAAATTTAAGTGCCATTTGATACAAAATTAAATCCTGTATGTGTGGTGTTTTGTAAAAAGTGCAGATTTTACAGTGTTTTCTGTGAAGAAAGAGTGGAAAAAGACATTAATGTGAGCCAATTCGTTGTTTGGAGATGACAGCGAATCGGCCCTTGTCCCGCAGACGTGCTCTCCGTCCAGGTGTCGGTCCCCGAGACTCGCCGTGTTACGACCCTGTTCGCCTCGGTTGTGCTTCGCTGTGACTACACCACGTCTGCCAACCAACAGGACGTCATCGTCACCTGGACTTATAAGTCGTTCTGCAAGGACCCCATTCTTGAGTACTACACTGCCGGTGAGTAGGTGCGGCCCACGCTGGATTTCAGGCTGCCTGCTCAGGTGATCACGGGAAGCTTTCTTGATTTCCGGAGTGACCGTAATGCCCACGTTCCCTCTCTTACCAGCTTACCAGGCGGCACTGTCCATTGGCCAGAACCCAGCTGACGACTGCCCAGACAATCAGCGTACCATCCGCACCGTGGCCCAGAAGAGAGGTACCAATGAGGCCATACTGGGAACAGAATACCAGCAAAGGAAAATCACAATCCAGAACAGTAAGCGTGCCATAATTTCCTTTGGGGGATTTTTTGATTTTGACACATTACAAACAACAGCACTTCCTAAGGCTTGGTAGCTTGGAGTCATCGAGATCCCAGAAAAACTGAAATCCAATAAAATATCCAGCTTATTGATTGGTTCAGAATGTTTTTTTTTTCTATTTGCAAAGTGATCATCTTGACAAGCACAGCGATTTCCCTTCATGTGAATCTTCTTGTGCTCATCTCTTTGCGTGTGTGTGTGTGTGTGTGTGTGTGTGTGTGTGTGTGTGTGTGTGTGTGTGTGTGTGTGTGTGTGTGTGTGTGT
>JABFEA020000001.1:49213225-49245917 GCA_019775915.2 Cyphomyrus plagiostoma
GTGTGTGTGTGTGTGTGTGTGTGTGTGTGTGTGTGTGTGTGTGTGTGTGTGTGTGTGTGTGTGTGTGTGCGCGTGTGAGCAGAGGCGGATCTGGCCATCACGGAAGTCATGTGGTGGGATAATGGGATGTACTACTGCTCCGTTGTTGCCCCGGGAGACCCCATTGGAGGCCTGGATGGAAGGATTAGTCTCGTTGTACTTCGTAAGTAATTGTGCCTGTATAATGAAGCTGAATTTATCTGGTTTTAGGGATTCACCTTCAGTCTGTGGAGATGCTGATTTGTGTGGTATGAGTGCCAGCTGTAGTGACTCATGCTGTCTGACTTTTTGTTCTTTGACAGCTGAGCCAAGATTATCCTCTTGTATGATGTGCCTCCTCAAACCTACCTGAACGGCAGGGGCACATTAATGCGGCCTTTAGGTTATTGCCGTAACTGAGGAGAAACCTATGGATGTGCCCTGTATCTCATGTGACCCTCATCTCCTTCGCAGATTGGCTGGTGGTGCTGCTCATCATACTGGGCGGGATACTCCTCATCATACTGATTAGCATTTGTTGGTGTCAGTGCTGCCCCCAGCATTGCTGTTGCTATGTACGCTGCCCCTGCTGTCCGCAGAGCTGCTGCTGCCCGGAAAAGGGTATTTACTGACCGCATCATCACACACACACGCATAAATACATGTGTGCATAGACTGTCCTCACTCATACTTGCTGTAAATGAGCCGCAAGGTACACATAGGCTTCTAAACCCACAGTGGACGGACTTGATGATGCATTGTTGGCCTGCACTGGTAGCCACTGATTGGTACAAAGCCTGCGCTTGTAATGCGTTGCTGGCCACTGATTGGTTCGGCCCCTGTGCCTCATTGGTTCACCTGTTGCTAGAACAGGCTGTGAGTGACAGTCAGGGTGTGTGCGGTTAGCAGACACTATCTTCTCTCCTTCCACCGGACCCTGTCTTCCTCTCTGTCTCCCTTCCTCCCTCCATCCAGCTGTGATGCAGCACAAAATGATGAAGGATGCTCAGAAAGCCATGGCTCCTTGGGTCCACGGGCAGCCCATCTACGCCCCCATATCCCACGCCTCATCCATGCACATGCATCCCCTGCTCTACGCTGGTAGGATTTCTACGTCCCCATATCTCACGCCTCATCCATGCACATGCATCCCCTGCTCTATGCTGGTAGGATTTCTACGCCCCCATATCCCACGCCTCATCCATGCACATGCATCCCCTGCCCTACGCTGGTAGGATATGTATGCCCCCATATCCCACGCCTCATCCATGCACATGCATCCCCTGCTCTACGCTGGTAGGATATCTACGCCCCCATATCCCACGCCTCATCCATGCACATGCATCCCCTGCTCTACGCTGGTAGGATTTCTACGCCGTCATATCCCACGCCACATCCATGCACATGCATCCCCTGCTCTACGCTGGTAGGATTTTTACGTCCCCATATCCCACGCCTCATCCATGCACATGCATCCCCTGCTCTATGCTGGTAGGATTTCTACGTCCCCATATCCCACGCCTCATCCATGCACATGCATCCCCTGCTCTACGTTGGTAGGATATCTACGCCCTCATATCCTACGCCACATCCATGCACATGCATCCCCTACTCTACGCTGGTAGGATTTCCAGAACAGCCCGCGCTGCTTCTTCCTGCCGTCAGACCTACGCGGGAAGCAGTGATTAGGAATTATGCCTCTGTAATTTTTAAAAAAAAAAAAAAAAACAGAAAATTCCAGTCCTAAAACAGACTATTGGTACTCTATATGTCCAAGAGCAGGGTTTAGGAGTAAAACACGTCATGCCAGCTTTAAAGATCTACTTCCCACAAAATAAATTACAGCTACCTGCAGTTTTATCCACATATGGCTCTGTTAAATTAATGTCCATCACCTAGGCACTTCTTTGTAAAAGCAGCAGGCTACGCAAATATCTCGAATTTTTTCCTGATGTGAAAAGATGCCGTGTTGGCAGTGGCTCACGCGATGCCCCCTTCTGTACAGATCCCTCCAAACAGGGCCTCCAAATGGGCACCCTGCCCCTGCCGCCACCGCCAGGGGGGCTGCTTGCTGCCCACAGCAACGGGAGCCTGCGTGGCACCAACCAGGCCCTGGACTATCTGGAGAACCAGGTGCGCAACATGGACATGAACAGCACGCTGCTGTCGCAGCCCTCCCGCGTCTCCTTGCAGCAGATGCCCCCCCCGGGGCAGCACGCGCCCCAGGGTGTGCCATATGCGCCCGGCCCCCCCAGCATGCTGTCCTCCCTAAATGACATGGGGGTGCAGAGTATGGAGCGCCGAGTCATCCAGCTGCCCCCCATCGTGGAGAGACCGGCTTCCCGCCATTCCGGCTACCGCCCGGGCAGCCGCAACACCATGGGCACCAGCCGCAGCAGCAATTACCGCAACAGCCTGCCGCCGCAGTCTCGCCGGGAGGCGTCGCCCCCGCGCCGCGGGCCCCCACGCAGCTACAGCGACGACTCCGACGTGGACGAGCGGCGCCGGACCCCCCGCTCCCGGCAGTCGCGCTCCAGGAGCCGCGACGACCTGATGGACGACATGCGGCGCATGCAGCCGCGCAGGGACCGCAGCTACTCGCCGGAGGAGCAGCGGAGGGGCTCCTGGTCCTCTGAGGAGGACTACAGCAGCCGGAAGGGGGGCACGCGCAGCCGCGGGGGGGGGGCCTGGCCTGAGAAGCCCCCCAGTTATACCTCCATTGACATCGCGCAGGGACGCAAGTCTGGCGGAACGGCCCGCAACAACGAGCGCAGCTCCGTAAGATGATTTTTGTTTTTTTTTCCCCTCAGTCTCACACGCCCAGTAACCCATTGTTGGCGCCACGCTAAAACCATTAGCGTATTAGCTGGGGGTGTGGCGATAGGGTCGTCGACAGCTTTTCCCATTGCTACCCCCCCAGTCCACACGGGTGCCCCTCCTCCCCATTAAAATCTCAGATCCGGCTGTCATATTTGCTCCGGCACCAACGCCATGGTAAACGTACAGTAAACAGAACACTGAACACTGCCTCCTCCTCTCTGCGGTTCCGCCGGCTAACTCTGTTTGTCTTTTGCTGCCTTCTTTCACAGGAGAAGAGTTCACGCAGTGCCAAAAGCATCGTGATATGACCGGCCAACCCTTCCCGTTCCTCCCAATTGTTTTAACTGTGTAGTAATTACAGTATCTGAAAAGACGACAAGAAGGAGTGTCGGAAGAATTATGCAAAAACTTTTTTACTTTTTGTATGGACAGAAGAAATCACTCAATATTGGACTCAATGGGATTTTTTTTTTTTTTTATTATTTACTTGAATGTCAAGGATTTAACAAGGCCTGGGAGAATTTATTGCTTTCCACTGTATTCCTCGTGTTTTTCTTAAAGCGTGGAAACCAAGATCCTTCCTTAAATCGTGACAATGGCAGCTGGACTTTAATTGCCTTGAGTAATAAATATTTAAACTGCGTGTGTCCATGCAGTGCAGCCTCGCCTTTCCTGTGAAATGACCGGCCTCGTGCCTGACACTGTTCGGCAGCTCGTTGAGCGTGTGTCCCTAACGCGTCATGTCTCCATCACACCCTGGGTGTTTGTGGCATGTGCGGAAAGGAATGGGGGGGAGCAGCGGAAATGTCAGGAAGGAGTCTGAGGTTGATTATCTGTCATGAACGCACATATTCAGCCCAGAAATGCCCCCTTTAAAGGAATCGAAATATTACATCCATCAATGAAAGGGATGTTTTTAATGTTAATCATTAATTTCCTTTCTATGTTACAAAGAAATATAAAAGTTATGTTTTCATGAGGAATAAGGTACTATGAATGTAAATATCTATGGTTTATGACTCACTGGGGTGTGTTGGGGTGGGGGGGGATTATTAAGATCAGCCAACTAAAAAAAGACTAATGTTTATCCAGTACTCATCAAACAGGGTAATCTTCCTGGTACATGACAAGCTTTCAAATTGATTTATTTATATGAATAGATACACTGTGTTGCTACAGTTTGATATTTAGTAGTAAAGCAGTTTTACATCTGTCTGTCTCTACCACAAAGGTCCTGTAAATTATGCTGTAACACGATTTATATATAATTTGTATAAAATATAAGCATTTATTTTATTAACACATTTCCTTTCATGTATTACTTTGAAAATATTGAGTTCCATATACTTAAAATAAAATTGTAGAAATGGTAGGCTTTTTAATCTTTAATTTTTGTTTATGTAAGTGTTAGTGAGGGTAGTCCTTACATGAATCTCACTCACTCATACACACAAAAACATACACAAACAAACCGTAAGTATGCAAATGGCATTCAGACGTTTCACCTATGGAGTGGGGGGTATGCGGTAACATTGGCACCCACTGAAACTGCGTCATTAGAAGCATGGTGTGTTAATAGAAGCCATAGATGTTGCGAGTGATTGCAAAAGTAATGCAGAAATTTTTTCCTGCAGGGGGCGTGGTCGTATCATATTCAATCACGTGTGACTGTAGCGCGACAAGGAAGTGTATGTGGTTCCAGCTTCCTCATTGTAATCAGAGAGCCGTCCGAAGCAGCAAGGGACAGCAAAAGTTTAACATTAAACAATTTGTAGAATAACAAATGACTTTTATATTTTTAAATATATGGAATACTTGAATTATTTTCCCAGTTCACACCAGAGCAATGCAGGATTGTCATCGTGATGATACCTGCACCACATGCTTGTACAGCTTAATATGAATGCGATTATTAATACGATTTGAATCATTAACTATAGCTCCGAGCGGGGCGCGCATCACTGCGGTTGCGCAGCTCGCCTCAGACTGATGGCGTCACAGAAACGGCGCACGTTTGCCACGTTGGTCGCCGTGCAGAAGCGACAGGTTTGTTTCAAGGCGGTAGAAGTTTGTCTCTCTTTTTTTAAAAAAAGAAAGAAAGGCAGACCTTTTGCGAGGAAGATTTAGTGCAATCCAACTCCATATTCTTGTGCGTGTGCAATCGCCAGTTCTTGGTACTGAAATACTCCGGATAGCCGAGGATTTATATATTTGTAAATTTGATTTCTTCCACAAAACGAGAAAGTGATGATCTCTTAGGACACGACTGCAGCCCGATTGCACGTCTGACCGATGCCTCCGGACCGACAGCAGCCGTCCTGCATTTATGTGAGATTTGCTCTTTTCTCTGCACATGGGCGATGTGGACGGGGTCACGCTGAATGTCTAAAACTGACTTCAGTTATCTTTTCGAAGCGTAGTTTGATGCAGTTACCGCATTGCTTGTACCTTCACTAATTTGCAGAGCTTATTGTCTTGGAATTTCTTGCACCTTTTCTGGATCTGACTACTCCGTCCCTTAATCACCAAAACAGTAGCGATCCCTACATGATCATTCAGTTGACTTCGCTGTCTAAGTGAAAACCTGAGACTTAAACTCCGGTTAATCTGCTATGCACAAATGAATCATATAGCTTAACATTATAATTTTAAAATGCACATCCTGTATCGATGTGTGTATATAAGCGGGAATTTTTTTAATCTGTCCTCAGTTTCTACGGATGCAATGTTTTTCACGAGCGTTTTGCTACCTTTACTAAATGGAAAAACTCCGAGACGCCGTTGAGTGTCACTCCAGGCGCTTCCCCTGCGGTTACCAAACCGTGCACACGTATCTATACACACTACTGGCATCGAGTGATATAGTTTAACGACATATGTTGCATTTTCTTCTTTTTCAGCATTGTGTAGTACTTTTGAAAAGAGAAAAATACCAAGCTAGTAATAATAATTTTTAATTGTTTCAGTTTCGAGTAAATATGTCTGAGCATCTATATTGAATCGTTAATATTTCATCATACGGATAACTGGTCAGGTTGTCTTTTGACAAGGCTCAAATGATCAGTTAATAATCGATTTTTCGATTACTTAGTTTTCCTTCCGTTGCGTTTCTGGTTTTCTTTAACAGACTTTAATTCATTTCCCTATTTTATTTAGTTTGTTCCTTTTTTCCAACCTGGAGGTGAAAGTTTTTTTAAAAGAAAGGGATTAAAGAACAAAACATCTTTTCATATTTCTGGCTTAAGTGCTTCAGTGACTGACGTATGTTGCTCATTCTGCCCCTGACGTTAGACCACGTGTTACACCTGTGTAACATACCCCATAATATACTCAACAACGAAACAAGCTTGATTTGCATGTCTCTGTTCATATTTGGTGTTCTCTCTTGAGACTGGACTGAGAATGGGAGAAGTGATCTTGAGTGTTCTATGCATATCATTTCTCCCCCACACTTTGTTCTAGGTTGTCATAGGACTCAGTGAGTGTCTTCATAATAAATTTGTATTCAGCTTCTTTGTTTTGCAGCCATTGTACCTTTGCCAAGTGTGACCCCACTGCTGCAGTGAGGAGCTTGCTACAGGAGATGTTTTAGCACTGTCTTTCTCAGCTGGATCACAGCTGGCAGTAAAAACATTGCAAGGGATTCCATGATTTAATTTGGTGTTTTCTGGCACAGCTTCTTTTCTCTCTGTGGTAAAATGCAGATTAATATCTGCAGGTCTCATCTTTGCTGTGTGTGTTTCTTTGGTGAGGGGTGGTCATTGGGGCTGTTAGCTGATAGGTTGTGCTGTCCCGGTGATGGTGCTTTCGCTTGTCGATGGAGTCTCAGTAAGGGATACGACTCATGATTTATTACTTTTCTGAGTGATGCAGCCAAATGACTGTGTGTCTATAGCAACTGCCCACGTACTGTGCACTTTTAGGTGTTGGCCTGTTCTCTGCTTGGCTCTGAGGTTGCTGCGGGGAGCAGCCGGGCTCGCCGGACATGCCCGGGGGTCGGAGGGGTCCGACTAGGCAGCAGCTGAGCCGCTTGACGGTGCCATCGCTGCAGACGCTGGTCGGGTCCGGCTGCAGCAACGGGGCAGGGCTCCGGTGCAGGTAAGCAGCTCTTAAATGGACGGTGCGTACGCTGCAGTTATGTCAACATACTGGTAAATAGGACCAAGTGTAGGACAATGCTAACAGGCAGCCGTGTTCCCAGTCTGCTACGTAGCGTGGGGGGTGTCGTCCTGAGTGCAGTAACCAAGGTATAGCTACTCTATACCTACACCTGGGTGTGTGTTTTTTTTTTTTTCCTCCCCCCCGCCATGGGACACGTGCTTAGGCTCGCTACCGGACCTGTGCCCAGGGATCTCCTCCTGAAATCTCCAGCGCCCGCCTTGGCGTAAATGCCACACCACCATGGCGAGGCCGCACCATGCATTTCTGGACGTCTTTGATCATGATTCATAGCTGGTGCTTATTGGCTGTTACCCAGTGACGCCTTTAACATCTTGGCAGCTAGTGTGGACAGGAGAGTTGTGTTCCAAAACGGGGAGAGGCTACTTATTTTGAAAACCATCAACAAATGTAGACCACGTGCGGATGAATTAATGAGTAACGTGGCCCATTGCGGTCTTCTCTGTTGGCGGTGGGGCTGTACAAATGCAGAAATGCCCCCCTGTTTCCCCCACAGGGGCAGTAACTCCATGGGTCTCCCTCCGGCCCCCCTGACGGCCCTCATCGCCCCGGAGCCCGTGCGTCACTCTCGGATCCCCGATCTCCCGCTGGAGAACCCCCTAGTGTTTGAGCTCCTGCTCTTCCTCTACCTGTTGGTGGCGCTGTTTGTGCAGTACATCAACATCTACAGGACGGTCTGGTGGTACCCCTACAGCAACCACGCTGCCTCTACCTCTCTGGTACCTCCTGGCCGCCCCCTTTCCTCATCCAGGCCGCTGGATGTTAGTAGCTGTTAAAGGTTAACCGTTAAGTAAGACGTCCTGAATCAGCTTCTGGAGCAGCTTCTGTGCTGACCTTTTGCTGGAGTATTTTATTTCCTGTATCCGTCATTTGTGTACGTGAACACTTTTGTCTGCGTTCCTACTTGTATCCACCATTGGTTTCCTTTTGCCCGTACCTTCAGAACTTCGATCTGATGGACTGTGACCTGGCTGTCTTCATTAGCATTATGCTAGCCAGAAGGCTAGTACGGACTGCCGTCTCTGAGGTACCCGCTGGCAGAGCCGTCGGCTCCTTTCTCTTGCATCCTTGCGTGCACATCAGCCACATGTTGTTCTCATGGTGTTAGCATCATGGTAACAAATATAACGTACTTTTCACCTTAGAATGACTTTTGTCGGTGTATTGTTCTCTGCAGTTAGCGGGCTGCTAATCTCGCTTATTCTCGGCTTGTTAGATGAGTTGTAATGGTTTGGTGTCTCTGTGTTCGCTGGATGCTCTTCATCCAGGAGACGCCCTGCAGCTCCCAGCTCAAGTACGTACTTCTGGTGTCGTTCCGTCTTGTCCTGCTGGCGGCGTGTTTCTGGGGACTCTGCCTGACGCTGGCCAGCCTCTTCAGGAATCACTCCGTGCTCAGCTTGCTATTCCTGGGCTACCCGTGAGTCAGAAAGCTCAACCCATGCACACACCTATCTGCCACGAACCTCACACAGCCTCAGATGTCAATCACTGCTGTGAATAACCATTGTACTGTTGAACCAAGAACTATTGTACTATGGTTATGGATGCGAACACATCGTTACACGTTACGGATGTGACTTTCGTGAGATGAAATAGCCTGCTGCTGAAAGCCCAGGTGCCTGGGACCTAGGATGCGATTGTGCTGTATGACATGCGTGAGTGTGTTGTGTTGGTTTGAGGAGCTGAAATCTTCTGGAAAAGCGATTGAGGTAGTCAAATTCTCACGTCTGACGTTTTCTTTTGAAAGTGAAGCCCGCTTGAAACCTCTGAACAGGCCATATATCACCCCCCCCCGCAGATTGGCGGTATACGTTCCTCTCTGCTGTTTCTACCGTGAAGGCCAGGGGGTGTCCGTCGCCGCTAACTTCGGCTGCCTGGATCGGGAGGCGGACGGCTTGGCAAGGCGACCCCTGGACTTTCTGAAGCTCCTACGGGAAAACCTGTGGGACCAGCTGTCGGGCCCCGCCCCCATGCCCGCCCACACCTGCCCGCCGTCACCCGAGCTCATCCGCGGCGAGGTGGAGGCCCTCAAGGCTGACTTCAACCGCCGAATCAAGGAGGTGCTCTTTAACTCGCTGTTCAGCGCCTACTATGTGGCTTTCCTGCCGCTTTGCTTCGTTAAGGTGAGTTTAGGCTCCGCCCTCAACCACCACCTCATCTCCACCTTTCATTACCAGGAAAATCTGGTTACCGATGGAAGGAGGTGCTGGGCCTCGAAACCCATGATGGGTGGGATCGCTGCATCCTCCCAACTTGTGATTGGTTTAACCTCATAGGACCCAAAAAAGTAACCAACCAGAAGAGGGTTAAACCTGTTTGTGTTTGACGGTGCCTGCAAACCAGGTCTGGTTGGTGATGAGATATTAGCTAGCTGGACAGTGGTTAAGGGCATGAACTGGTAATCCATGAGCTGCAGCTATTGGTGTTTACTCTACTGGACAAGCTATGGTTAAGCAACCTTCTTGAAACCCGAACCTTTAGGTGAACTAAAAGGTATCTGCTGAAAATGGGTAGAAACTGTTGCCTTTGATGAAATGCATTGGTAAGAAGCATCTGATAAATGTAGTTATTCTTCAGACTGAAAGGAGAGTAGGGTTACACTTTGGTTGGGAGCATCTTGATTTATTAATTGCTTTCGTCTACTGATAGGATAGGCGGTGTAGAGGGAGGATGAATGGATGGAAGAACGAATGGAAAAAAAACTTCGAGAATGTTGACGCATCTCAGTCCGTTAGTTAGAAGCGGCGCATTCTCGTGTTAGCAGGCATGGCTGGATCCCCCCGCCGTGGCGTCTCGGTAACCTGGCCTCTGCCGCCCTTGCAGAGCACGCAGTATTACGACATGCGCTGGTCCTGCGAGCACCTGGTGGTGGTTTGGCTCAATGCCTTCGTGATGCTCGCCAGCCAGATGCTGCCCCCCAGCTACTGCGACCTGCTCCACCGCTCGTCCGCCCACCTGGGCAGGTGGCAGAAGCTGGAGCATGGTTCCTATGGCAACGCGCCCCAGCACCCGTGAGTCGGGGGGGGGGGGTTACTGCTCCCTGACCCTCATACCATACAGTTCCGTCCTTAGCTGTTCAGATAAACACATGGCAGTTTGCCTTTCTTTCTGGCCTCATCATCACTCTGTGGCGTGTAATGTAATGCCGGGTGGCTGGCTGGTATTGTTCATGATAAGCTGCTTTTATGTGAGCATTTTCTTCAGCCTTTCAATGTTAAATGTCTACACATGTCACATGACATCTGACCCAGCAGGCTGGGAGCAGATCTTACCCAAATATGGGTGTGTGGTTTTAATTATTATATATAATTTTTAATTTTGTGCTCCCTGCAGGTGGTCGGATGCCACTATCTGGCCCCAGGGGGTCCTGGTGCGACATAGCCGGTCCCTCTACAAGGCCATGGGGCCCTACAATGTCGCCCTGCCCTCGGATGTGTCTCACGCCCGGTTCTACGTGAGTCACCCCCTCCCTCCCTCTCTTAGTCCCATATGGCTGTTCCTGGGGATGGCTGTGCTTCCGATGAGACATCTCAGGCAGCATTTACTAAGATAAGAAAAAAAAACACTCCCACAGCGGAGAGGGATTTCCCATAATCCCCGGATGTGTGGCTCTTTGTGTAGCCTTGCATATCACTGCTCGCGTGGGAGTGAAAGGGATTCGTACCATTCAAGGGGTCACTGAACCGTCCCCGACGGGCTACTTTGGGTCCTTTTTGCTTCCTTGAAAGGTAATACCTGCGCTTCATATTTTGGGTTCCCTAGTGATTCATTATTTTTTTTCTCTTTCTTTACGGATTCCCCCTCCCTCAGTTCTTGTTCCACAAGCCGCTGCGGGTGCTGAACTTGCTGATCGGCATCGTGTCCAGCGTGGTTCTCTACCAGTTCTACTCGCTGCTGCGCTCCGAGTGCTGGAACCACACGCTGTCGCTGGGTCTCATGCTGTCGTGCAACTACTACATGCTCTTCAAGCTGCTGCGAGACCGCATCGTGCTGGGGAAGGCCTACTGCTTCAGCCCCAGCCGCTCCGGCGTAGCCTTCAAGTCCCACTGACTGCCAGGACCGTGATGTGCCACGAACTAGCTGTGAACTCGTACATTTTGATACTATTCTATTTTTCAGCTTTGTATCTATTTAAGAGAAAATTAGTTCTATATTTTGTATACTGTAAGGAAAATATCCCTTTTAGCACAGTGCTTATTGGCTGTGTGGCCCAGTCATTCCGTGGTGGTACCTCCCTGGGGTTTATCCTGACAGCCAATGGGAGGAGAGCTGGTGACACAGGGAGCCAATCCTAGAGGAGGCCGTGGCAAGTCGGATTTGATCTTTGCCGAATCGCAGCTGTGAGTTGCCTGGATACACCTGTTGACTCTGTGTTTGGGAGGAAATCGGACCATAGGATTCTGTCCCAGAGCCAAGCTGCTGTGACAGGATTTCCTGTGGCACAGAGCCCAGTGCCAAGCTGGAGATGACGCAGCAGGGTGGTTGGGGGCTGCAGGGAGGCCATCCTGGGGCATATCCTTGTTTTTTACCTCGGGTGTCATTAGGTGGGCAGGGGTCATCACGTGGTATTTTGACTTTTTTTTTTTTTTTTTATCATGCCAATGACCTTAATAAAAACCAAAACTGTCTGTCTCAATCCTAAGCATATATCTATATCACTCCATCTGTCTGTCGTGCTCTTTTTGGTAACTGCATGTTTATGTCGGCAGCAGCTGTGCTTGCCACTACTCAAACCACAAAGCCCCCTGCTGGCCACAAATAGTCATTACACTATTGAATAAACTTAATAAAACCAAATAAGTGTTATATAAGAGATGCTGAAGCAACATGTGCTAGCCAGCTGCCATCTTCTGACTCTTCTCGCTGGCTTTTTTAAAAAAAATCAGGGGGTGTGGACAACCCAGTGTGACTTTCTTTAGTGGGGGCCCTGAAACAAATGTACCCCTGCCTGTTGGATTATGTGTTTCCCTTAGAAAAGAAACGCCCAGAATGGTACTTTAAAAACTGGAAGATCAGAATAAAACGTGAAAGTCCCCAAATATAAAACCTTTAATTGTGCACCAGTAATGCTATAGCTTGCAAAAAAACCCCATCAGACAGGTCATCGGTTTCATTTCTGTTAGTAAAACAAACAAAATGACAAAGCATAGAAAAGTGCAATTTGTAAGAACATGATTACTAAGAACAGCTTGCATTTTTTTCCTGGGTTTTGAAATATATGTAAAACATGCCCTGCCTTCTCCCACATTGTATCCAGCAGAGGGCGCCGTTTCCTAGGCTCTGGCATACAATCTTCATTTTTACAAATGTAAGGCAGAAACAGTTACATCGGTACATTCTTATTTGTTTGCATATATATTTTCCATTTAAAGCAAGTAATGGCACCTTTGGTTAAGTATAAGTGGTAGTGGCGCCTTTGAGAGTGTTTAAAGATGATTAAAAGTGGATGTCATTAAGCTTCAGTTGTGTTTCCGGGTAGGAACTGGTTGCTCTCTGTCACTGAATGCTGTGGCTGTGAGAGCCTATCACAGTTATTAGCTGTGATGTGAATTGTGCTGCCTGTGAGAACACTGACATGTGTGACCAGTAGGGGGCATTGAAGAGGCTCCCAGCTATCCAGTGTTCTTTTTTAGGTAGGGCAAAGTAAAACCCACAAAAAGCACTGTCCAGTGTATAAGAGCTCTCTGGGATATGTAGCGTAATATTACCCCAGTTAGAGAGAGTGCGCTTTGTGTGACTGTGTGCGTGGTGTTTTACGCAGGTCTAGCATAGTCTCACTGGTGCCATGGAAATTTCACTGCTTTGGACTCTTCCCAAGTGTCAGTTTTGCTCAACTTTGTTGCGAAACATTTTGTTTTTCGCAGCTTTGAAAGTTTTTGCCCCTTAAAATTTTTCCTGCGACTGTGAGAGTGAACGCTTGTATGAAACGCTGACAATATGTGCCATTAAATATATATTCTGGCCACAGTTTTAGAAGTATAAGAATTGCAGAATTTGACATTGCTCCCTGGTACGTGGGTGGGGGTGGGGGAGGGTGAGTGTTCAGAATTTTTTTTACCCCTGCCTACAGTCCACATAGTTGCCTTTGATCCAATAGCAGATCTGGGCATACTTTAGGGGCGTGATGCGCACGGCCACATTGAACTCCTGGGGGGCGCCCTCGCGATCCACCCACTGGTGGCCGGAGAAGACGCCGATGACCTTGCGCTCCCAGCGTTGGAGATGTCGGTTCCACATGCGGACATAGACCCCCGAGCCGCTGGCACCCGGCTGGGCGTCGCAGCGCTGGTACAGTAGGTCGTAGGTCTCGTCGCGTGCCTCGCAGAAGCGGTACACCAGCTGGCCCGGCCGGTCATTATCGAAGCCGGAGAACTGCACGCGGTGGCCGGGAAGCTGCCGGGCGGGGGGGCTTACCCCCAGCTTCATGTGGCGCCGCCGGTGTGGCTTCTTCAGTTCCAGCAGGGCGTAGTCGTAATCCATGCCCACCTCGTTGGCGCTGCCCTTAATCCAGCCCTTGGGCACGTGGGTGCGTCTGGCGCGGATCCACTGGAATTTCATCCTGTCGGGGGCGCTGCTGCTGTTGGAGGGTGCGGGGTTGCGCTGTTGCGGCTTCAGGAAGCCCACCCGCAGCCTCTGGGCCCCCTTGACGTAGTTCTTGCCATCATGCACGCAGTGCGCCGCTGTCAGGACATGGCGCTCCCCTACCAGCACCCCAGAGCACCCGGTGGATGTCTTCACGGCTGTGGAAAATGGGTAGTTGGACAGGAAGTCCTGCCCGATGATGCTAAAGCGGCTGTCGTGGCCATAGACCTGGCGCCTGACTCGAGTTTGAGCAGCAAGCCCCTGCAGGCTGGCCAGGTTAAAGCCATAGACGCCCACGCTTGTCTCTGTGAGACTGCCGTTGGAATGCAGCGTCTCATAGGAGAGGAAGTCCCGCAGGTCCCAGTAGCTCGGGGGCGGGGCTTGTTTGTGGCACTCCAGTCCACACTGGGACATTACCTCCAAGCGAGCCCGGGACAGGAAGTGTGGGGTGGGTATCTCTGCCGTTTGGTGGGGCACAACCACGGGCATTCGCTGTAGTGGCCACTGCAGCCTCCAGGAGGCGCTGTGGATGCAGGCACCCATGTCACTGCAGAGCAGCAGGAGGAACGGAGGCAGGAAGGCAGCTGGCGGAGCCATAGGGAAGCACCTGGAGGTCACAGGGTACAAGGAGAGATGAGTGGATCCATCCTCTGACTGCTTCAGGTGGGGATATTCTTTCTGATGAGTTTATTCATAACTATTGACTTCCTGCTGAGAGATGCGCTATTGCCATTTCAGGCGGAAGCTCTCTGAAGACAGATTTTTCTCGCAGCAAAGAAAAAAGCTATTGTCCCTCCCTACCAGCTGTATTAAGTGCCCTGTGAGTAAGTGCCAGGGTAAAATAATGGTTACCCTTATAGGTGGTTCTAGGCCCTATTTAGTGGGGTTTCAACCCCCCTCAAAATAGTTTTTCTAAAACCTTTTAGCAAATTGTCCTGTGTTTTGTATACATTTTGTAGTACTGTGGCTCAGCTACCTTTCTTGGATAAAAAGGTACTCCCCCTGGGAGGGGCATCTCATATGTCTTCACTGGGCTGAGCCCCCCTAAGGGTCAAATCTTAGAATCGTCCCTGGTTACCCTAAAGGCTGCTGTTTTGAGTCCTGGAGGGTCCTACTGTTGTACCTTAGAGCAAATAATTGATCTGAAAGGCTCCAGATAAATAACCTGTTTGCATGAAACTACTCTTTGCGTTAACTTAAATCTTCATGATATGTTTTATCTTTCTAAGCAGTGCCAGGATTCAGTGCGGATCCTAGTCGATATGGCATCCTAGCCTGCGATTACCGCGAGCGTATCCTGAGGCAAAATAAACTGGCTGGCAAGTTGGCGCCCCCTAGAAGTTGCGCCGTGGTCGCCTATGTCGCCAACCAGCATCACATGCATATCTGAAGCACAACACAAAACAACAACATTTAAAGTTATTCAATCTTCCGTCATCGTGGGGAGAAGCTAATATGGTGAGTAGAAAAGATTGTTGATGGCATTACCAAAGGGGACAACTTGTTTATCGGATTTCGAGAAAGTGGTCAGTGGGTGAGGCAGGATTCCACTCCGCCCCACAAGCGGAAAATTCAAGGCGGCGATCTTGCTGGTTTTTAAAGCAGGATAACAGAAACATAAGGTATTGTTAGCAAGCAGGCTGTGACCCGGGTGGGGTGGCTCAATGTGCAGTTTCCATCATGGGCGCCGCCGCCATTAAATCTGAGGGGGACGTGTCCCCCTCACGTTTAACATAAAATATTAGTTCACCCAGCGCTGTTTCTATATGCTTCGCGACATAATCCATTCCACTTGATCGATATGAGAATACACATACAGCATGCATCTAATTCATTTAAAAAAATTCTGCGGGAGGGTTCCCAGATCCCCAGGCAGTGTGCCCCCCCCACACACATGCTTCTGACCCCCCTGCTTTCCATAAACAATTACACTGTTGCATTCAGGAGAAGCGAGGTTCATAACTTTGAAGCTGTCATTGTTGTATTTAGAAACTCAGCTGGAATACATCTCTCCTATGGCCAATGTTAGTTTGGACCCCTGATATTCTGGTTAAAGGCCCCCCCCCCATTCTTCAATAGGACATTTTACAAACTGAAGAATCTGCGCAGTTCGCCTACACGCCGAAACAATTACATCCTACAGGAATGGATTTAATGGAATGAATGTAACCCAATACTTACCACAACTATCTGATATTTAATATATTGATGCTATATTTGTTATTTATTGTTGCTATCTACATAATACGGTTTTTTTATTACAATCTTCTTTCGGGTGAAGTGCAAGAAATTAGATTACTTATGATTAATTACCATCTCTATTGTAATTTTAAATATTAATTTACAGATTTCAGAGTTAAAATATTTGATAACGCTGTAACACACATAACGAACAGCACCGGTTAAGGTTCAATTTTATGTAACGCCAAAAATCAGAACGAAAATTTAAAGGCCGGGAAAACTACCGCAGTTCACGAAAATGACTCTCGAGGATTAATTTTTGTTAGAACAAAGCGATCTTTTATTGTGAGAACAAGATTAGCCAAGTTGCTTCTGTTCTGTCGTTAAAAGCTCGGAAAGTATATTGAATATATGACTAACCAAATTCATAATTAAAATACGATGAAATAGCGAAATGTATTCGATTAATTTCGATTGATTCTGCATGTGTATGGAAATTATTTATTAAAGGAAAAAGTTTACCATGCAAAGAAGCAATGCGATCATCTGCAATCAACAGTCAATTACAATTACAATATGGCCAATTACGGCCATAAATGTATATAATGCATTTCTGGTTATTAGTGGGGTTCACTTACCAGAAAACCCTGAAATGGTGTCTTCAAACCGTTAAGCACTAAGCAACGTTTTAAATATAGCGCAGTATTTGGAAAAAAAGTCCCCCGTTCTGATTTCTTCCTGTAATATGTGAGAAACAATAAAGTGGAACAGAAAAAACTCACCGGTGTTAACCTGACTTTTTGGCAGGTGAACGGCAGCAGATTTCTTAAACAGGCGTAATCAGGAGGATCCTGCAATGAAGGGATTTATAATGAGGATGACTTGTGCAAAGAATCGGTTGAAACACAGATCGGGAGGATTATAAGTGCAGTCCTTGGGCGATGTTTATGCTCATTTCCCTTCCTCATATTCATGTCTTTATCCGCCAGCCTAAAAGGGCTACTGACACTGCACTATAAACGCACTGGAACCCACAGCTTTCGCTGACACCCAGCGCGCTCCTCGTTCACGTGACCACCAGCCGCTCCGGCAGGATGCCAGAGCGTCTATGGGAACCAGGGTTTGTTAACGCTTTATCTAACATAGTTTCATCGTGTAATTATTTATATTTTACTGGGCAAGGAAACTGTAGTGCACTGTATGCTTTTAATTAGCTTTCAAATACTACAATATAATATGTGCATTTGACCAAATACACTTTATTGCTAAGCAATTCTTTGGTTATGTATTATCGATTTTTGAAATTAACTAATATTGAGGGTCCAGATACCAATTCAAACTTATCAGTTTTTCTAATCGTTGTAATGAATATCTGTATTCATAATTAACGCACTGAACCGGTAGAAGGTCAGCTTTGAATAGCACTGAGATAACCCTAAAGGGCCACTTGATATAAGAGTTAGGATGGATTTATTGTCTTCTGCGGTCCTGGGTGATAGGTTTAGATTTGTTTGAGCCATTAAGATAAAGCTAATCAATAAAGCTCCGTTTACTGTTGGCATTATCTTGTTAACTCAGTGTGGTCTCTAGTATTACCAGATGAGAATGAAATATCCATTAGCCTGGAACTTAAACCAGGAAGCAAAGGCTGGGTATACTCTTGACAGGATCTGTCTCAGGGCATATGCATATACCCACACAATCACATACACAATGGGTAATCTACTGATGCTGATTAGCCTAACATGTCGTTGGACTGCAGGGGAAAACTGGAGTGGCCAGAGGAAACCTGACATACAGATAACTCAAACACTCCAAACTCACACAGATTGGATTCAAGCCCCCGATTCTGGAGGTGTGAGGCAACCTTGTTACCTCCTAAGCTATTCAAGAAAGAAGCATCTGCCGACTGATTTATAAAACTAATTTCCCTTCAACCAGAACTACTTTATTTCCTGTGGGAAGTCTGTGGGAGCCTGAATTTTAGCAAGTATAAACATAGTGTCAGAATCACCATATTTAATTTCAGTATAGATTAAGATCATGTGACCCATGGATACAATTAGAAGCTTATTCGTCGGCAAAGCCAACATGTGGAAGGATAGAATCAGCATCCATCGTGTGACCTCTGATGAGTCATCATTGATTTATAACTCTGAGCAAAACAGCTTAACGTGATTTAGTGTATCAGTTACACAAACCTGAAAGCCATTTGCTTAAACCAAAAAAAGTTATCCAGATTGTCGCCATTGATGAATGCTGTTGGCAACTTCTATGCTGAGATGTCTGATTTACAAGCTGGGGAGTGCTTGGGAATTAGAAACATGACTTTGTAGATAAATGAAACACAGGCACACTGGCTAGAAGCTGCCGAACGTAGGTGTGCTCCATTGAGAGTCGTCAATATGACGGGTGGATGCATGCCGGCCCACCTCTGCTGCTTATGCAGGGCTGTGAGAGTCTGCCAGCTGTGCAGCCATAAGGAACTGCACTGCGTGCCAGTGAAGCACAGAGAGAGATGGGCTCGTGGACGTTCTGGTGCAAAGGGAAGGCAAAGGGAGGAGTTTACTTCTTCAGCACTGCTGTGGTGTTCTCTCTGACACAGACCAGGACTGTGGGAACCATGAACAGCCAGCCAAGAGCTCCTGGCCATTGGAATACTTTTCTCTGTAGAGACTCAGTGTTCCCAGAGTACACCACCCCTACCCCCATCCCCCAGATGAACTGTTCCCCTAAACAACCAGCTCAGGAGAAAGGCATCCTAATAGCAAAATATCTCAGTGCACAATTCCCGTTCTTCGACATCAGCTAGACCAGGTGGATGGTCAAATGCAACTTAACTACAGGCCAGTGTCAGGAATGTAGTAATACTCAGACTAACCACGGCACCGTAACCCTCATTCTTGAGGGTATTCCTCCGTATTCTTAACTAAACAATGGGAGGTTAATGTTTAGTTAAACACATTTTTTTTAATTTGTGAGCTCAATTATGGGAGCAAACATGCTCTTTGTCGTCTTTAGTTTATGTGACAGTGTCCTCTCAATTTTGGTTGAATTTGGCCACGGTTATGTGGTTCTGTGTGTATGTCTGCGTACTTGTTTATCTCCTCTTATAATGTCACATGGGCTGAGTTATGAAAAGTAACATTTGTTGTTTGGGATCGTTTGGGTGGTGCATGTGGTTGTCATGGTTTCCACTCTCAAATGAAATCAAAAGGCCTTTATGAAGTTTCACTCCCAAGATTCTCTCTGTTATTGTTTATCCTTTTTCTCATAATTGAATCACTCCATCTCCTTTTTTTTTTTGGGAAGATGATGTAAACACATACTTTCCCTCCATGTTGGTGGCAGTGGGGTTTTAGTAATGGCCGGTAAGTTAGATTCCCTGGAGGATGGCTCTGCATCGACGCTCTCACCGGCCAGTGTCCAGCAGGGTCGGTGAATGATGTTATGCAGTGTTCCTTTGGTTTCATTTCCTGCCCCAGACAGAGCCCCCAGGGGTCCAGATCTGACCCCAGTGAAAGCCCTAGCGTTCAACACTAGCGTTGGCCTGGAAATGCAGGCGGAGCCAGGGCAGGTCATGTGACCTGACACTGGCATTCTTCTGCAGTTAGTCATACGGCTCCACTTGGAATGTCTGCCGATGCCAGAAAAAAATATGCCACTGCTTCCTTACCAAAGATTCATTATGCTTCTGTAGGAATTCTGCTCATATGTTTTAGCTACCAGTCACCACAGGCATAACAAAGTGAGCTCTGAACTTCCCAGGGGCCCAATGCTTTCGAAGTCTGTGGCCGCCATGCAGCTTCTCCCCCGGACAGCAGAACAAACCATGTTCAGCCTTTTTCTGTCAACTGCACCAGAACATAGCATCTGTATTTATTGTTCACTGGTATATTTTTGGGGTGGCATGGTGGGACCTGGGTTCGAGTCTCCGCCTGGGTTATGTATGTGTAGAGTTTGCATGTTCTCTCTGTGTCGTTGTGGGGTTTCCTCTAGGTACTCCAGTTTCCCCCCCACAGTCCAAAGACATGCTGAGGCTGATTGGAGTTCCTAAACTCCGGGATAGGCTCTGGACCCCCTGTGATCCAGTAGGATAAGTGGGTTGGATGATGGATGGATGACATGTTGCAAAAGTGTGTTGGAAAAGCAGCTAGTCTGAGAAATAATTCATTGCTGAAATGAAGAGGAATGCTAAGTGAATAGAAAAAACACATTTGGAACATGAAGTGCTGAATTTCCCACAGCTGTTTAATGGTTCATGGGGCAAATCTCTGATTAAGTCATTTTTCCAATGATTCTGTAACAGGAATCTGTATCTAATGGTGGTACAACGAGCACTGGGGATTTCCACAGTAAAACAGTGAATCTGTGCCAACTTGTCAACCATTAGTCAATCATTCAGACATCTCCTTGTAGCACCAATGATTTGTGGGAAATTTGGATTATAAACAAAAAATCAGCCCCCTTTTTAAAGTTCCAATGATGCAGTTTCCGTTTGAAGATGTAAGCCACTGCCTACTGATTTTTAAACTTTATGCAAAATCATCATAGCTTAAAGAAATATTTTCTCTTTAGTGTTTCAACTAAACTAACCACCTCCCAAAGTCCTATATTTACTTTTTACAACTTTGCCTGTAGCGCAGCCTGGTGGCTCAGTAACTCGCATTGCTGTTTCACACCTCCAGAGGTTTTGAACCCTGCCTTTGCTCTATGTATGTTTTCCCTGTGACACAAATGGTCTTTCTGTTTTCTTCTTGAAGGTCAAAGATGTGCAGGTAGGTGCTTCTGAGTTGCCATTTTGTGTGTAGGTGCCCTGGAATGGACGCTCATCCTGTCCAGGGTGGACCCCAGCCTTTGGAGCTGAAAGACTGGTAAACTTTATAAATATTAAATATTGACATTATATCTGAGTAAACTATATTCCATATACTTTATTGATTGTTTTAAATATGCCTGTATAACTTATCAGTAGTTTTTTTTGCCAGTTTGGACACATTCACATTATTATGATTATTATTATCGGTTGCTATGACAGTACATTTTCATCGATATAAGGGAACCTACCTGAACACACTCAATCAGCAAACATCACTAACAAAAGCAGTTAAATCAGAAGTTGACCTGCTACTCGTTAGACGCCTTTAAAGTATTATTACTTTTTAATTAAAAAAAATGTAATTACGGTTGCATGGTTTTAACACCTTCCATTGCTTGCAGATCCGGGGAATATGCAACTTGCAATGTTTATGCATTAATAAATAAAATATCGCATATGTGTTCATTCACTTTATATAGAAGCAAACATACCCCGTGTTCCTAGACACAAATCTGAGTTTAAAATAAAAACAAATTACGGAGGTAATAACTCTGTTTAGTCACAGTGGAAAGTGCTGACAAAACGATATAACGTCCCTCCAACTCCTCCAGCGCATCCTGAAAATAACAGGGTGCAGGCGTGAGCGCACGTGCACCCTCAGCGCTCAATCTTATTGGTTACTTCCGAAAAAGGGCGGGCGTTCTGGACCAGCCAGTGGGAAGTGTAAGTATCAATGTCAAACAGCGAGAAAAAAACGCAGGTCAGCTTGTTTTGGCAGGTTACGGCAACATCCGCCGATCAAACCTCCAGAGACTCTGGCAACCGATAACTGCTGCGCTTACCCATCGCAGGACGTCAGACTGTAACGCTGTAGAACCGACCGCTTTGAGGTGCGTAAGTATTGCAGTAGCTTATACCCGGTAATGTGTGCATAGTCAAACCAAAAGCTAACTCAGATGCTTTATTGTTATACAGACATAGCCAGTGCAAAGACGTCATTTCTGATGTGAGCAATAAAGGTTGCGAAGGATGTTGCCGGTTACTCTATCACGGCTGAGTGCAAGAAAAAACAATTCATTCATGCACATTTCTTAAATGATTATATCTCTGTAGCTTAGCGGTTGGCTAGCTGCATTGCTTAGGCCCGGTGTTGTTTACTGTTTTCGGTAACATAAGCAGTATTTCTCGGTTCAAGTCATGGAAAACGTTTGGATGCGCTATTAAAGAGCCTGTGATCGAATAGGTCGGTTGAAGCCAAATGAATTGCTCTGATTTCCCCATCTCTACTTCTTCTTTTTTTCCCTCTGTGTTCACAGGAGATATGAACTCTCTGCCAAGCAGGAGTCTGCTGTTACTGTGCAGACATGCCGCCAGTGGCACCGGCGGCGTTGCGGCGCTCGTGGGCCAGGGGAAGCACGCCGGGTACCGGAGCGCGAGCAGCGTCAGCACCAAGAAACGCGGCTATGACATTACAAGAAACCCGCACCTGAACAAGGTGCAGTATTAATGGAACAATGCTAATAACACCCATAATCATGAAACGACCTTAAAGATGCTGTTCTGCAGATATGTGTATTAAAGTTTTCACCTTCGATTATTTAGATAAGAAGGCCGAAGGTGGGTAATATAACCATTTATTTTAGTATATGCATTTAACCTTAAATCTTTTCTCTACCTTTTCTCAGTGACTCTCCTTGGTCATAAGCCAAAGAGTACAGTCTTTTGCAAAAGTTCATTTAAGGATAAATATGAACTCCTAAACGAGGTCAGAGCCTATAATGTTCTCCTTCGTATTCTAATTGCCCCCGCTGATTACAGTTTGCAGGTTTATTTATAAATTTGTTTCTTTTTCCAGTGTGTGTGACATTGGGTGTAGTTTGGTGTCACTGTGATGCAGCGTGTGGGTGTGGGGAAGGTGACCGGGAGTGACGGTATGGCGCAAAGCAGGTCGTGCTGCCCCAAACACAAAGGTTTAGTAATGAGTGAAACTCAGTAGCCTGCTGTTGATCACAGTGTAATCGGTGACTGCCCACGCACGGCTGCGTACTTGTGGGGGGGGTTACCCTGGGGACCTTAAGCAGGGCGCGTCTTCAGTTATGGTTTCATAAGTGCTCATTGTCAAAGGTGTTATAAGATAAGATACCGGCCATGAGGACATCAGTTCTCACGAAAGAGGCTGGAACAGCGACTCCAGTGACTGGTCCTGTCATATTTGCCATGCTATAAATGAGAAGCAATGGTTTCACTTCACCTGTCACAGACCTGGTTTACCATAGTAAAAAGGTGACTGATTATTTCAGGTGTGCCGATTTTCAGACTGCGAAATGTGAGCCGCTCATTTTCGGCCGTATGAATATGGTAATTAATCTTGTGGCTGAAACGTTCCCAACTAATAAAATGTTTTCCTGTTGTGTAATGCTACACTTCATATTACATGGTTCCTTTCTCTGCATTTTAAATCTTGTATGAGGAGTTAGGTGCTGAGCAATTCTGCCAGAAAACCAGAAATTGAATATTCAATTGCTGCCCGTTTCGGGCCACATGCAGAATACAGAATCTTAAATGATTAAGAGCTTTTAAACAGGAGGCCTGCGGAAGTGTGATAAATATCTGTATTCCCAGGAGGCTGTTAATTTTACCTCAGTACATGCTTTCTTTTTAAACATTACAGTAAGGGGTTCAAAAGAATGGAAAAGGAGGGTGGCTTTAAATACATTGCAGACAAATAGCATTTTGACAAGTGCCCCCTACTTGAGCTTATTGGTCCACAATATTCCACTGCTTTAATGTGCATAGTGCTTTGAATCCTGACCTTAATTTATCTTAAGAACCACTCTGGTGACATAGCAGGTTGAACTAGGAGAGTTATAAATGGACGTTTGCTCAGGAAATTCAGCATAATTTTGGGGTCATGACAAACCTTTATGAAATTAATAATATTTTGGGAACAGTATCCATGCAGTATATCCAAAAATGTGCATATGGGTAAGAACATGGTACAGATATAATCGTAAGTAAAATAGAACAGTTTAAAGTGGTGTTTTTTTTTAAATATAAAATAAAATCCAGAAACGTTTTCCTGGAGAACTTTAAAATGTCTGCTTCTTGGTACTTGAGTGAAAAGGATAATTATCTTTGGTAAGGGTTATGTTATTCTAGAAAATGTGCTTTTTTTTGTATATACTTTAAGGACAAGAGATTTAATAATTAACTCATTAGTAATTTTGCCCTTGACCTTGTAGCTGCCGGCAGCTGTAAGCTTTCACCTCAATTAAACCTTTGTTAAAATAATCTCTGTTATGATCTATTTAAAGGAAAATAGTATGGAACTGGAACACTGGGATTAGGGGAACTGTGTGGCATAAATGGCTGTTTCTTAATGTTGGCTGTGGGTGCCTAGTCATTCTAGTTGAGTGTGTTCCTTTCGCGGCTGAAGTGTGTGGTCTGTCCTTCGAGGGTCCATTGGATTTCCCGTTTTCCTGGGAAATGCGTGCTAACGTTGGGCTGTTTGAAATGTAAGCATTTATTACATGGCTCAACAAGAAGGATCTGGTTGCAGAAGAGGTGACAACTGCATTTTAAGTGTAATTCTTGGATTACTGACAGGCTCCCAGCGGTGCTTCCTCATTGGGTCAATGGCTGGCCCAGCAAGGTCTTGTATAACACTCTGGGAATGGACAGAGCCTGCTTCCCCAGAACTGAAGTGCTGTGTTAAATGGAGACGGCGCCTCTAAGGGTCTCAGAAGTTGGAATGACATCCAGAAAATTAGTTATTTCTGTTTTTCTTTACCCAGACTTAAAAAAGTTCTCTCTTCTGTAGTCCCTGAGATCAAATATGTCAATAGGAAATTAATATATTTTGAATTTCTTTCCTTTCTGACAATTTTGAGTCATTTCCAGCTGGAATTCAGTCCTTCCATATTCTTTTTGTGCAACATTAAACTAGATCCAACCAGTTTGTCAGCCCCAAAGTCTAGCTATTATTATGCAGGATACTTCGCAGGGTTTTCGAATTATGTCTTGAGACTCATAGGCTCTCATATGTGTTGGGAAGCCACATGGCTGGCAGCACCTTCAGATGATCACATTTGGTTGACCACTTGGGCCCCTAAACAACAATCATGCCTGGAAAGCATGGGAATGGCCAGAAGAAGGTTAGTGCATCACCCCCCCCCCACACACACACACACACACACACACACACACACATATATATCAATACAGGCTGACAGGGGCTCCATGTAGCCCCAGGAGGGTACGAGGTAGGGGGATCCCTTGGACAGGATGCCACTCCATTGCACTGTTTTCAATGAACCTCTAATTTTCCTTACCATTGCTATTTCTTTTTCCAGCTGTGTTTGGCAGCCAAATCTGTGTGGGGGTAAGTAAATATCAATGTGATTCTTGTCGTATACAGTTAATAGAATTAATAGTCGCATGAATACAAAAAAAAAACCAGAATGATCACATTGTCAGTCTGTGAGGAGTCAGGAGTCTTGACTGTCTATGACAATGAACTAATGATTTTGTCGTTCCTCCAATTCTCCATGATTCTCGGCAGTCATAGGTGAATAAGTCATGGCCACAGCTGTGTATGTGTATGAGAGAATGCTCTTTAATTACAACAAGCAGCCTGGACTAATCTCATGTGTAACTTGAGCCCTCAGTCCATGAAATCTGGTTTTACTTTGTTTACAGTGCAGCCCTCCTTAATTGAGGTCATTTTTTATGAAGAAGAATCTGAAATCTGGCAAATATTCAGGGCACGCTGCTCCCTGGGGTCAGAAGACAGATGCAGTGCATGCTACTAAGGGGTTATTCAAAGTCAGCATCCCCACCCTATCCCCCCCCCCCAGCCCGCCACATGCATGTACCACTCTTAGTTAAATGGTCTGCTTAAGCACTTAAGGAAGAACTGAGGTTTTTGTGAGTCTGAAACAGACCCACAGAATCTGGAGGTGGTGTGTGTTGGGGTAAATGCTTTTAGGAAAGCTGAACTCTGGAGGGGTTTTTTTTGTTCAACATTTTTTGCTGTTGTGTTAGCGATGGTTTAGTTACAGGAACCTATTATATTACACCCATTGTCCAGTTGGTTTATTATGATAACTATTTAACCTCAAAGCAAGTGGAGAAAAATTCCATTTACAATTCAGAGCATCCAGTTATTTGCCCCCAATGCAATCTTTTGGGTATGGAATCCTTCCCGGTTGCTGCTATTATGCTGGTGTCAAGTATTTCTGGAATACTTGAGGATTTTGGACTATCATTGGGATTTTCCTGTATTATCATTTTTCTGAAAGCTTTTCATAATCCTCAGAGTCATTTGTCAAGGCGCCTGTGCCAGTGTGGACCATTGGTTATGAATTTTTAAACATCAGTAGGGTATCCATTTTTTTTTTTTTGCCTCTGTTAAATTTAACAAAAATCGATCATTAACCGAATTGCTTGCTCTTGTAAGATCTTTGATTTTTTTTGTTTTTAAGAAAGAATGCGCAGCCATTTGGGACAGAAAGCCTTGTACAGTACGTACCTATAAAAAAAGTTAGACTGGTGAGTATGTTCCTCACATGTTCTGAGTGACAGAGCCCCTGCCGCTCCCACCTACGCTGTTGGCCAGTGGCTGGTTCCTGAGTTGTTTCTAAGACTGATACCATCTCGTCTGTCTGCCACACTCTGGCCTTGATCTCCACATGTGTGCTGTGACCTTTCATGTTTCCATAACACGTGTTGATGAAATTCTTGGAGTCTAGGTTTAGCTAGGAAATACCAAGACCCATATATCATCCTGTTGTAAAGGGCATTGTTCCTGTTCTAGTGCTTTAGGATGAAACAAACCATTTAGCAAGGCTGTGTAGATTTCCCATTTCCCCTTTCTTATCTGATGACCTTTCTCTGAGATGTTTCTCAAAATACCGTAATATTTACATCTCCAGGAAGCCAAATGGTATTTGATGTATGTGGTTGGTTAGTGTGTAGGTTTATAAGTCTTTCTTTACTAAACTTAATTTGCTAAATTAATTTGTGTAGTGCTGTAGTATATCTGACTAATAATTCCTCATCTGAACTTTGATCTCCGAATGCTGGACCAGGACCATTTTAAACTGATTCTTTTGTGCAATTCAGCACTTTGTGTGATGGATGCCGAGTCATCGTATAGTCTGCCACCCCTCTCTGTATCGGTGGCTGTTTGTGTAAATGTCTGCGCGTAGACGGAAGGAGCAGAGGAGGAGATGGGAAGGGAGGTGGTGTGGGTATTGGAAAGTGGGAAATGGAGACAGAGGGGTAAAGGGGAGTTAAAGCAGCCTGGGTCTCCATTGGTGGACAGAAATAGCCCCTGAGTTACTTGTCTACCACTTGTACCCTATCCCACACTGCATTCCTGTCCCGGGTATGAGACAGGGGGGTGAATATGACTGTCAGACGGACCGATCTGGGTCTCCTCTGGTTCTGGGTTCTCCAGGGACACCTTCTCTTTATCCGGTCCAATTCATCCCTGTTACCAAAAAGTTCATTGGCACTTTAGGTTTGGTTTGAACTGTCTTGGCCCTGTTTGGCAGACACATGACCTGAGTTATGTCAATTATCGCATCACGCCGACCTGTGCCTGACTCATTGCTAAGCTAAATTGCCCAGCGAGGTGTCTGCACTCACAATTACATTGACTCATTAAGTTTTTCTTTTTGAAGATGATACATGTGTTTTCTTGGTATTACTAGCTCCGTCTGCCTAATTTAGTCATTTATGTGGAATAAGTAACTCAGTAAAAGCTGAACCGTAGCGTTTAGGCTTCCTCCGCACTATTACAGGTCAGCTTCCAGTGCCTAAATGGCAATAATTTTCTATGGGTGGCATGAAGCAGCCAGTCTCTTTTCAGAGGAACAGACCTGCCCCCAGCACACGCCTGAAATATATAAATAGCTCGCGCGCCACTGTCCTCTCTGGCTGGTGGCGAAGGACGTTAATTTATTACTCCGCTTTGGAGAGAGCGGAAGTTTTCAAGTTCGACTAAAGATGCTCCAGTCTAGCTGGTTTGGCTCATATCTATATTGTAAACAAATTACAATAGTGGGGTTTAAATCATCAGTTAGATGCTGCATTGTGTAAATAGACACACATTAAAATGTTTTTCCTTCTCCCATTTACTTGAAGTCATCTTTCATTCTGCCCATGAACAGCTCTGACC
This sequence comes from Cyphomyrus plagiostoma, assembly GCA_019775915.2. Lineage (NCBI taxonomy): Eukaryota > Metazoa > Chordata > Actinopteri > Osteoglossiformes > Mormyridae > Cyphomyrus > Cyphomyrus plagiostoma. Next base: position 49,241,008 of record JABFEA020000001.1, read on the forward strand.
CACCAGTGGAAGGAGGGTTGGTGTCAACGATGTGGCAGTTTTCAGTGTGTATCACATAAAAACAGAAGATACTACTACTAATAAAGGGGTTTAGTGATGGAAAGTGCTCTGCTAATATGTCTTTAAGATTTTTGGAATTGCCGTGTGGGAATGGGCGTTTGTTGTCAGTCGACTGTGCATGATATTGACCAAATAAACACACCTTGCCTCTTGGCTGGTACGACCTGGAAAGCCTGCCTGTAGTTGCGTCACCTGCTGATTGGGCATCTCTGTGAGATCTGACTAGCTTTGCTCTGGAAGCTTCAGGTTGGCCAAGGCTTCTCTGGTGTGATGTTGGTCAGGCCGGCTGCATTTAGACATGGGTGCTCCCCCCCTACTGGATATCGCTGGTCCATGCAGCAGGACCTGTGATGTACAAAGAGATGAATCGGACTAGTGGCCACAGTGCCAGAGAAGTGAATACCCTTTCTGCTGACAGGAAGGGAAGATATAAAAAAAAAAAAAAGTAGGAAACCTATGTGAAAGTGAGCAGGCCTTTCTAGATCTTACAGTCAGGGGATCCTGGCCATCCCACGAAGAGGTTTTGGTCTCTGCTAGAATTCGGGAAGGAAGCCTGTGGTTGTGACTAGATGCAGATTAGTCTGTGGTTGCGAATCAAAGGGGATGACTGATCTGCACAGAGGGTGTTTGCGGAGGATGTGGAATGGCTGTGGAAGATGGTGGACAGAGCAGGGGAGCGTAACTGACAAGGCAAGGAGGGCCAAGAGTCCGACAAACGACATCGATGTAGCTCTTCCACAGTAGCGGGATCTGTTTTAGTGCAGTCAAATGCAAGCTCATAGCTACCAGTGGACAATCCACAGGAAGGTTGCTGGGTAGCCCTCAGTATGCTTTGTAAATAAACTCCCCTCTCTCAGGCAAGCCAGCAGAAAGGTTAGTAAGGTCAACTGTTGTGCTGAAGCTCACCCTTGTTCTCCATATTAACTTCCACTCCCTCACATCCTGTCCTCAGAAATAGATTCTTTGATTCTCTCCATATCTGTTTTTTGCAGATTTTCTACACATGTCTGGGGTATATAGAATAGACTTTTGGACAGCTTTAAGAGCTTGGCTGGGATAAAACACTTTTGTTTTAGGTGGGATCCTGCCAAGCACCCAATTAAACTTAATATCTTTTGTGTATTGTGTTTTGTACCAGCCTCAAAAGCAGCCGTCTAGTCAGGAGTGTAATCCCTCTGATGCACCTACATCCCCCGAGGTAGCTCCTCCGACCATGATGGAAGATGAAGGAACGACGCCCGCCATGAACATCAGAGCTGGATGGGGAGCCAGAATTTTAGGCTTGGAGCAAATGGCAGCGTTTCAAGCAGGATGAGAGACAGTGGTTTTGGGATGAGATGAAGAGTCGCTTGGGTGGGGCTCATGTCCTGGCAACGTTGCCCCCAATTTTTTTTTCCCACTCTTTTTTTTTTTTCCCCCCAAAATACACAGGAACCGTCATTACCCGGCATTGGCCACTTATGTCATATTTGTTCCAACCAGTTTTGATCTATGCCAGTGGAGTGCTCCATTAGGAATGGATAGGGCCTCTTACAGGAAAGACACGCAAGGAACAGACAGGCTGAAGTGATCTCACCCTTGGGGGACTGGGATGAAATGATGGGTGAGGCAGCTTGGTGCAATGGAGACCAGCTCTTTTTTTTCTTCTCCCTAGAAGAGCATTGTTTGAATACCTCGAGCAAGCAGTTTAGGGTGTATAACATGGATTCCTGGCTCTCAAGCTATGCAAACTCAGGGGGGCGAATTTGTACATAGCCTTTTTCTAGAGGACTCAGAAGTTCTTATGAAATACAGATGGGTGTGACCTTGATGGTGAGAGAGCATTGTAATCCCCATTGATGTATTGTTAGGTATGCATTGGTATAGATCTTTTAGATGTATGTGATGCATCATAGATTTAGTCAGTCTTGTGTGTTTTCTTTTATTCCGGACCATTTTTCTTTTTCATATCCCCAGGCTTCAGGATCGTAGACCCCATCTTCCCTGACCTTGCACAAGCTCATGGATTTGGTGATGGATTTGGTTGTTTATTTTTCTCAAGATTGAGGGATTAGGTATCAGCGTTACTTGTCCACATTTCCAGTAGCCAGTCTTTCTCATTGTCTTCTGAATATTATATTATGACTGAATGTTTTTCCTGTTGGGTTGCCATGAATTCACTCCCCGGACGCTGTTGTGATTTGTGATCGTGTTGTGTTGCTGAAACATTCGTTAATCAGACCTGGGGAGTCTTGCATCAGTCGGTACCAAAGTCTCTGTCTGTGATAGAGACCCAATAGCCTGGGACAGCTATACTGGGATTGTGTGTAATATCGATTTGTCTTGCTCCACTACCTTGGTGTTAAACATTTGCTATGTGTGTCTTTCAGCTTCTTAACATATCTAGTAGGTGTGTAGGCCTGCAACCTCTCCTGGGGGTAGTGGACCTTAATATTTTCCAAGTAGTCACAGTTCAGTGGGGGGATTTCATGTGATGACAGCAAATAGCAAAAACTGGGATATGGAACATGCCCAACTGCTTTTCATATCTTTCTGTAATGGCTGATCTCCCAGAGAGACTAGACCATCACTGTTGCCATGGTAATCAGAACATGCTCTGGGCACGATTGGAAACATGTTGGGGGCTGCGGAGGGGGAATTTTCACAAATGAGACTGTAGAAGTGCAGATTGAGGCATTTTGGTGAGCAACCGGCATGATATCAGAACCCCTGATAAACCTAAAACTCCCAGAAGTCATTGGGGGCCTATCACTGGAAGGTCTCCCTTTAAGCTGCTATGAACCTCAACTCTGCTCAGTAACAGGTTCTAAAACTCTGATCCCACGGTTCTCCCATGTTGCACTCAACCGGGTGGCCCTGGGCTGATGGTTCTGCTCTGATCTGTCTTTTCCAGACTCTTGTGCCAGTGTCTGATATTTCTGTTGTATAATTACCCACACAGCCTCCCACCAGAGGGGGAGATGCTTGGCAGAGGGCCTCATGATAGGAAAGGCAAAGGGAGGCTGACAGCTGTGAGAGAGCTGACCCTTGTAAATGTGGATCCTGCTTTTTGCTGGAAAATTGGGCAGCGATTGAAGCCCCCTTCCCCCCAGGAGTGCCTCAGGCATGGGAAGCAGTGCCTCAGAGCCCTGGCGCTTTTTCCGACGTGGAGGCTGCTGAGTGTTGAAATTTGGGTCACTTTGGACCATCCGGTGGGTGGAATCAGGTTCTGCCTCCTGAGATGCGGGACTGTAAACTGGCGTTTGCCTCATAACATCAGATGAATGGCAGGATGGAGACACATAATGATTTTGGTCTCCTGGGGATCTTTCTAGGGTTTTGCTGTTTCTTGGCCACGTCGTGCTGTTTGGCAGTAATTCTGGGTGGTGTTTGCACACATCCGCGGTCTTGTAACGCTATAATACTTTTCTTATTTTTCATTTTCAGCATTTTTTTTTATAATCAGCAGTTTGTGTGAGGAAGAGCTTGACCTACACTAACCTCAGCTGAAAGAGGATGTGATACTGATGGTTGATCTGAGTATCTGAGAAAAGTTTGAGCATAATCCTCAGTCCACCTTGACTGTAGCTGGGTGATTATAGTTCTGCGTGATGCGTATTCGGAGACCACTTGAGGAACCTGGAGCCAGCTGATGGCATAGTGCACCCTCCCTCTACAGGGCATGGCCTTCACCCTGGAGGAGAGACAGCAGCTGGGGATCCACGGCCTGCTGCCCCCCTGCTTCCTCACGCAGGACGTGCAGGTGCTGCGGGTGATGAAGAGCTACGAGACCCGGAGCAACCCCCTGGACAAGTGAGGTCCCCGAAACCCCATCTGGGTCCAGTACGCTTCCGAACACGCGTGCCACTCCTGAGGAACAAAGCAGGCGTCCACGCCTAATACACAGTCCCAGCAGCCGGATCGCTCGAACAAAGGCGGAAGCCAATGCTTAACCTACAACACATGTCCTGAAGCGAGACCCGAGCCAAGAGTAAAATATATATCCCATCATCTGACATTAGCAATGTGGGACCGTCGCCAGCCTATCACCAAGGGCGTGCCGTTTAAATAAACACACTTTCTGGTTATTGTTTTACCGAGTTTTTTTGTGTTTTTCATTTTGTTGTTTTTTTTTTTTTTAATTAGGCTTTGCCAAACACGACCGTCGCCATAACTGCATGCGTGAGCCCGTGGCTTCCTGTGTGAGACCCACCCATCCTCTGTGGTCTGCCCCCCCCCACACCCCTTTTGTAGGTACATCCTTCTGATGACTCTGCAGGACAGGAATGAGAAGCTCTTCTACCGCGTGCTGACCTCCGACATTGAGGAGTTCATGCCGATCGTGTACACGCCCACCGTGGGGCTGGCCTGCCAGCAGTACGGCCTGGCCTTTCGGAGGCCACGGTGAGCTCGACACGGTCACCATTTTATCTGCAGAGATGCAGGGTCGGTGTGCCACTAATTCCTGCATTTTCCATTACAGTCTTTGCAGATCTCACCCATATTTCTCTAAACTCACAAAAAGTGCCTCCTTATTATATTATATTTTTTTTTTTTTTTTTTTTTTTGATTGACTTAGATTGACTTTCCTCTGGGTCCTCAAACTCCATTTCTCCCCTCTTAAATAGCACTCAAAGTGGCTGTGGGGGTCCGTAATGCCTCTTACAGTCTTGTTGGGCCCTTTACAGTGAATCCTGTCTCAGAATCTCAAAGGCACACATACACAAAAATGTCTTGGGAACTCGTAGAGAGAGATGCTCCCAATATGACCCCCCCTGGGGAGGGATTTCCTGAACTGGAAATCCCCTGAACAGGAGAGGTGAGTCAGATGCAGTATGGGTGGCCCCCAATGTGAAACTGCTGTGCGTCTC
>JABFEA020000001.1:49246017-49266646 GCA_019775915.2 Cyphomyrus plagiostoma
CCCCCCCCCCCCCCCCCCCCCCCCCCCCCGCCCCCCCCCCCCCCGCCCCCCCCCCCCCCGCGCCCCGCCGCGCCCCCCCCCCCCCCCCCCCGGCGGCGCAACACCCTTGCTCTCCGAGGAGGCACCAGCCATTCGCTCCCTGAGGAGTGACCTGCTGCGCTCCTGTTTCCATGCGCAGATGCTCCCCTTTGTGTACGCGTCAGGATGTCTGTTCTCGTCTTGGTTTTCTTTATTATACTCTCGTTATTGTCCTTTAAGTCGTCAGCGGGTTTCCCTGTTATCGGACAGGACAACCTCTGCAAAATGGCGTCCCATAAAAATAAAGTAATGGACACACAAATATGCCCTGAGTAAATTTTAAAATTTCGATACCGCAGTTTAAAGCAAAGATGTCGCCGTGTTGTTGATACTCCTGTGATTCCTCATGGCCTGTCTTGCATGTGACCCACTCCAGCGGCCTGTTTATTACCATCCATGACAAGGGTCACATTGCCACCATGCTCAACTCCTGGCCGGAGGAGAATATCAAGGTAAATGGTGGTGCGGGAGGGATGCTGGTGACTGGGGTGTAAATGTAGTATGTGGGTTATTCAGTAACTTGGTAAATGGTTGTCAGAACAGTAGACGGCCAGACTGAAGGCTGATCGTTGTGTAACCGTTGTTCCCATGTCTTACTCGCAGGCCATTGTTGTCACGGATGGTGAGCGAATCCTCGGACTGGGTGACCTGGGCAGCTATGGCATGGGCATCCCTGTGGGCAAGCTCGCCCTTTACACTGCCTGCGGAGGGGTACCACCCCAGCAGTGCCTACCTGTGCTCCTGGATGTGGGAACAGACAACCAGGTACTGCAGCCTGGGCAGGCAGCCAGGAAACCCTCAGGCTTTCTGGCCGGGTACAGGCCCGTGTTTCCTTGTGTGCAGCGGTGTCCCTTTAATATGGGATCTGTAAGACCTTGAAATGCATTGAAACCCAGCCTTGTGCCTTTTTATTCCCCGAGATCTGTTCATGTTTAAGAGCATCACTGGTTAGGAGGCATTCGGGCATGTGGGCTAGCATATGGTTACACTGACACACATGCTTCTCCCATAAATAGCCAGAGAAAGAAATGGAAATGTGTCTTCGGAATACAGATAACTGACAGCTGTTTGAGTACGACATGCCGGCTTAAATTGCGAGTGCATGACAGTGAGGTAGACAGTGAGGCAGACAACCCACGCCTTTGACAGCATGGGGACAGAGAGAAGTTACAGATTTGCTAGCACGAGAGCAAGGTGGATCTGGCTTTTGGAGAGAATGTCAGCTCCACAACCCTAATTTTGCACATCAGGACCCAGACTTCCATTTTACAAGCATTCTTGAAGGGTCCCTGGAGCAGACCGATATTAGTGTGGGTCATCCGCCTCTACGCAGATGATGAGATGCACAGAACTCCTTATGCTTATGTCATAGTGCAGGACTTGCATACTGTCATCTGGTTGGTTCACGTAGTCTGTAACTGGCTGAGATGACAGTGAATTATGGCTTATTGTAATTATTCCTTTTCTTTGGCACAGACACTTCTTGATGATCCCCTGTACATCGGGCTGAAGCACAAGCGTGTGCGAGGGAAGGAGTATGATGAGCTCATCGACGAGTTCATGCAGGCCGTGACTGACAAGTGAGCGAGTCTGTTTACACTGCATCTCTCAGTGATGTCAGGCTTCACCGTCTGTCTGTCTCTCTCACCCATTGTCTCTGTCTGTCCCTGTCTCCGTGTCTGTCTGTCTGTCTCCCTCACCCATTGTCTCTGTCTGTCCCTGTCTCCGTGTCTGTCTGTCTCTCACCCATTGTCTCTGTCTGTCCCTGTCCCTGTCTCCGTGTCTGTCTCTGTCTTTGACAGTCTGTCACTCTTTCTGACTCTTTCCTCTCTGTCTCTCTGCTTCCTTATTTCTGTATGTTTTCCTGCCTGCCTGCCTCTCTCTCTCTCTGTCAGTTTCTCTCTTTCTCTGACTCTGTCTCTCTGTTTGTCTCAATGTCTGTCTATCTGTTGATGTTGGAGTTACGAGAAGACTGCTAATGCATCTCCCTGAGCATGTGCACATACGCGATATGCATATTTATTGAACCCATTGCTGAGGGTTGGGGTAACAATGCCTTATTTGTGTCTGGAGTTTTTTGGTTGGGGGGGGTCACAGCCTTCTTTCTTTGGAGCCTTCTCTGGGAGGGACGATGCCGTACAGAACCGCAGACACGCACACCAGCTTCACATTGCTTGAGTGTGGACTCTGAGCGTGAGGGGTGTGTGTTCTCAGCGTGACTCACTGAGAGGTCTGTTGGTTCTGGATGGGCAGGGCCTTGTGGATCTGTTTGGGCTCAGCTGTTGTCTGACATGCAACATCTGAGAGCCATTAATGGAGGCATCTCATCGATTCGATCTGCAGCCCTGCCGATTTCGCATCACACACCCACTCTTTCCATGTCTCCTACCCAAACATTCATAATTCTCTCATCGTCGTGTTCAGCCTTGGTCCTATGTTGCAGTTATTGGATTCACTTGTCTCACTTGGGGCTGGTCTGTACTAATAAACAGAAATGTCAGCTAATTGAATTAGGAAAGAACAAATACACACTTTGGTACTATAGACAGAACCGAACGGGTCGGGTGGGGATGTGAGTTGGGTTTGTAGAGGGCTTCTGACAGCCAGGACACCTCCCAGTGTCCCATATTATCAGCCAATGACTGAAGAGCAAGGGGGTTGTCAGCCCAGGCCTGGGGGAGCTCATTACAGGGGTGGGGGTCGTTAAGCAAATCTCTTGGTTTTGCTGTGATCTTGTACTTTTGGGCGTTTCTGAAGGCATTGTGTCGAATGCCAATAGATAAGATTATTACACTGATCCTATATTAAAGGGGCACAGACTGGAGAAATTCGGTGTAACTTGATGGCTTCACTGACCATGGTGCCTGTTGTCCTGAAAAATACTCGTTCTGTCCTTTAAGAGTTTTGCAGTTACACTCTGATGCTGTTTGGTTGGGTAATAGAAGGTGATTCATGTGGCTGGAACTTTGATGTGAAGTTTACTTTGACTTGGCGAAATGTCGGTGCATCTGCCACTCAGTACTTTATCATCCTTTATATTTGACCCCCAGCACCATGTGCCTCATCTACTGGTTCAACTGTCCATCTCTGTGTCTCGTAGGTATGGGATGAACTGCTTGATACAGTTTGAAGATTTTGCCAACAGCAATGCCTTCCGCATTCTCAATAAGTACCGAAACCGGTACTGTACGTTCAACGACGATATCCAAGGTGCCCCCCCCCCCTCGCCGCCCCCCCTCACATCCCCGAGTTGCTCCCATTCAGGCCCCTGTGCTCAAATACACGAATCAGGCAGCAGTTGGGCCTCGCTGTATAGGCAGCCAGCTCCTGGGAACCTGGGGAACCATTATGTTGACTTCCCTGCAGTTGTGTAGTTGGCATGGGTGAAAGGGGGATTTTAAGTAAACAAGAGCAGTGTCATCTCTCTTTTCCATGGGTTGCGGTGCCCCCCACCCAGACCGTCATGACTCAGAATTATCTGGCAGCATGCACCCCCCCCCCCCCTTCCTGAAGTCCCGACCCTGTATCCCTTTCCTCTCATGGCTATCCTCAGTTAAGCTGCCCCGGCATGCAAATTGTACTGATTGGGCCCATGCCAGGAAATGAACATTTTTTCTTTTTTTCCACCTGGAGAGAGCATTTAGTGATACCACCTGTCACTGTGCAGTAATTCTTACAAAAGTCTGCACTGCCCCCTAGTGGTGCTGAGCATGTACTGCAAAGTTTTGGCTGATGGAACTTTTTGCTGCACGTTTTTGACTTCTCCTGAGAGTGTTATTTTTTTGTGCCTCTTTCAGGTACCGCCGCTGTGGCAGTAGCTGGGGTTCTGGCAGCCCTGAGGATAACCAAGAATAAAATCTCTGACCACAAGTTCGTGTTTCAGGGGGCAGGAGAGGTGCGGAGTCGTCACCTAAGATCTGTGGTCTCGCATGTCGAATGTGATCATGTGACCTCAGTGTTTATGACATCGCCCTGCAGGCCGCAATGGGCATTGCGCAGTTGCTGATCATGGCCATGGCCAAGGAGGGCACCCCTCATGCCGAGGCCATCAGGAAGATTTGGATGGTGGATTCCAAGGGGCTCATCGTCAAGGTAATCATGCCTCCTGAGGGATGCCCGGGAGTGCGCTCCTGAAGTGTGGGGTTCGAGACTTGGTCATGTGATCTCTGCAGGGCCGAGGGCACCTGAACCATGAGAAGGAGGAGTTTGCTCACGATCACCCTCAGGTGAAAAGCCTGCAGGAGGCAGTGCAGAAGCTGAAACCCACAGCCGTAATCGGTGAGTGACTTTCACACGGCCGCCAGGGGACAGTCCCATCTTCCCATTCAATTCACTTAAGTTTTATGCAGTTGCTTTTACAATATAGTTCCCCCAAGGCACATAACAGGTGGGCAGCAGTTTATAATTGCATAATTTATACAAAATAATGAAAATGGGAAGGGAATGAATGAATGAAAAATGAATGAATGCTAATTTAGAGTAGAGTTTAGTCAGAACCGTACCCACAGTTATTTCCAAAATTGACCGAAAAATATGAAATCCAGGTGTCTTGCCATAGTAATAATAATAATAATAATAATAATAATAATAATACTGATGTAATATGGTAGATGGTAATATTTTTTGCGTATATTTTTTTCTGTTTATTCTGATAACTGATAAGAATAAGAGAGGGTGAGTTGAAAGCGCTTAAAATAATCTTCAGTCACGTCCCTGCAAATCCACTGAGGCTTGCATGAGGCAGATAGTGGGTGTCCTGTGAGTCATGCCCCCCCCCCCCCTGCAGGCGTGGCTGCCATTGGTGGGGCTTTCACGGACAAGATCATCAAAGACATGGCAAGCTTCAATGAACGTCCCATCATCTTCGCCCTCAGCAACCCCACCAGTAAGGCAGAGTGCACGGCGGAGCAGTGCTATAAGCTGACGGAGGTAGCGCCCACCTTTGACCCTGACCTTTGACCTCCCTTTTTCACCTTGTGTCTCTGTAAGTGATGGCTGGTGTCCTGCCCTCTTTAATTCAGGGCAGGGGCATCTTCGCAAGCGGAAGCCCCTTCAAGAAGGTGACCCTGGCGGATGGCCGCACCTTTTACCCCGGGCAGGGCAACAACGCCTACATATTCCCGGGCGTGGCTTTAGGCGTGATGGCCTGTGGCGTGCGTCACATCTCCGATGACATCTTCCTCACTACGGCCGAGGTCAGCAGCCCTGTCCCACGCTGCTCCGTGCTGCCACCTACGGCCCTAACCCTAACCCTACGCCCCAAATCCGTCTCCCTGTGCTCCTAATTATTCATCTCCTTTCCCCATCAGGCTTTAGCTGAGATGGTTACTGAGGAGTATTTAGCAGAGGGCCGACTTTACCCCCCTCTGAGTACCATCAGGGAGGTGTCCTTCAAAATTGCGCTGAAGGTCAGTGGAGAACTTGCTGTAAAATAAATTTCTCACGGCGATGAAACCCCCCCGCTGACCATCTCTTTGGCCGCTCCCTCAGATCGTGGACTACGCCTACAAGAAGGACATTGCCTCCTGGTACCCAGAGCCCAAAGACAAAGAGACCTTTGTCCTCTCTCATGTCTACAGCCCCGACTACGATTCCTTCACCCTGGACTCCTACAGCTGGCCCCAACACGCCATGGCAGTCCAGGACGTCTAAGGCGTCGTGACACTCCTACTCCCACGTTACCGTTTCCCTCACTCCGCTCGCGATCCTCAACCCGAGGGGTAGACTCCATTATTTTTTAGTTCCGCCATTTTATGTTGTCGATTTAAGCACGATTAGCGAGTCTCTCGACAGTTTTAAGACACTAGGGTGATATTAAGAAAGTTTTTAAAAATGTACGATCGTTATGTTTGATTTCAATTCTGAATGGTTGTAGAGACAGAGAGGCAATACACAGTGTGACACAAAGTGATTTTGATGGCATCTAAAGGCAGTGACTTTAAACTCCAGTGTTAGGTAAGCAATGCTATCTTCAGCAAGCTTATACCACCTTATCATTATAGAAACATGAAGGATGCTTGTTGGTCCGGAACTTTCAACTTCTCACAGTCCAGTTTAAGTTCTAACTAGGACCGGAAACTTCCATTTCTATGGCTTCTACTTTGTGTTCAAAACGTGCCAGTGGACTTAAAAAATATCCAGAAATGCCGTCCACCGTCCAGCCTTCACACTCCATCCTGTGTTCTTCCCCAATCACTCCCTTTTATTTGTTTTTTAATCCATCGACTGCTCTCTTTCTCCTCGGCCTTTCAGCACCCTGTCAGTTCCTGTACGTTCGATCATATTTTCCTCTGTTAAACCAGCTAAATTCTGACGTACTGTATTTACAAAGGACTCTGTAAAAGAAAGTCTGTAACCAGAAAATGCTCCAACTTGATTGCATCGCTACGTTTTATATAAAGCTTAGACTGATTCCTGGTGTCCGATTTTGCTGGAATGTTTGGGACTTTATGGGAGACCAGCGTCCTCTGAGTGTAAATGTTTGTGTGCGATGGGCATGTGGGTTAAAAGAGATGGTTTTCTCTGAATTTGCCCATGACTCACTCTTCATTTTTCACAAGGCCTAAAACTTGGGTTCACTGCTGAAGATCCATGTTCACGTCACATGGGCAGAGGAAGCACAATTACTGCGTATCGAAGTTTACAAAACATGTTTTTAAGTGCCATTCAGATATCAAAGACTGATGCTCTCAGCGGACGTTTGAGGGTGATCATTTATCAAAATATTAGTTCTGTTGGTATTAGTTCAGGGGAGAGAGATGTGGTCAGACCATGCCTCTCTATCATCTGCTGGGCTGTGAGTAAAAATGTGCTATTTTGTGATGGACGCTTTCACTGTTGGGATGTATGAAGCGTCCTTTGGCTACTAATGCCTTACAAAGGACAAATTCTGTTTTTTTTTGTGAGGACAGAAAAATAAGGTAATACAATAATAATAAATTTATGGAAATCCCTCTGGATTCTAATTTTCTTAGACCACATGTGGTTTTGCACACAAAGGGTCATGTTTGGGCTTCTGCTGAAAGGACCCATTTAATGGATTTTGCCACTTCACCCGGGGTTACAGTTTGGCACGTTTGCAGTTGAGGGTTACGGCATGCATGGGGGCAGAAGTCACCAATTAATGTGCGGTGTCACCTCCCCACTGCCCCCTGGTGGAGGTCAGCGGCTGAGGAGCGGAGCCAAGGCAAAAGACAGATGTGGATGTTACCTGGTTCAGTGATCAGCTTCATGAAGCATGTTATCTATGTGACATTTGAACAAGTGGCTCATCACTAGCAACACGTGAAGCAAACAAGGTTACAGGAAAAGCTGTAGATGATCATACTGCGGGATTTTCTGATTTTTATAATACAACCCTCCATGTTTCTTTATTCCATGTTCTTCGCTGCTCCTCCTTCCTCATCTACTCATCACCTAAGTTTACATTCCTTTGATCAGGATGCAGGATTTACGGTCTGTTGCAGTCATACATTCCAGTTTGTGCTGTAACTTAGGTATGCAGTCTAGGTTTGTGTCTGGAGATGTCTTGTACAGCAAAGTTACTCTTTGGGCAGGTTGCTGAGGCCTGTGGAGCCCTTCACCCTTAACTCTCAGGTCAATGAAAGTGAAGATATACATTTTTGTTCACTTCAGAGGTTGCTGACCCCTTGGGCCTCAGTTAAGAAACCCTGCTTTAGATGCTGGACTGTCATGAAGACATTCCCCAACTACTACTGCTTATGTGAGAAGTGAGGCATGAAGCAAGGGAGGATGATTATTGAGAAATCTCTAGCAACACACCCGACTGGATGTTCCGCACCACGCCTTCACAGGTGGTTATTTTTAGGTAACGTCAGATTTGACCCTCTAGTTTCACTAGTGACACGGTATCTGGTCTGTTATAGTGTTAGATATAACGTACTCACCCATATGCTGAATTTTGGTTTTGTAGTGGTACAGTTTTGGTGGAATTTAGCTTATCTTCACCTGATTTCTTGTTCAAGCACATTTCTTGGGGGAAAAGATCAAAAATGTGTAATGTTATTCGGCCCATACTGTGAACGAGCCACCTCTGGCCGGGATTTCCTCCTATATCCACAGGACAGTCTTAGCGTTTTCATTTTCCCCTTGGAGAGATGGTGCAAGTTCTTATTAAACCTGTTTTGTCCAGCCACCTGCCAATGTGAGGCCACATAAATCCCAAAACATAAAAATATCTCTTGTCGGGTGATAAAAAACAAATGGCATCCTTATTTTTATGGTACTCTACACTGTGTTTTTGTATGTGTGTTCAAGGAAAGTTAGTGATTGCGTAGTGGTTGTTGCCCTATTTGACAGCGTGAGTCTATATATGAGAGATTATGATTGCGTGTCTCTTGTTCTTTGACTATTTATACAGTCAGAAATCGCTTGCTTTCTTGGAGACCACAGTAATGCATTTGCCGAGTATTCATTTATCTGGCAGGTATTTTGAATGTCTGGAGAACTGAGTATCCTGTTGCCACTCTTTGGAAAGTTCAGAGAAAAACCACAAGAGAACGTGCTATAAAGCACACCACACTTTAGAGTCAATAACAGCGCCCTCCGTTTAATCAGACTTGCCATTCTTCTGTGTGTATTTAAAAAAAAAAAAAAAAGAAGAAACATGGCCAAAAAAAGACGCTTCTTCGGTTGTGCATGTTTACCATGCAAATAAAAACTGTCACCTTTTACCTGAGATAAAATCCAACGCCTGTCACCTACGTTCTCATGCAAGGATCCAAGTGATCAGAAAACAAACAGAGTGGTTTTTTTTCTTTGTCTGTGACCTGAGTTAATGTTTATTAACTTTCTTTTTGAAAGGTAGCTTTGTCTGGTCTCTTCTGTTCACAAATATATTCACAAATATATTCAGCGCTTGCCCCATCCTGGGTTGTTTCCTGCCTTGTACCCATGGCCCCAGTGATAGGGTCCAGACCGAAGATAAGAGGATAAGTGGTTTTGGAAAATGGATGGTATCGAAGTTACTTGCACTGAATCATAGATATTTATTTGCTTTTGTATTTTTGAACCGCAATGCTTGCTGACGCATGCCTCATTTCGATGGAATGCTGTCAATTTTTAATCTGGGTTCAGAAAGTCTGACAACGTCATGATCAAAAGGCAGCGATGTGTCTTTTCAATAATACAGGTTTTATGTATAATATATAATATATATATAATCTTATTCTGTAGTTGCATAATATGATGTGATTAGCAAGTTTCCTCCAGGTTCCCCAATGCACAAAAATACAATTTGGAAAATCCCAGTTGCTGATCTGCCCATTTAGCGTGATTCTGTGTGTGTGTGTGTGTGTGTGTATGTGTCCTGCGATGACCTGGCATTCCGTGCTGGGTGCAGTCTGCCTTGTACCTTATACTTCCTGGAACAGACTTCAGACCCCACCCTGGAGCCCCGTAAGAGATATGCTGAACAAGATGGGAGGCGGATGAATAGGTGCATTCGGTGTTAATGTATTTACATGTTTGTTTGATCACACACATTTGCATCTCACAATGTGTCATTTTTCTCTTTGGTCTTGGGTGGGACCTTTAGTCTGTGATCTGTTTCTCTTTACACTTTACAATCAAAATAGAATTTAATCAATCCAGACCTTTAATCCGAATTTAAGTAACCCTGCTTTGTGCTTGAGTGCTCGTATCTAGTTGTATCTAGTGAGTATCCATTGTATCTAGTTTAGCTGCAGTGATATTCTGTTGGTGTGGACTTTCTGCATAAATTCTGATGCCAGCTTTGTTTTATTTTGATAAATTCAGGCAATATCTGTCAATATTTTGACAAATATTTGGGTATTTTCAAAACTGGGAGATGGTGGGAACTCATGAAAAGCCACAATACAGAAATGATGTCCAATATTACAAACTCATTATGCTGACCATTTTCTTTTCATTCTTCAAACGTCATGCAGTTTCTTCTGCTTTTCTACAGCTGAGAATTTCTCTTCTAAATATATGGAGCTAGTGTCATTCTCCACGGCCAGAGTTTCAAAATGTCAGATCATTCATTATATATATATATATTTATGACACACAGCATTGGCCTCTGCATATATATATATATATATATATATATATATATATATATGTATATGTGTGTGTGTGTGTGTATATATATGTGTGTGTATATATATATGTGTGTGTGTATATATGTGTGTATATATATATATGTACATATATGTGTATGTATATATATACATGCATATGCAGAGGCCAATGCTGTGTGAGATTTTTTATCTCATATATATATCTCACACAGCATTGGCCTCTACTGCCAGCACTGTCGAGCCAAGATAATTACTGCATGCATGTAAACATCCATCCATTCCATTACCATAACCATACAATCCCCACACAGGGGTTACAGAGCCTATTCCAGGACCCGACCCTGGGCAGGCACCAACACACAACAGTCAGCCTAACCCCACTTTTGGACTGTGGGAAGAAACCAGAGCCCCTGGCAAAACCCACACAAACACAGGGAGATCGTGTGAACTCAGGACCTCCTCACTGTAAGTAACCACTGTGCCACCGTGCTCACCCACGTGTAAACATACACAAATAATCCACAAAATGTTCCTCATTAAGCAAATCATTTGGTTTAATGTGCAAAAATTGTATTGAGTTCAGAGAATGGACAAATAGTGCACACAGACTAGTTTTGCATACATAAAACTATTCAAATGGCAGTATTTTTTTTTTGGTTGTCCTCACGCAATGAACAGGTGAAAGGCCCAAAGTAAAGGAAGCTTCACTGTGGACTTCACATCAATGCTGAACTTCACATCACTGTGAACTTCGCGCGTGCTTTAGCACAGCAGCTCCTATGCTCTCAGCCTGGTGCGTTTTCATTTACGGTAATCAGGAAAGTCGAGCTTAGCTCGTCAGATTTTTTTCTCTTTGTGGTTCCCATGAATAGCAGTTCTAAAATCATAACTTATGGGTGGGGGGGGGGAGTGTTAGGGAGGAAAACACCAGCAAGGTCGTCCTTTCTTCTCCACTTGAGTTCTGCACAGTGGCCATCAAACGCTGTGACACACAAAGGATGTGAAGAACCCTACTGGACGCCCTGCCGCCCATCGAAAGCGCGACTCTCAAGTCCCGCCCTCCCACTTCCTGTCCATCATCTCTCACTATTCAGAATGATTCATTCTAGAATTATTGTGGCATGTATGTGTTAGTAAATAAATAAGTAGCTGGATATCTTTAAAACAAAGTAAATATCCAGACTCAAAACTAACAGGTGAGGTAAAAAAAGAAAGAGAAGGTAATTATTGTCAGGGTCATAATCTACCTGAAATATCCCTTGAAACATTCTCACATCATCGGGTTTCTAAACTTTTATTTATGCTTCCTGGAGAATCAAAAATTCAGCTAAAAATGCAGATTTTCATTGAGAAGGTATGGGGAATCTATCAGATGGAATCAATGGCACATTCCCTGAGACTTCAAAAGGATGTTTTTGTTAAACGGTGGAGTCCTGCTATTGCCATACTAAAACAATATGGTATCTACATTTTTTTTTTGTCTTCTTTTTTTTCCCTTTCTCTAACATTTGTCTGTTTACCATTGTCATTACTATTCCCTGTATGTGTAGATAATCTTCTCAGGCTATACTCTAGAATTGGAAATGGTGAAGAGTTTACTTAAAAATGTTATTTGTATGACCCGTTAAAACTGCAACAAAAACTTAGTTCTAAAAAAAAAAAATGCAGATTTTCCCCAAGAAATGTACAGCATAGTGCCCTGTATTCCCAGGTCATGCTTTCAGATTCTGTTTGACTCGACGCTACAAAAAGGGAAGGATGAAAGTTTGACACATTTAGAAACACAGTGTCCTCTTTGCTCTCACCATTCTCAGTAGCAAACTGGTTTCAGAAGATAACATGTTTTATTGAATTTCAGTATAATTATTAGATTATCAGTACCTGAAATAGGAGAGTTAAAGACATCCACCCATCCATCAATCTAAGAAAAACTGTTGTTTGGACATTACATTTTCACAGCAGAAATTAAGATGCAAACTGGTGTTAGTTTAAACATTTGGTTGTCAGCATGATTTTTACAGACATTCTGATCACAGCTGCTTTCTGTGAACGTGTACAATGGACATACCTGCCAGAAAAAAACATGAGTGAAATGACATTGTTTCTACAGATACCCATTAGTAAATAATGAACAAATAACAAACTCAGGTTGATATGGATTCAATAGTTCTTTAATGATCAAAAAATATATACACAGAGAGGAAAAAATGAATTCTTGTCTACAAGACATACTTTTTTACAGAGAGGAACCTCATCATCGGAGTATACAGCCGATTGTGAGACTGAAAACCTGACTCTTTCACAACACAGAAAAGTTTCATCTAGGATTGCTATTATTAACATAATACCGGAGTCTATGTGTGTATTAACAAACCCACCTCCAAAATCCACATACAATAAAATGTGTATATCTGTGTATCTACTTGTCTTGCCATTATTCACATCATCTTTGATTAAACTGTAGATAAAATGCAGGAATATTTTTTGTTTCAATATGACGCTATAAAACTAACTGTTTACGCGAATTGTCGTCTCAGAGATCACAGACACTGTGGTGTTCAGTTACCAGAACTCATTTCTGGGATGGAGCTGGTCATGAGTTTTGTAGACTTTGCTTGCAAGTGATGGGAACAGCAATTAAATCCTGTTATCGCACGATCGGTCACTTGACAGGTGTGACATTACGGTCACTGAGAGTGCACTTCCGCGTGCATTTCTGTCAGTTCCTGTATGTTCCCAAAGAAGCGGCACGTCTGCTTGCCAGTGCTTGTATGTTTTGTTGTTTTTATTTTAGTGTGACAACCACCTAGAACGGTTGTAAAACATGAAGCTGCACACTAGCCGAATACTTTCCACTGCGTTGTCCGGACTTGCTTCCATGTAAATCGCTAACTCATAACCTGGCGCCTACTTGACTGATATCACTGCTAGTTGTAGATGATTCAATCTGGATCTTCCCCATGTTAATTACTCCAGGTGTTACACCAGGGACCTGTGGAAATTCTCCCACACTCCCTTTTGCTAAACTCTCCCGCTAAATCCTGAGACGTTTCACTGACTTTTTTTGCTCTTTCCTTTCTTATGATGAACTGCACAGCAGCGAACTATAATAACTTTGTTTCATGGAAACAACTGACATCTGCCTCATACTGACAAATGATTATTTACAGCAAACTGGGACTGCCTGACTGACAGTGATTCTCACAAAAATGGGGGATTAGTACGGGATGGATCGGACTTGGGATTCCTTGCCCTTCAGGATTCTCCGTACCTACGGACACAGACACAAAGATGGAGATGCTTCACTGTCTCGGAAATGCACCGAAAAGCAACCGCAGAGTGATCGAGACGCAGACAAAACACAACAAATCTGACCTGCTCAAACTGCTCTACTCATTACGGATCCCTAAGGTACTCACCGGTGGATTGTACATAATCCTGGGCTGTATACTACATCAAGACGGATCAATGGGTCTTGGAAGGGAATATGAACCGGAAAGAGTCGTCAGTAGACTCAGACATGAGGGCTGATGCCTTGAAAATTGGGGTCAATCATATGGCTGAGGAAGCCGTGCTGAGAATGTATGAGGCACCTGATGGTGTGATATTGGGTGCAGATGACACAGGGGAGTGTTGAGGAGTGTGGATGGTGCAGTGACCCACCTGATCCCCCTGCGCTCCTTCCGGAACCAGCTGGGTGGGTTGCTCATTCTCCAGGTTCTTGGCACTGGGGTCGGCACCACGGCGCATGAGCAGCTTGACAGCATCCACTTGGGCAACCCGGCCCTGCAGGGAGCTGGCTACGTGGAGCACGGTGTTTCCATTGTATGCCTAACCAAGATGAGAGAGAGAGAGAGAGAGAGAGAGAAGAGATTGGTTACAGGCTACCAGGAAGTATGGGGTGATGATGGGTTTCCTGTTTTATGCGGGGAATGTTGATCTTTGACAAGAAGATAAGGAGTAATTGGTCCAGGTAGAATGTAAAGAATAAAAAGGATATTAAATGGACCAGACCTAAGCCATTATAGACCGGTGCACTTGGAATTATGGGATAGGGAGGGTTATTGTCACAGGTACATGTGTGGATTACCTTCTCATTTATGACAGATAAGGAGTCGGGCTGGTCCAGGAAGAGGCGGAGAAGCTCCACATTGGCCTCCTCCGCGGCAAGGTGTAACGCAGTCCGCCCACTTTTACGATCCTGAGGGAATGGAGAAAAGAAGGAGTTCATGAATAGCTGTTTGCGGCAGGTGTGGGTAGCGGGAGCACGGGGAGAGGTGGACTCACCTTGCTCTTGTAGGAGGATCCCATGGCCAGCAGGGTGCTGACACACTCCCCTAGAAGCTTCCGCTTTTGCAACAGCGCCTCAGACAGGGGGTTCAGTGGGGAAACATGATCCAGTCCCTGGAGCACGGCATTGTGGGCCAGCACCGCCATGTGAAGAGCTGTCATACCTGGTTGGGGGGCCGCAGGAAGTGAATTGGGGGGGGTCGCTAATTAGGGGCTGTAGTTAACAAAGGCTGAGTCTAAAAACTCTGGGCCAGAGTTTAGCTCTGGAGTGAAGCAGGAGATTGTGGGTGGCTGAAAAGAACACGGAGGTACCTTCGTAGTTGATGGCCTCCACGTCCACTTGCTGCATGCTGGGCTGTAGGGTCCGCTGGATGGCCTGCAGGGACAGGGATATTTTTAAAGTGAAAGCTGGTATCCCAATCTTGCCCCTAAAGGGTTAACACGGTTCTTAGCCTTCCCTGTGTCATGCAGGAACCGGTTCATTGTTACAAGATAAGTGCCCTGCCTTCTCACGAAAGAGGCCAGCCAATGAGGTTCTGAGGAACTGGTCCTGCAGGCTTTTTCTCCCCTGCTGCTTACGAGAAAGGGGATTTTAATCCGCCAAACATGTTTTTTTTACTCCCGTATGCGGAAATGAACTCTAGAAGCAAGCAAGCGTGCCGATGATGAGGAAGTCACATGGCCATCAACTGGCTTGGCAGCAAGGGCAAGCGTGAATAAGACAACTGACCGTGGCTGAAGGAATGCTTCTGTGCATTACCGCCAGCCAGCGTTTGAAAAGAGGAGTGTGACGCGGTGAAAGACGTAAAATGAAAGAGAGAGGATATACAGGCAGCGGTGAGACAAAGGACACAGAGACAAACAAGACTTGTGAGCGTTCAGAGTCTCGAAGATCTTGACTTGTAGTGAAAAGTCGGAAAGGTACTTGGGTGGAAAAATTAAGGTGGAGTAAAATGTTCTCGGATGAACGTGCCCAGACACACCTTGAGCACTAGAAGGTGTGGGAGTATAAAACCAAATCCTCCACACCTTTTTCAATGCCTGAGGTCCTGTTATACAATGTAACAGAGGGATGAAAAACCTCATTGTCTTAGAGGATGTATGATAGACCACGCCTGTATGAGGGTTGAGGTGTGAGACCACAGAGATCAACACATCACAGCGAAAAGGCTTATTATAAGGAAACTTGATCTCTACCCATATCTTGCACTGCTCTTTGAATGTTTTAGATTTTTAAATCTAAATAAAATGAAAGGGAAGATAAATGTATCTGTGATGGTCTCCCCTAGCAGGGACACAAGTGGTAGATTCTGCATGCTTACCTGGAGCATTAGGGCGTAGCCTTTCTCAGCACAAACATGAAGCGGCGTTCGCCCCCATTGGTCAGAAGTGTTGATCTGGGCTCCTAGTGTCAGGAGGTCCTGCACAATCAGGTGCTGGTTGGCGGCCACGCCCACCTGCAGGGCACTCTGGGTAAGGAGACGAAGGATGGAAAGGTCAGCAGGGCCAGTTGCTGGGATGTTATCTCGTTAATTGTTGGACAGTACCAGTGCTGAAGGTATTTCTCTAAAATTAATGAGCTATAACCGAACACCAGAAATAAAACACTCCGGGAATGGCAGATCTGTTCATTTATCACTTTTCGACCTGCATGCATGCTTGCTTTTCATGCCAGCGCTGTCACGCAGCGCCAGGGGGCATGACACACCCGCGATCCCGCCCACCTGGCTGTTGCGCTCCTTGACGTCTAACATGCCAACGTCGGCCATCTTCCTGGCGAGAACAAAGGCCAGCGCCCGCCTCCCCTGTGCTACTGCGATGTGCAGGAACCTGAGGGCCAAGCAAGGGAGGTGACAAACAGAGATGAGGTGTCACAGGGTGGCCCTGCCCGGCTCTGGGGAGTCTCGTGTTGCAGGGGACTCTCTCCGTCAATGACGAGTCATGGAGTTCCACTCTCTAATGGGTCACTGAATCTCAGCACTTATTAACCTTAAAAATGTCAATGGAGAAACTCCTCTGTAACTCTTTTTAGTAATTACATTTTAATCATTTACAACATTCTCCATTTCAGCTCTTTATTCCTGTTCTGCCTCATCCCACCACCTGTCCACCTACTTGTGGCCTTTTATGTTTTCCTGATGTGGTCCCTCCCATGCAACTTTTACCATGGACAACAGGCTCCCCTTAGTTACATGGCACCCTGGCCACCTCAGCCTGCTCCTTACTCGTGATTGGTCAGTGACCAGTGTAGCAAGACCCTGTGACCCTTCCATGGGACCTCGAGCAAGGCGGACATCTTCCAGTAGGTTATGATCTGGGCCGATACCACCAGAGGGACAGCAGTGGTGTGAAATGAGAAACTCACGTGTCGCCGTCTCCGTCCCGCATCGTCAGCTGATCCGGGGTCACCCCCTGCAGCTTCTCCTCCTCCTGATGAATCTGCCACTGGAAGAAGGACATGCCCCCCAACAACTGTGTGGATGGGGCAGTGAGCGACATGGAAAAGGCCGCAGGATCTGGCTGGGTGGTGAAGGGAGGGGGGGAAGCACCAGTGATGCCTGTCTGGGGCAAGTAGCTGGGGACTTGATTCTGTTCGTGGAGACACGAGGGCATGGATTTTGGGGGGGCGTAAAAGGACAAGTTGTCATTGGGGAGATAAGGCAATGGCTCCTGTTTTTGTGACAGGAAGTTCATCTGGGGGGGGCATCTAACCAGGTCCATCTGTGGGGGGCAGGGGCTCTCCTGTACCTGCACCGTCATCAAGGAAACGGGGGAACACTCTCTGGTGTCACATGTAATGTCAGAAATGTCCAGGAAGTGCTCTGGGCTCTGGACATTATGGTTTAGCGGACCATCCACATCGCCATGACAACAGGGCACCTGGGACATGAGAAAAAAATTAAAGTTTCTGAAAATTAGCAAAACATTATTGCGGTCTTAGTATTTTCGAAGATGATGAGGAATCAGTACCTGGATGTTGCCTAGATAAATGTCAGGGATGATGACCGGGCTGTGTTGGCATGAAGGTGGCTTCTTAGGGCTGGTAATGCCAGGAGGGGATATTGAAGCTGGCCGCTTGATGCCTTGCAGAGCAGTGGTCAAAGCTATGCAAAGTAGAAACAACAGAAAGATCAGAACGTTGTTTAATATTGTTTCCTTTCTCTAGTTAGGACTACTCACAATATACAGAGACAATATTAACAGGTCATTACAGGGAATGTTATTCTTATGTTTATTGTATTATTTAGTTAACTCTCATTGGTATTTAATTCGTAACTTTTATTACAGTTGACGGAATTTGCTGTACCTGAGCAGTTACCGAGTGCTTCAGAGAACAGTCCCACCTGAAATAATAGTTAAAGAATCATGTATTGTTACGAGGTTACAATGCCTATTCCTGCACTTAAAGTTTTTAAGGGATCGTTTATCTTCTTGAGCTGATCACAGATTAACACTGGAGCTGTGGATCCCGGCGCCGCGTACCTGCATGCCGCGCTTCTGCATGATCAGCTCCTTGACTGGGTTTTTGACTCGGACACCTTGGTACGTCGACTTCGGATTGGCGGTCACGGTCAAAGAATCGCCTATTCAGTGGAGGTACAGAGGTTATCACCATGGACGGAAGCCGAAATAAAAGTCCTCTCTCCTGCTGTTTTGCTTACTTCATTATGATTTGGATATGCTTAAACGTAAGCCTATTTGTGGAGAGAACTCGTTATTTATCGAAATACGGACATAAATTATATTCCAATTTGTGTCATATATATATATATATATATATGTGTGTGTGTGTGTGTGTGTGTGTGTATGCATGACGATATGCTTATGTTATGTAGGCCTATGTGTTTATTCTTATTATTCTATTTACTAATATGCCTTTTAACCCTCATGGTTGTGTTACACTACTATTATAGTAGAATCAATATTATAATAGATAGATGCCTATCATATACTCAACATAGGTTATAGTTCTTTCCTTATCTTTGTCAAAATTAATAACATTTATGTAATAAAGCTTTCAAGAGTATTTGTTTCACGCTATATACGACAAGGAAAACCGATACAAAGTGAGCAGTTTCCTTACCTTGTGCTCTTTTCATAAAGGCGCAGGTTTCGCTGTTGCTGCGAGAGACTGTCCAGGTTTTTCCCGAGTCAGAGTCGGAACTCGGTGACTCCGGAGACCGGGCTCCGACAGACTCGAGCGGGGACGAGGAGTTTCTGTAGAAAGACCACAAACTCCACGAGCTGCCTGTCATCACGCCCTCCTGCTCCATAAGGACTCCAAAGTCCTCCGACGTCGTTTCAATGATCATATCGTCTGAGGGGGCTTTCTATTCGTCTTTATGGTCCAGTAACTTTGAGCTTAACTTCCCCTTTGACTTCCCTCTCTTCTCTTTTACTGCGCTTTACTGTCACTATTGCTGGTCCTGCTGTAGTAAGTGTATCTATAGCGGACCAATAGGAGATCAGGTCCTGCGACGCTATTGGTTGTTCTGGCAGTATTATTTGTGTAAATGTTTAACGTTGGAAATAACATTCGATTGCTGTTTTCGGGAATTGTAATTTAATACTGAATTCATTGAAAGGGGCATATAATAGGCCTACGTGTATTTAATAACAACACAAGTATTATTCGAGTTATCTGAGAATAAGCCTATATATTTTCCCACAGTATATGAAACACTGAAATTATTTGAATTGTGAGTTTAAGAACTGAAGTAGTTACATTTAATTTTAAACGGACCATGAGTCAAAGTTCACTATGGGTAACGTTGCAGGCTGAATTAAACTAAAGCGTGACCATAAGGCTACATTAATAATAAATTCCATGTCCCCTTTTCTATGCCACTATTTATGACTTCAGCGTCAGGCCAACCAGGATACAGCGTATTCATAGTGTAACGCGTAACAAATTTTCTTATGGCGAAATTCTCTGAAATTAGCTGACAATTCAGTTTAAGACGGGGGTTTAAACCCCGGGGTCGACCACCCCCTGGGGACTACGGCAAGCCACACTGTCTTTTATTAGTATAAGGCTTACTCGTCATAATTTCATTCATACTAGTAAAAGTGACATTCTTACTAATAAATATGGAATTTTTACTAGTGAGAATATGAATTCAAGATATCCGCAATGCAATTCTTGCTAGTATGAATGCTCATTTTTACTAGTAAGAATTCATATTATAGAGCTCTATAATTCGATGTTGACTATTAATATATTCCTATTGACGTTAATTGCATTTTTTACCTCACATAGGCCTATCCTAAACTAAATTTTCACTACTAATTGTAGAGCGATGTAATTCAGTTCTTACTAGTAAAAACTCCTATTGTAGATATCTGTAATTGCATTTTGACTAGTAAGAATTCTAGATCCATAAATCCATTATTGATTTTTTACTGATAAAAATGTAATGACAGTTTTCTACAAAGTACTTGTAGAGATATGAAATTACACATATCCAAAATGTGAATTCAATCTCTACAACGTCCTGTTTTGTATACCTTATTATTGCATTTTTTCTAGTGAGAATTAAGTTATGATGAATAAGCCTTATTCTAATAAGGGATCCTAACGCTGATTTATATTCAATTGGGGATTCATCAAATTCAAATAAACTGCCATTCACGATTAGATTAGGCTATGTGAAAATTTTGATATTTCTGTTTATTCAGTTCATTTCCTTGTTCTTCATTATACGTTGACCGGACGAGCATTCTGTTCTCAACAACGCAAGTATTCAGATTTATATTACATTCTGTAATCTGACGGACCAAGTAAAGTAAAACAGTTCTTCTTCAGTTCATGGTTAGAGATTGTAAAACGTTTATCAAAATGCGATAGAAATAGTCATGATACATGTTGTTACTTTCTGGGATTCAGTAGCTGTCCACAACTTTACGATCTGGAAACAAACAGCAGGGACAAACGTACAAAAGGACCCCAGGGCGACAGTAACCGTAACAAGCCTGCGGCGACCGTGCTGGTCCTGTTGGGAAAGGTGCCATATGAAGGCGGCTGCCCACGTGGCCATGCACCTTTGGCTTTCCTGCTGTGTTCATCCACAAGTCAAATTTATGCATAAGTTGATTTCGCTGAGAAAAGTCCAGGGTACCTCCATCCATCCATCCATCCATCCATCCATCATCTTCCGCTTATCCGAGGTCGGGTCGCGGGGGCAGCAGTCTCAGCA
>JABFEA020000001.1:49271842-49286203 GCA_019775915.2 Cyphomyrus plagiostoma
CTTCAGTAATCTTTCATAAAAAATTAGAAAGTAGTGATGGTGCAGTGGTTAGCACTGTTGTCTCACACCTTTGAGACCACGTTTTGAATCTCTACTCAGACTTCACGTGTGTGTGAAGTTTGCATAATGCCATTGCTGGGTTTCCTTTGGGTATTCTGGTTTCACAGTCCAAACACATGGTGAGGTTGATTGGAATTGCTAACTTGCCCATAGATGTGGTGGATGTGTCAGTGTGCCCTGAGATGGGTTGGCACCCCATCCTGGTTTGTTCTTGTCTTGTGCTCATAGACTCTGGACCCCCTGCGACCCTTAATAAGACAAGCAGTTACAGAAGATGGACGGACGGCAAGCAACATTCATGTGACTATCATGCCATCCTCACTGGTGTTCCATGACCTTTGACCTCACAAGTTACCTATCAGATATTCACAAAATCCTCTGCTTTACGATCCTCACCTTTGGAAAAATAGCTCCTCCCCATTTGTTATCAGGTGCTTAAGATACCCAGCTTTGGAGTGGCTGACCCGTGAATTGCAGCTCAGTAGCTTGGGCTTGTAGCAGAACCAGGGCTCCCCCGTGTGGTGGTTGGTGTAGTTGCATGACGGCAGCTGAGTGGACAGGCAGAGGTTACAGATGGTGGTCTCTGAGAAAGGGCCCAAACGAAACTGGCTCTTGAAGTAGACGCGGTCGGGGTTGTCTTCCCGCAGCCTCTTCAGCACCTGCACTGCCTCGCTGGGGTGAACCAGTTTTATCTCCACGTGGGCTGTCCCCGCCCAGGGCAGCCAGAACAGCACAGAATACAGCCCATTCTCATGATCGACCACGTGTCCGACCACACCGGCCCCCAGCTCGGGCGAGTGCAGCCGGGCTAACAGGAAGTCCCCTCCGCGCTGCCTGGGCCGGTCGCGGAAGTCTCGCATGTGGACCCGCACCTCCAGGTGGTCGCCCACACGCCATCCCCTGTCATTTTCTAGTGGTAAAATGGTAAAGAAACTCCTGGAGGGGTTGCTACTATGGTGCAAGGAGGACACTGGCAAACGCGGCTCGGGCCAGGCTATGGACTTCAACAGGTGCTCCTGCTCAACGGCTTCCTCGGGCGACAGAACCAAGCCATGAGAGCTGCAGTTGCTCCAGTTCCGCTCCAGCTGCCCTGGGCTTCTGGTCCTGAAGGAGGCAGTAATGGACTGCTGAAGCTGGTAGAGAGATGCCTTGCAGTCCAGCTTCTGTGTAAACAGAGCGCAACATTACTGAAATAAAACAAAAATGGCTGGAATCACATTGCTCTAGGAACTATAGTTGCTTTACCTTCCTATCAAGTGGGATGTGCTAACAGGATATCTAAAGCACAACTGATGCAGGTGTGTTGGTATCGGATAACAGGCGAACTGGGGTAGCTTCCAGTTGACTTTTTGTGCACGTTACCTCTCTCCCAAGTGAAAACAGAGGTGAGATGGGCAGCCTTCTTGGTTTTAACACAATATTCAACAAAGCAGGCATGCTGAGCTACCACAAGCTGGGGCCAACTTCATCTCCAAGGACTGTTGGTCTTTCCAAGCCCCCCTGGCGGTCCCCTCACCTCCAGGCTGTAGATGTTGCGTAGCAGGAAGGCAACGCATGACAGTATCAGTACGACGAACAAAGGGCTGTACTTGGACAGATTTCTCCACATGGTCTTGATCCTCCAGTGCCTCCCTCTGCCATTTTTCATCGGCGCCTCATAGCTCGTGGTCAAGGTGTCACTGACCACTTGCTTGTGATCAGTGTCTGAGGCTGAAATGGAATCTTCTAGAAACAAGTAAGGAGAAAGGAGACAGATGTGACAGAGGCTTAAAGGTCTCCCTTTCAATTTATTTCAAAATGTGAGTGTAATTGCATTATCATCATCTCTCAGGTCTTCAGTAGTGCACCCTATCACTTTCTTCATTTTTCCATCCATTTTCTAAACCCACCTGTCCTATGCAGGGTGGTGGCGAGGGTCCATAGCCTATCCTGGAAGCTATGGGAGCAAGGTAGGGAACAACCCAGAATGGGGGTCCAACTCATTGCATCCACTTCATTCTGACACTTTCATTTACTCATTTCATTTACCAAGATCTAGGAGTGACTACCACAATACTCATCAGTAACCCTGGAATTGGCCTGATATAACAAAGCTGAATCTGTTTGGTATTTTGTAAGCATACTCCCATGTTTCATACATGCATCAGTATACTTATACTGAACACAAGTGCCTCTACAGCATGAGGGGGGTGGTTCATCCTTATTTATTAGTCCCATCTGACTCTCGTCCGCTCCCAGTTATCTCGTCTTAGTAACCCGAAACCTTAGGATGACGGCCATCCTTAAACCAGCAATCCCGGACGGTCATAGCAATAAGAGCACCGTCCGCCTTTACAGGAAACCCTTCTTCCCCGAGTCCCTTCCGGTCGTCCCGCCCCGACATACTGTCTCACGTGTGAATCCACCGAAACGTTCTCAGGCCATCATAACTGTACCAGAAACTGATGGGACTGCAAGAGTTCAATGGCCAGAAAAAGAGCAATGCGCAAATGAGGACGTGATCGGAGGCTTGTACCATAAAATCCCTTCACAGCTACAATATCTTTATAAATCGGATGCACGGATTTTATCCAACAATTTCCTCCCTCACGAATTTGACGCAACCGTAATGGGCATGCTTTGCCTTCGATGAAAGCTTGCAGTAAAAACCCTATTGTCGTTGTTGCAATATCGGAAACGACTTGAAAAAGAATGCTGGTTTATGGAAAAACTTAAGAATACGTTAGTATTCATTTCAAAGCAAAAGCGAGGTACTTACTTGCCAGCAGAAATATTTGCAATGTATAGCTATCGAGATATTTACCATTTCTTCAGTCCTAAGCATTGCTCCACAGATGTTTCATTTTAAGAACCTACATTCTTCGTTGTAACCTTTACATAAAACAATATTTTCAAGCAATCCTTATAGTACAACTATACTTCCCATATATACAGTTTAACATTGGGTTTTATTTTTAGACGGGTACTGAATGCACCCTCCTCACAGCAAATTCTGACGGCGGTTGGACACACCCACCACGTCTTCCATTGGCTGTTTTCGGATTACGTCACCTCGGTCCGTCTCCACTGTACTTAGCATAACCATGATGATAATACGTCCGGATTCTCTGTGCGTTTCACTGTATTCTGGAGTTCTCTAAGTAATCTACTGTGGTGTGATATAAAAGGTTGGAGTTTAACTGGAACCGAGCTAGTTGCTATTTATTTCTTATGTTGTGTGCCTGATTATTTTTGCAGTCCCCCTGGTTTATTTTGTTATGTTTGTATACTGTAAATAGATATTTAAATAAAAAAATGGAGGCGTGATAAATAACGTGTTTGGGCGTTGGATAAATAAGAATGGTAATTTCAGTGCCTCAGTTCAGTGCGCTGAGAAGTAGTTAATTATAAATTGTCCTCACTTGTTAATTAGTCCTGCCTTTAGTATAAATTAGAACTATAGCTCACTAGTACTGCGGTGACCGTGTATTAAATAAAATGAAATTTTAAAATGAAATATTACTTGACAACAAAACAGAAAATTATTGGAGGTGTTGATCAAATAAACCAGAATGCAACAGCAGGACCTGTGGCGCCGCCGTCCGTTGTCTGTTCCAGTTTTAGGCGCGGTACGTATTTGGCGTACGTACTCAGCGTTCACGTTTAGCGTTCATTATTGCGTACGTATTTAGCGTGTCCCTCTTGTCGGCCTTTTCCTTCTTTGCGAGCCACTATGAAGTAAGTGCCTTACTGTCAGTCTACATCCACCGTCATCTAAGGGTTTATCGGCTTTTTCATATCCACATGAACCACGAGAATCATTTAGAGGAAATTCTAAACTACTAAACCGGGCTTATTTTTGTCTTTACTCCGCAGGGTCGAGCTTTGCAGCTTCAGCGGGTATAAAATCTACCCCGGCCATGGCCGCCGGTACGCCAGGATAGACGGAAAGGTAATGATGGCTAGGAAGTCTTTTTCATTTTTGGAGGGATACTGTTTCGGAAATTCTAAACTAAATCATCGTTATTAGTACTATTATTTATTACCCAGTGTGGGATGTTTTCAGTGTTAACCACGATTATGATACCGAAATTCAAATCCAGGTTTTACGGCAGCAGTTAGCAAATGAACAAGCTCCGGTTTTAATAGATGTAGTTGTCTTGAAAGGCTCGTGGTCTACTCCAAACATCACTGATTTATAAATAATATAAATATAATACAGGATGAAGCTACGTCTGCCGTGTGCGTAGAATACTGGGACGCTGCGAAGCGTCTTTTTAAACCGGTATTTTATGCCTTTGCTTCTTTGATGTCTTATTTGCTAATTGTGTAAACTGACATATCTTTATCAAGAATCTACGTGGCGATGTCCTTTTACAAAGGGGCTACAGTAACCGTGATAATTTAGTTGATCCCAGTGAAAGTTTTGGGCATTTTTATCCTTTCTTGATTATATTAAAGATTTATTATTTGTGAAATCAACATTTCTTCTACAAACCATGGGTCCAGAAAATGTGACTTTTTTTTTTTTTTTTTTAGTTGTCTGGGCGTGTATGTAATTCTGTTTTGGTCTTAACATCTAAAATTCAACCTCATCTTGGTTGAGAAACGATTGATTTATGTATGTTCATTTTTGTTGGTGTTACACAATGGCAATTGGTATTGGTCAATATTTCCATTAAACACAGAGCTGATCTATTCTGGGAGACCCTCATCTGTGGTTGTGGCTTTGCAGGTCTTCCAGTTTCTAAATGCTAAGTGTGAGTCGGCCTTCCTGGCCAAGAGGAACCCCAGGCAAATCAACTGGACTGTGCTGTACAGACGCAAGCACAAGAAGGGTCAGAGTGTAAGTCT
The DNA here is from genome assembly GCA_019775915.2 of Cyphomyrus plagiostoma. Classification (NCBI taxonomy): domain Eukaryota; kingdom Metazoa; phylum Chordata; class Actinopteri; order Osteoglossiformes; family Mormyridae; genus Cyphomyrus; species Cyphomyrus plagiostoma. The sequence goes on from JABFEA020000001.1 coordinate 49,276,736, forward strand.
CTCCGAACGATCGCAGTCTTCAGACTGCTACAGTCATATCTCTATTTCTGCTTTGAATTGTTTTTCCAGTTGAGATGTATCAAAGCGATTAATTCAAGAGCGAAATTGCTGCGGATTCACCTTGCCCACCTTGAGTCCTGTTTTTTTTTTTTTGGCTGAGCTTTGTGTGAGCCTCATTGTTTCTACAATCTGTTACTAATGTTTAATGTTCCCTTTTGGTGTTGTGGAAGATTGTAAGGCATATTTATTGTAGAAGCACTTTATTTCTGTTCACTGAGGGATGTAAATGTTTGGTAGTTCAGCTCCTGCTTGTGCTCCAGTTCTACATACAGGGATAATTGAACAGTAACCCAAATGACAGCAAGCCAATGCCCTGTCCTCATTCCAGCCTATTTTTGGATGATACCCAATTTGCTGCTTGCCTCTCTGTACACACATTTGGGTTTGGATGGGTATCATCTGCATGAAACATATTAATGATATTAAAAACATGCGGCGTTGCATTCCAACAGGAAGAGGTGACAAAAAAGCGTACCCGTCGTGCAGTGAAGTTCCAGAGGGCAATCACCGGTGCCTCATTGGCTGAGATCTTGGCCAAGAGGAATCAGAAGCCTGAGGTGCGCAAGGCCCAGCGGGAACAGGCCATTAGGTAAGCAATGCCTGGGGGGGAATGAATGGTGTGTATTGGCCTGGTCATAATCTTCTACAGAGAAGTATTACATCTTAAAATATTGTATTGTCTTGTGTAGCCCATAACAGGATTTGAAGCCCTCACTTCTAGATCGGAATGCACTGGTATATTCATGTTGTTCTAGAATAGTAGTTTCAGATTTGTATATGCTTTTCCTCATATATTCACTTTTCTGTTTGCTGTTCCAGAGCTGCCAAGGAGGCCAAGAAGGCGAAGCAGGCCATGAAGAAAACTGCAGCTCCACCTGCAAAGGTAAGTTTCTGATGTTCTGAAGCATGACTATATTTCTATAAGGTAAAATCTGTACTGTCAGTGTTGCTATTTTTAGCTCCAGAGTAAAATTTAAATAGCATTAGCTTCACTTGTTCTCATTGGAAGTGTTGACCTATATCCGTAATCGGTTTTCTTCTGCTAAACCTCCCATCCAGGCCCCTGCCAAGGCTGCTCCAAAACAGAAGATCGCCAAGCCCATGAAATCCAACGCACCACGTGTGGGAGGCAAACGCTAAAACTCACTCTTACAAGAAATGTTAATAAATTTTTCACAGGAATAAATATTATGTGGATTGACATTTTTGTGTTTGTGTCTTGGATATGTTGCCATTCCTAATTGAATACATCAGCTCTTTCAAGTTGTACCACCTTAAAAAAATAGCTGCAAAGGCATTTCCCATCGGAGCTTTTATCACTCTTTGAAAAGTTATAGGTAAGGCTGGCTGTGAAAGCAAATAAGCAGCCAGAGTGCAAGCTTTAGCACAAAATGTGTTGTCCTGCTTGTAGAATAGACCAAACAGGCAACCAGAAATGTGAATTTCTGTGCAGTCATTGTTCCCAGTAGAAAACCCTTTCTTACACATGTTTTGCCACACAGAAACATACAGATGTTATACAGAAGTTATCTTTATGGGGTTTCTCCAGAGACTGAATGGTTGCTGTTAAAGGGTAGATGCATGTTATACAATGAACATTACTTCTTATTTTGATTGTTTTTTCTATGGATGTACTGTGTCAGATGTAAAGGATTTTGCTATTAGTCAAATATTGATTATGTTAAAAGGGTTATACATCATAGCCTCAGCATTTTTATGTAATTTAAACTATCAAAAATAATTTTGCTGGACCGTTTAATGGGAAAATGAATGGAGTAGAGGGTACATCTGACTTTAAAAATCGATTTTTTGACTGTTAATAGAATTATAAGCAATATCCACGCAGAAAGCAGCCGCATGGCGCCTTTTGTGCTGTTGACATGCGCAAACGCGATTTTGGAGAGCGAGAGAACATGGCTCAAATCGTACACTTCCGCCTGTGAGCACGCAACATCCGGTTGTGCAGCAGCCATTTTGTATGTTCATGCAAGTCCGTCCCTGACGGTCAAAATTGCAGTTCCCACTTGGCAATAAATGCCACTTTTACGCTTTTATGGGTTATATAATTTCTATGAAAATTGAAAAAGGGTGAAAAAAATCACAGCTTCGCGTGGCAGCTTGGGAAAAATCTTCTCCTGCCGGACTGACGGTAGGATTTTCTGTTTTTGTTGACGCGACAGTCAAGCGTCGTCGGGGGACATGTCGAGCGAGGAGAGCTATCTTGCCATCCAGCGCTATCTGACCGATGAGCGGGAGCCCTACGCGCCGGGGACTCAGGGAAACGCCAAGCGGAAGATCCGCAAGGCCGCCGCCTGCTACGTGGTGCGGGACGGAACGCTGTATTACCAGCGGCGCCAGAAAGGCCTGGACGAGTTCACCGAGTTGGAGGTGGTGCTGCAGGCCGGGCGGCGAAAGGAACTGATAGACGAGGCGCACATCGTTCCCGGAGGAGAGCACCTCAACCAGCAACAGACCTGGGAGAGCATCTCGCAGAAGTACTGGTGGAGAGGTAACCGTTTAACTCGAAAACTTCTACTGTTACAAGTTGGGTAGGTTGTAAGATTGATTTAGAACTGGTTAGGTATGTCTGTTTTATAGTTCCAGTGTGTTGGTACTACGTAACCATCAAATCAAATGTTAATCGGCAGCTAATAGTAGATTTGCATTTAAATTATGATATTTGCATCTATGACATTGTTACGCGACAACGCATACCCTGAAATGTATTTTAGCATTTCATGCTTTGCATTTTAAAAGCGCTGATATAAATTTGTATGTTGAATACAGTCGCGCTGGGACGTGATCAGGAACTCACTGTCGGAATCTGAAAGGGTGCTTGTGTATGGGGACGCAGCGAGGACTTTCCTTGGGGCCTGGTACTACTACGGAGACATGACAAACGAGTGACGATGCTCCGGTGTTTTCAGGTATACTCAAGCAGGTGAAGGATTATATCCGGGAATGCAGCCAGTGCCGGGGAAGACAGGAGCGTGGGCGTGGCTGGGCGGAAGAAGCCGCGGGGGAGACCGCTGGGGGGCGCCGCGAGAGGCGCAGGGGCACCGCGGCCCAAGATTCGGAGGATGAAGAGGACGACGAGGAAGACGAAATTCCGGAGTTGCTGCCTGTCACATCTGGGCAGCAGAAATCTGCCCGGAGCCGCAAATCCATGGCCAAACATGAGCTGATCTTTGTGAGTGCCTCATTTGCATTTTCAAAGTTACTGCCTTACATGATCCTTTTTGTGTAATAGTCCTTAACCACCTTGTCGCTAAAGTGTGACTGAATCAGTAGGTCATTCATGGGAACAGGCATTGCGTAGTGTGTCTATATATAGGATGGAATCTCAGCCAGAGGTATTTAATGGTTGAAGACTATTCATCATTATCTTTAGCAATAGTGTAACAATAAATGGACATCATACTGCTTTCTATCGATTAAAAATTGCTAGGTTGACAGCAAAGGTGTGGTGAAGCAGCCCCTGCCCAAACATGGCCAGACTCTGCTGGAGAAGCTGAACCAGCAGCGTCTGAATGGACAGTTCTGTGACGTCACACTGCTGATCGAGGGAGAGGAGCACCGGGCGCACAAGGCCGTCCTGGCCGCCTGCAGCGACTACTTCAGTGAGCTGTTCATCGAGAAGGGCGCCGTCTCCAGCCACGAGGCTGTAGTTGACCTCTCAGGTGAGATGCCTTAGGTAATTGTTGATTTGGCCTGTGAGAGCCACAGTTTTATAAATCATTGTATGAAACATCACGACAGCGTTATTCTGTTAATGGTAATGGAGCTCTGCAGGGTTCTGTCATTGCATTCGCAAAGCCTCACTTCCTGCGCAACTACAAAGCTGAGCAGTTTCTCTCTCTCTCTCTCTCACCAATCAGGCTTCAGTAAGGCTAGCTTCCTGCCCCTGCTGGAGTTTGCCTACACCTCCTGTCTCACCTTTAACTTCTGCATCATGGCTGAGGTGGCCACAGTTGCACGCCACCTCCTCATGACAGAGGTGCTGCAACTGTGTGAGTCTGTCCACAAGCAGGTGGAGGAGCAGAGGCTCATGGTCTACCAGAGGGGTGACGTCCACACCGTCTTGTCCAGTCAGTCCCTGCCCCCATCCCAGCAGGCATCCGTTGAGGAAGGAGAGGTCTATATGGTCACCGTGCAGGATAATGGTCAGACAATGGTCTGTGAAGGCAGAGACACTGTTGGCAGGAAGACCCTGGCTGTGGTCACCCAGGACGGGCAGGCCGTGACGGGAGAGACCCTGGCTGTGGTCACCCAGGACGGGCAGGCCGTGTCGGGCGAGACCCTGGCTCTGGTCACCCAGGACGGGCAGGCCGTAACGGGAGAGACCCTGGCTGTGGTCACCCAGGACGGGCAGGCCGTAACAAGTGAGACCCTGGCTGTGGTCACCCAGGACGGGCAGGCCATGTCGGGCGAGACCCTGGCTCTGGTCACCCAGGATGGGCAGGCCGTGTCGGGCGAGACCCTGGCTCTGGTCACCCAGGACGGGCAGGCCGTAACAAGAGAGACCCTGGCTGTGGTCTCAGCACTGTGGCCAGTACAGGCTGTCCAGGCAGCTGATGCCACAGCAGGGTCCAAGGCGGAAAAAAGCTCTGAGATGCTTGTTATTGGAATGGATCCTCAGAAGTCTGTCTCCACAAAAGCCTCAGACCCTGCATTGACAAGGGCGTCTGACCCCCCTCTGTCCGCTGAGCCACCCCCCCAGCTCCAGCCAACGCGACGCAGACCCGGGCGTCCCGCTAAAGTGAGGCCGATGCTGCTGCAGCCTGGGGACCCATCGCCACCGGTGAGCAAGGTTCCGGCGGGCAGGACCCCCGAGCCAGCAGACGGGAATGCTGGCGCAGTCGATGACACGTACAAGGGGCGTCTCCGCCGGCGCTCCCTCGGGGAGGGGGGCTACGTGCGCCTGCACATGGGCTTGGAGAGGCCAGAGGACCAGAAGTGCGACGTCCAGAAGGTGAGGAGGCCACAAGCTTGAACTCGGTGGACTTTAAGACCGAGTGGTTTCTTAATTGGCATGTAACTTTCTTAAATTAGGATGAGTGATTCCGCTCGGGCTGCGAGAGCCAGCAGCAGCGCAGCACTGGCTAATCGGTCCTCTGATGTGTGCAGGTCGCCCCCAAGGTCATTCGCCGAGGACGCCCAGGTCGCCCCCCTAAGGTGCCCAGGCTGGAGGAAGAGGAGGAGCCCAAGACCCCGGCTGAGGCCGGGACGCTGGAGGCGGCCGCAGCCCCAGAGATGGCACCTTCCGTGGGCCCCGAGGAAGGGACGGCGGCCCCAGAGCATGTGGGCGGGGCCAGTGGCGAGCACAAGTGCGCGGAGTGCGGCTTGGTGTTCCAACGGCGCTACGCGTTGATCATGCACACGTTGAAGCACGAGAAGACACGAGGATACAAGTGCAGCGTGAGTCCCTCCCCGCCTGGTGCAAAAAATGGCTTCGGTGTCGCCGCGGCGACATATTGAAACGTTCACACCGAATGCGTAGCCATGGCTGCAGTGCTGGCGACTGCATGGCACCTCGATAGGTCTGCACCGCAGACGAGGTGGTCTGTAATGTCGCCGTGGCGTCACGGTAACGATACGCCAACGCTGTCCCACCGCAGCTGTGCAGCAAGGATTTCCAGTACGCCGCCTCCCTGCGCGCCCACATCGCCCGCCACAAGCGGCAGAAGAGCCAGAGGGCGTCGGTGGCGCCGCGGGCACCTCTGGAGGCCGCGGACAGCAGCGGAGACAGCGAGGAGGGCCGGTCCCGCGTACGCACGCGGCGCGAGTTCGTCTGCGACATCTGCGGCAAGACGCTGCCCAAGCTGTACTCGCTGCGCATCCACATGCTGCATCACACGGGCGTGCGGCCGCACTCCTGCAAGGTCTGCGGCAAGTCCTTCGCCCACAAGCACAGCCTGAAGATGCACAGGGCCCTGCACGACTCCATGCGGCAGTTCCAGTGCACGCTCTGCGACAAGTCTTTCGTCAGCAAACGGAGCCTGGAGGAGCACACCAGCATCCACACGGGTCGGTCCATGCCAGCCGCTTCTGAGCCACTGGGGGAAGCTCTTTACTTTGTCTTTTTGTTTTAATAATATTTCGTTTAACAACACCTTGATATACGTCAGTCTATATGAAGTTCATGATGATCAAAAAAAAAAAGACTACTACAGGTGCAAATGCTGAATTTAATATACAACGGGAATTTGGATGATTGGCTAAAAAGTCTGCAGGTGTGTTGGGTAATCTTTTTTTTAAGCAACAAATACATTGGACCCGGTATTGGTCCGACTTGGCAGTTCCTTGGAGGCAGTTCCGGAACCGTTTTTTAGTCCCTACTCCAGGCTAGGGCTGCCGTTTATATAGTATGTTCCATGTCCTTTTCCTAATTACTTTTCCTTGACCTCAGTAGAAAATGTCATGCCGTGAGGGTGTGAAGGGAAAGTCTTAAGGACTTAGGAAACGGCTAAGATGCTAAGATGATCTGATCGCACTTACACTAGGCCAGGGCTATTCAAGTAAAATGTAAAGAGGTCCAGTTAGAGAGAGCAAAGGTCCGGAAGATCAAAATGTCTAACTATTTAGTGTGATATATATTTAAGTAGCCTAATAGTGATATCTATTGAATATAATCAGTACCTGACTGTCAAATCAAATTAATTCGGTACAATTCACAAAGGTTTTGACAATATTTATTATCACGTGATACATTGAGAACTTCGGCCAGCTGGTTGGAGTGAGATTTTCAATTCGAGGTGTCTGCACACATGTAACAGTTCTTACCTTGTAAATAGTCTGCTTTTATATTTAACCGTGTAAATACACTTTTGATGTAGCTAATTTCAGGTTTTATAATGGAATAATATAGATTTACCGTAAGATTTCCAGCCTGAGTCTGAAAGTGAGTGTCATGCCAGATTCTTGAGATTTGGCAGCGATGAAAACGTACGTTTTTTGTTTTGCCTGAGTTTATTTATATAACAGAACATTATTTGATACATACGTTAAAAAGCAGAAACTTCAATGAACATGAAATCACCAATAAACTACATCTATTTATCCAACGTGTTATATAATACATACAGTATTTGAAAACCTTTGAGCTGTATGATTTCAGGACAGACCAGTCACTGTTAGGAACATTACGCGTTTGGTTGCGGGTGTTAGCTTTGCTACTGCTATTAACATGAATGGCACATTAGCGCAGACAAAGGGCTGCATATGCCGAACTATAAGTCTTGCTTGGCAGTCAAAGGCGTTTGACGTTCGTTGGCATGGGAAACGGCGGTTATACTGCTGAACCACTACCGAAAAGACTACAAATGCTGCGCCGGATAAAATAAAAGCTGTCCGTCAGGTTTTAAATAATAACTTAACGTTTTGGCTGTTGGTCCGGGTCCGTATGGGACAGCTTCTGGGTCCGGACCCAGACCGCGGTCCACCTGTTAGTGACCGCTGCACTAGGCTATGCAGTCTTGCATTGCTGGATGTTAGTGTGATGTAGATCTGCTATGTGAAACTACTGTGTTCTGAAGATGAATGATAGATGCATCTTCGCCCTGTGCATTTTTACTGGGTTTCACATGGGCTATATAAATGTGGGCAACATGGTTAAAATATTGCTTCATTACCAAGGTTGAAACTGAAATTCTGAAAAGAATATAGTCTACCAGTCAGGAAACTGAAACAGTGATTGTCACATTGAGAATGGATGCTCATGGATGTTCCCTGTCCTGTCCACATCATTATTCAGTTTCAAAAATGTTGGATTACAAACATAAGACTACAAATGTGTCATAACCCATTTTCATGAAAGACTTCTGAGTAATGGTTAATAATATTATAATAAAAAAAAAATCTAATAACAAAAATGGCAGTTTATGGGCTGAGGAGACGTGATTTCCAGTGTTTCAAGGGCGTCTCTGCTGTTCTCCTTCCTACAGGCGAGTCCAAGTACCTGTGCACCACGTGTGGAAAGCCATTCCACCGAGCCTCGGGCCTCAGCAAGCACCTGAAGAGGCACCAGCCCCGGCCAGAGGTCCGCGCCTTCCCCTGCTCCCAGTGAGTCCTGCCCGGCGCCGCTCTGTACCGCCATTCCGTGCCGCCATTCCGTACCGCTGCCCCCCTCCCCCTCACCTCCTAGCCGTCTCTCCCTCAGCTGTGACAAGAGCTTCTACGAGGCCAAAGACCTACAGCAGCATATGAACAAACACCTGGGCCTGAAGCCCTTCCAATGCCAAGTGTGTGGGAAGTGCTACAGCTGGAAGAAGGACTGGTACTCGCACGTGAAGTCCCACAGCGTGGCCGAGCCCTTCAGGTGAGCACCAGCGTCTCCCGGGGCAGCTCGGCAAATCCGGGCTTCAGCCCCCTCACTGCCGGGGCCATATGCAGGAGCGAGGTCACACGGGCACTGCCCCCAGCTGAAAGCTGATTGGCTCCCGGAGTGCCCCCTCGCCTGTCACAAAAATCACTTTTCGCTTCCCCCAGTGTAGTGACTGTCTGTGGCCAGCAGAGGCCAGCAGATTCAGTTTCACTGGTGTTTGCGGTTAAAGGTTTTTTTTTTTTTTTTTTCCCCCCCTCTTACATTATTTAATTTCCTTGTAATGGGTTCAGTGTGTAATTGTTCGGATAAACAGAATTCTGTTTTTCTTATCGTTTTCTTAACCCCCCCGGGAAATTGGGCACTTAGCCACGCGTGTCTGGTTTGTGCCGCTTTCCCTCCAGATGTAACATCTGCGGGAAGGAGTTCTTCGAGAAGGCCCTGTTCCGGCGGCACGTCAAGAAGGCCACGCACGGCAAGAAGGGCCGGGTGAAGCAGAACCTGGAGCGGGAGTGCGAGCACTGCGGCAGGAAGTTCACACAGCTGCGAGAGTATCGGCGCCACATGAACAACCACCAGGGTGAGCCGCGCCCGACCCACACACAACCCAGTAGGGCTGCTTCCACCCTGGGGTCACTGACCCCATCTCCACATGCATTCGCTGTGAGGGCGAGATTTTGGGTCAGAGCGCAGGGACGCCCCGCTTCCGGTGCCCCTGGAGCACTGGGCTTCCTCAAGGACCCAGCGACGATGAGATTACTGTGCAATCACGAGATTTGAACCCAAGACCTTCTGGACACAGATCTTTAACCTGCTTTTCTGCATGCTACTCGTAATAATATAATAGCAGTAATTTGTGTGTGATACATCTTACCAACAATCGAATTCCTTGCATGGCTTTATGTGACTTTTAGAATTAGTATGAGTATCAGTGCACTGACATTTTTGTACACACACACACACACACAGACAGAGACACACACACACACAGAGACAGAGACGCGCGCACGCAGACAGAGACGCGCGCACGCAGACAGAGACGCGCGCACGCAGACAGAGACGCGCGCACGCAGACAGAGACGCGCGCA
>JABFEA020000001.1:49286303-49297318 GCA_019775915.2 Cyphomyrus plagiostoma
ACACAGACACACACACACACAGACACACACACAGACACACACACACACAGACACACACACACACAGACACACACACAGACACACACACAGACACACACAGAGACAGAGAGACAGTGTCAGATTGAGCACTGGGGTTTTTGCAGGAGTCAGGGATGGTGTGTTAGGTCTTCGGGAGCTAATCTCCTTCCTCCAACCCCCGCCCAGGAGTGAAGCCTTTCGAGTGCCTGACCTGCGGGGTGGCGTGGGCGGACGCCCGTTCCCTGAAGCGGCACGTGCGCACCCACACGGGCGAGCGGCCCTACGTGTGCCCCGTGTGCCAGGACGCGCACATCGACGCCCGCACCCTACGCAAGCACATGGTGAAGCACCACGGCGACTACCTGCCCGGCAAGATCATGCTGGAGAAGGACACGCTGCAGTTCCACAACCAGGGCACGCAGGTGGAGCACGCCATCAGCATCCTGGCCCCCGAGCTGCCCCCAGAGCTGCAGGGGGCCCACGCCTCCGCCGGGGAGGAGATAGAGACAGCACTGGTCACTGAGGAGACAGTGGAGGCTGTGCAGGGGGTCAGCGAGGTGCCCATGGAGGGGGCCGTCGTCTCCACCCTGTCCGACCAGAGCATCATGCAGGTGGTGAACTATGTTCTGGCCCAGCGCGCCACTCAGCCTGGGGGGGCCAAGCTGGAGGAGCACGCAGGCGACGTCATCCACACCGTGGAGGTGGAGGTAGCCCACGTGGCGGAGGTCGAGTGACGACCCAGCGCCCTGGAGGCACGCCGTGTACATAGCGACGACTCCTTCTGGTTTTCCGTCTCCCAAAAAGCTCTGTTTGTTTCTTGAAACTTGACAAATGAACCCGTGATGATAGTATCTGGCCCTTTGCTCCACACCCTGTTTTTTTTTTTTTTTCCCCTCCAATCAGTCGGGGTTTGTATATTTCGGTTATTTCAGAATCATATCTTATTGACCTGTGAGTGGCATTGGGGGGGGGGCTTGGTTCCTGCCCCTATAAAGCATCTGACCCCGACTGTGTAATACCCTGCATTCTGACCCATCCACACTGCCCTCTAGTGGCAAAAAAAATGTACATACTGAATGCAAAATAATCTTAATAAAGAGACACTGTGTTGGTTTATTATTTTGATTATTGTATTCTTATGCATAAATAGTTTAATGTGGGTTGATAATATTCATATAGAAATTGAACACTGATGCAGTGAACATTGGTGTACAGATAATACAAAGGCACCCCTGCATCAATTTGTCTATCGTGCTGTCCTGCAGCCAAGCTGTCGCAATCGTGGCCGTACTGTTCACTTCTGAGAAACTTGTCGGCAGCAGCCAATTGTATGTTTCAAACCTGTTTTGGCATGTTTGTACTGAAACTTAAGTTGCACTTGCAGTATTTCAGAATGATTCAACATATTCAGAAAAGCAGTGGTCAGATTTTGAATATTCCATATAATTTTTTTTTTATATAACCGTAACATTTTGTGTAGGAGTCTGCTACCAAATTTAGCTCAGTACAGTGATGGGAGAACTGTGAAAATATAAGATGTAGCCAGTGATTACTTTTTGTATGTTTTTTTCAAACTGGCTGAGTGTACGTATAGTAAAGAATGTTAGGTGACATGATTTGCCCTGATGATTAACCCTGTGGTCAAAATTAGGCGGTCCTTAGGTGTGCCCTCCAGGTTTCTATCATCTGCAGTATTGCAGAAATGATGGGTTCAGTTGTTTGCAGGGAAAAGATGTTCTCAGAAGAGTCGTGAAAATTTGCCAAGTTCTCCTTGCTGTCTGGCACGGCCTCGCAGTTTCTCTGTCAACATGCTGTCAAACATGTCATTTGCTCTTTCTCAATCTGTGTTGATGTAAGCCCTGGAATGTCTTATGTTAGCCACAACACACATTTTCCACATTGATGAATAGGATTGTTCGTGATGCCTCCTTCCGCTCTCAACCACAGTTTAAACACTGAAAATACAAATGGCCAAGTCTGACTTTAACTGTTATTCGCTATAAACCTCTGTTATGTCTTTTTCACAACTTTCTCTAGTTGCTAGTTGAGAAACACACGGGCCGTGGAACAGAAGCATAAAACAGTGTTCCTACATGTCTGGTTTATGAAAACATCCTTCAAATTCCTCTTTGCTGGGGGTTGACTGTGTCTCTGAACAACCATTTTGTCATTTTGCTCTAACAATTTTGCTTGCAGATTGAAATAATAGTTTGTCACTCAGCGGGTTGCGTAGCTGCCTCTGGGTTCCAGTCCTGCTCTGTGTGTTTGTTTGACTTTGCATGTTCTCACCGTTTCTCTGCCTTCCTCTTCTGCTCCAAAGGCATGCAGTCAAACTGTCATCAGTAAATTATAGGTAGGGTAGCTTGTGTATGCTCCGTGATGGACTGCTATCCCATCCAGAGTGAACCCCTCCCTTGCATCCCGTGCTGCCTGGGATAGGCTCTCCTTGCCCCTCCTTAATCAGGAAAAGCTGCTAGAAGAAGGTTGGAAAACACATGCGTCATTAGATGTGCAATATTCCACAGCTACCTACCTACATCGTCATTTTTTTCTTGTATAGCTTTGTAATATATGTCGCAGGATATTCCAAAGTGCAAAAGTTAATTTTATTCTGAATATCATATAGCAGCTGTGACTCCACGATCCATTTTCAAAATGCCATTTTCAGAAAACGGAAACAATCTTAAAATTACAACACAAATTCCAGGAACCATCTCAAGCCTGAACATGCCCACACGTTTACTGAACACGCCATCCACATTCATCCTCTCAGATGGCAATTTCCCCATCTTGGCCCCCCTGGACTTCCCTTTATTGACCCGGTTGATGTTGCTTTTGCTGGTGTGTGTGTATGTGTGTAGGACCCTGGTCTGCCTTGCACCTCCATTCCTCACTCGGCCTCTAACATTTCCCTGAGTTTGCTGTCAACACTGGTTTAACTTTTAGAAGAATCTGGATTTGGCCTTTTAAGGGAACAAAGGGAAATCGGAAAAGAACAGAGACAACAATAGGGGTAACACTAGTTTACAGTACCAGACATTTAGTTTCTCAATAACTGTTAAATACTATTATTGTTGGAACACATATTTATTCCAGTGCTTTTACATTATTTAATGATTGTGTGAAACAAACATCAACAGCACAGGAGGTCAGATGCATGAATTCTTTGCTTTGGTACTTTTTAATGTCTATTCCTCATCCCACCAGGTTCTCTTTCTTTTTGTTTTGACATCGCTCACTTTAATCCTGCTGGTATTAAGCACAGTTATGACCCTGGACTGGCTAACCCACTTGTTGTGCCTGGTGCCAGTCCTTGGGTTGGCTTCACTTTTATCAGAGATCCTGGCGGTTTGCTTCCTCAGCTGTGGTTCCTTAAAGAACCCGTCGTGTTTCCTCTTGGGCACGAACTCCAGCGCCTGCTCCCAGCTGCCTCCCTCCTTCAGTGTGAGCAAAATGCGTATCATCTGGTCCAGGGTCAGGTTTTTGCTACCTACGTCCCAGTGGAGGAAATCGTCCAGTGGGAGCCGGGCGGTGGCCAGCTGAAGGCGTTTTGCGTTGGCCAGGGAGAGACCTGTCTGGATGCTCTTGTCCACCATAGCTCCCACGATGTACACCTTGTCGTGATCAAACGTCCGCAGCACGTTCCGCGAGTCGGCGGTCAGGTAGACCACCCGGCTCTTGGGAAAGACGTCCATGTAGTGCCGCTCGGTGGAGGTGATCAGGAGCCGGTCCCAGGTGTCACGGCCGTAGCGCTTCAGCAGCTCCTGGTGATAGAGTCCATCTGGTTGCAGGTTGCAGAAGTGGAGGTGAAAGGGGTCTGCAGAGCGACGATTCCAGCCCTCACTCTCCAGCAGCTGGGAGACGGCGCTGGCCATCTCCGGCTTGGACATGTTCTGCTCGTAGCTCATGTCGAACACCAGTGGCTGCCCGAAGCACATGGATTGAGCTGCCCTCCAGTTGTGCAAAGCATCCATGGAGCGAGTCCAGAAATGCATCAGGAAGGTGTTCCGCAGAGGCCTGTCTGCTCCCTCCTCCTCACCCTCCGCATTCTGCTGCCTCTCTGCCTCCTTCTGTGCCCTCTTCCTCTCCTTCTTCTCCTTGTCAGCCTTCTTATGATGTTCTTTCAGGGCCAGACGTTTGAGGAACTTCTTTTTGGAGGACTTGGTAGACAGAGCGGTCAGAGCTTGCAGGTCCTCCTCACTGATCTGCTCCGGCACCAGCTTCCCGGCCAGCCGCCACATTTCCACAAGCTCTCGAGACGACTCCAGGGTAGAGCACTCTACCACATCGTCATTGTCAATGTCATCGCTGTTATCGTTCTCCTCCTTGACCTCCTGTGGCTGTGACGATCTCATCACTGACTTCCATACGTCCAGATCCAGTTTCTTGGCAGCCAGGTCATGGACCTGGCTGGACTCTTTCCTTAGACCAGCATTAGCGTAGAAAGTCCGACCCGCGCCAGCAGTCAAAGAGTGGAAACAACTCCAGCGTCTACCTGCCCTCACAGTCGCCTGAGGGAAGCGATGGCTCCATAGTACATTCATAAACATCTGTTTGAGGAATCTCATTGTTCCTTAGCAACTCCACTAAGAGGGAAACAAACAATTGCGTTAATTACACGTGCTTATACGCAACACGTACCTCAGATCTTATTAAAACTGCTCTTCTGCGAGTCTGAATTAATCGCGCATCAGCAGTTTCCCATGATAATCTGGACGTCTTTATAACTTGACATTTTAAGACACGCCTAATCGGCTAGTACCTTAACTCATTCATTTTTATTTATTTTTTTGTTTCTGCAGCAGCCACGATAAAATGCATACCTGTGGTCTCATTCCTTCTACTCATGTAAAGAAGATCTCGGAATCAGCATCGTGCGCACACGCTCTGGGAAAGGTCACGCTCGGCTGCTGTGCAGCAGCTTTTTCCGCCGTGGTGAAACAAAAACTCGTTTGACAAATACCCCATCAAAACATTACCATCATATAATAATTTACGGAGAATATGTATGACCTAATCACTTTTTAACAGTTAACCAGTATGCTTTTGAGTACGAGCCACTGCCGAAGTTGGATAAACCAACTATGTTTCTAGATAAAATTCTTTTGATATGTAATAAGATAAAATGTATGGCTGTTAGTGCAATTGAACTAGAGTAAATCTTTAAAAATACGTCAATACATCAATGCCATATGTTAGGAGCAGGGTGGACTCTCAGCAGAATTATCCTAGGGTGACCAGATAATCCATGTCAAGGAGGATACTCTGAGCTAGGACAGGAATTGTAAACTACCATTTCAATTAAACGGACTTGGATTTCACTTGGGCACTGAGCTCTTGTTGTGTGCTGATTGGTCAGTCTCTTATAATCATGCATGTGTCACTAATGCTAATGTGAAACAGCTGGATGAGTCTTTCAGTCAAAGAAGCAAACCAGTCACAGCACAAGGAGAGCTGAACTGTTTAGCCGAACGCAGGAGCCTTTCAGTTTGAAAGTTGTTTGTAAAACCCGAAGTAGCTCAAAGCGTCCTCCCTGACATGGATTATCTGGTCACCCTATATTAACATTCCCTGGAAGAAAATCCATTGTATGCAGGTATTCCACAGAACAACTGTTCTGTACAAACTACTGAAAAGCCTTACCCCAAACTGCTCGCCTCCATATGCAAACTCCCCACTTATAAGATACATTGAGTTTTAAATTAATTTAAATGTAATATACATATTTGAAACACAATTTGTTCTCCACTCAAAGAATTTAAGAATAAAAACGAGTCCATTCAGGAGTGCAAGTCAGCCTTTTATTGCTTTGCTAGGCAAAAAAATAAACTCCAAAATAAATTCCACATTCATGTAGATGGATACAAATATGCTATATGTTGGCATTTCATAATTATCCTTTCGGCGTCAATGAGGAGGGAATCTGTGACTGCCAGGTGGGCCTGCTATCCGGGAGAATTCACAGTTCTGGGAGTGCCATGGCTCCTGCTCCTGGTGACGATGTCGAAGGGCAAGGGTGGCGATCTGTTCCGGAGAATCTTGGTGAAGAACCGGAATATGGCATCCACACAGGCAGCGGGTGCAGCTTCGTGACACTGGGTCCCAGCTGACAGCTGCCGGCACTCAGCCTTCAGGGACCCTACAGGCTGGTTGAGGGGCTTGGGGCTCAGTACCCACTTCCTGGACTTGGATTTTAGCCAATCCCGGCTATCGGTGTCGAGCAATTGGTGCCAGGGATTGTGTGAGGAATCCACAAAGGCGACCGCATGAACTCGCCCCTTAACGTCTCGTGGTTGTCGTGACAACAAATCCACAAAGGCCACGCCCCCATAGCCATGCATGACCACCAGCACCTGCTTTGCGGCGCACCGGGAAATCACACGCTCCCACGCGAGGCTGACGTGCTCCTCAGGGGAGCTGCTCTGGTTGGGATTCATTATCAGCACCTCCCAGGACTCTGCCAGGGCCCGTCTCACGTAGGACAGTTGGCTGCCCCACTCCAGCCCCTTACTGGCAATCATTCTCCAGCTCCACTGCCCGCACCGCACCGTCCCCCTGTCCTGGATTAGGACGGCCAGGGTTCCTGGACTTTCATTGGCTTTGGGACTCATGAAGACAAAGTCCTGGAGCTGGGGGTCCAATTTGCTGGCAGATAAGGAGAGCCTTTGAAAGTGGTACTGCTCCTCCAGGAGATTGTACACATACATGGTGATGTATCGGCTTAAAAGCTGGTGCTCCCTTTGCAGTCCCAACACATCCCCTCTCCTATAACGGAAAATAAAGGGCTCTCGGGTATCTTTATGACACAGCAGCCCCTCCTGGTTAAAGTGGTATGGGAAGTCACCGGATAAATGTGTGTCAGGCTCTATACACTGCATGCTAAAAACAGACAGACAGAAAGACAAACAGAAATGTCTAAATAACAGTACCAAGGTTTTATTAACTGCAAATAGAACATTAGCCTTTAAGCAGGAATGCAAATAACTTTCTAGACAGAGTGTTTAATAACAAATGTATTAATTTTGCAAATAATGAAGCAAGTTTGCCACTAACAAATTCAAACCAAAAAGTACCTTGTCATCCAGGTTAGAAACCACAACCTATAGCTGGTTTCTTCAGTTTCATTTAACTCGAGAGGTTAACCGCATCCACCATCTCTAGATAGGAAGGTAGGAATAATGCATTAATACGCCATAACTGTTTTTAAAATGCCTTTTGCGTTGAGGCTGACTCTGTGCAGTTCGTGGATACAGTTTATACCTTTCAGTCAATGAGTAATTACGTTAAACTCATCCGCAATTTTATTATTGCTGAAATTCATGAATTGTAAAATGACTCGACGAGTTAATATAGACACATTTGTTTCAGACGATCTCAAAAGCCAAGACGACGTAATTAACATGATATTCAAATATTTCCAGATCGACTTTTGAGTGTACTACCCTGCTTAGCAGGTATGTAACGGATGAAATGGATATCCGTAGGTTTTTTTATCGTGTAGTTTCATGGCCAGCATCGCTCACTAATTACACATTTAAACATTAAACTTATTAATATACGGAATTGTGCATAACAAAATTAATTTAACAACTAGACAAAAGGAATTCACATGCAACTGAGGAATTCACAAAATAAACTTTAAAGTGAAAATTGCAGGGGTTCTTTTCGATCTTATTCCACATATAAAAGCAGCGATCAGTATTTATTCAGACGCTTCGTCAGAAATAGTTTTAGCAAAAATGGGTAAACAAATGTCCTAACTTCTGGGATTTTTTGCGACATAAGAGTATGATGTCTAAATTTCCGCTAAACATTGTGCACTAGACCTAACATTTGCTCACCAGCTTGGATGCCTTGTTTGAAATGACTCGGAACCTTTGAGGCTGTTCAATTTTCTCCTCCGGAATAATTTCAGAGTGACACCAAATGTATTTCATGGAGCATGGCTGTAGCTGACCTTGTTAAAAACATGAAAATACCAAAATGGGCGCACTAGATATCTTCAGTATTATATCATTTAGGACTTGAAGACGTTTTATTTGAGAAAGTTTGTTTTTTTGCAGGAACAGGAAGCAGCATGATTTATATGTAAAACATTTATAAGCGTAGCCATGATACCTTTGCTGAAATCTGCTGTCTGCGGTCTGAGTAGTACTAGTAGAGCTGTAGGATGTGGAGGCAAGTAATTTTCCGACTGCGGCGCTCATCATTAAAAAAATCTTAGAATAACATCTTGCACTTTGTCTTATTTATCGTACAGGTGTCTTGCAGAACTATGCTACTATGCTCACTTCGGGGCTCAAGACCTACAGTCCGCTTCCGGACTACTCAGGTGAGTCACATACCGGCTTTAAGCCAACCTAGATTTTCCTGTCCGTAATAGAACATCGCCGTGCAATTACTGTTTTGATAGAATTTTTCAGCTGTTGTGCTTACACAACCGCGCAACAGCATTGGTACCATATGTCATCGTGGTGTTAAATTGTGGTTTATGTTGCTTCACCTGACTGACGGTCACTAACCCCTTATCGCATGGGTGATGATGCTTTAGTGATAAGCGTGTGAAAGGCTGTCTTCCTCCTACCAGACGTGGTGATTCCTGAGAGGACGAAGCTGAAGTTCATGGATAAGGTCCCCACCTTGAAGAAAGTCCGGAGGGAGATGAAGAGGCTGAAGGACATTGTGGGGCCAGAACAGAGGGAGAACAGCTTCACTTCGGGACAATATGGCATTGTGGTGGGTAGCCACGGCAGCAGCGTGTAGCTGCAGGTCTGTGGTGGTGAGACTGTGACACAGACATGGGTGGGGTGGTGGATTGCGGCCTGCTGGGACGGGGTGGGCACAACATTGACTTGACCCGTCTTGCCTTCACAGGCCATGGGTGGAGGTTACCTGCACTGGGGCCACATGGAGATGATGCGGTTGACCATCAACCGGCGCATTGACCCTCGCGTCGCCTACGCTTTGTGGCGCATCAACGCCCCCTACAAACCCATCACCAGCAAGGGGCTCGGGAAGCGCATGGGTGGCGGCAAGGGTGCCGTGGACCACTATGTCACACCCATACGCTGTGGGCGCCTCCTGGTGGAGCTGGGGGGGCGCTGCGAGTTGGGGGAGGTGAAAGGTCTGCTAACTGAGGTGGCCAAGAAGCTGCCCTTCCCTGCCAAGGTATGTTTCTGGGAACCCCACCCGAATGGAGCTTAATGATCCAATAGCTAGTAACAGAATCAGCCTTATTCTGCCTTGTCTTCACGCCTTCATAGTTAATGAATGAGTCAGATCTTTTTTCTAGAATGCTCAATCGAGCTGACATTGTTATTCAGACAGTGTTTCATCAGTCCTTGTTTACTTGAATTATTTGTTCGCTTTGCTAATATGACCGTTCATTACCTTTCTGTCTGTGTTTGAGGAGTGCCCCCGCCCCTGGTCCTGTTTTCACCAGCCGTGCCATGGCGCGCGCCCATTTTCTTTTTGCTCAGGTGGTGAGCAGAGAGAGTCTGGCTGAGATGCAGCAGGCTGCGGCCGCCAGAGAGCTGAACAACCAGAACCCCTGGACCTTCAGTCGGATAGCTGCGGCCAACATGCTGGGGATCCGCAAAGTTCTGAGCCCAGTGGACCTGCGGCACCACGGCCGCTATACCGGCAAGTTCCACTTACCAGAAAGGGTGTGA
Organism: Cyphomyrus plagiostoma; assembly: GCA_019775915.2. Taxonomy (NCBI): domain Eukaryota; kingdom Metazoa; phylum Chordata; class Actinopteri; order Osteoglossiformes; family Mormyridae; genus Cyphomyrus; species Cyphomyrus plagiostoma. Next base: position 49,295,993 of record JABFEA020000001.1, read on the forward strand.
TCCTGTGGGGGGGGCACTGGTGTGAGCAACTACCACAATGCCCATGGGGGATGGTTCTGGGATTTCTCCGTGATTTCCACGGGGCATGCTGTGAGTAAGTGTAACCTTGGTTACAGTTGTGTGTTTTGGCACAAACAGTAATAAAAAAATAAATTATCAAAAAAAGTTGTCCTAATTCTTCTGCTTGCGTGTTTACATGTACGCTGGAAGACAGCAGTGGAGTGCTTTTTCTCTCTTTCGCTGTGAATGTGTCAGCTGTTTAGGCTCCCAGGACCGACGTTAGCACGATAACTATGAGCTGGCTGATCTAACCTACTTTCAGTTGCTTTCAGGCTAGAAAAGGGGCGAGCAATCTTATCCGCAAAAGTGTATGCAGGTTTTTGGAATAACCTGTAGGTCAACTGTTCAAACCCAGGTGTGAGGACTCTTCAGCCAATCAGTGCACCGGACGGTACACTCCACGGCATTTTGTGTCTGACACCCAGACGGGCTGAAGCATCCCTCACCACTTAAGCCAGGGGAGATCATCCGACTGAAGCATCCCTCACCACTTAAGCCAGGGGAGATCATCCGACTGCTTGATCGGAAATGCTTGGCACTGCTGTCAGTGTGAACCATGATCCAAAAAAAGTTCTGGCTCTGTGAGTCGAGATGCATGGGTTCGAAGGGTGGTCTGATTACCAAGTTCATGCATGAGATCGCCAGGAAAGAACGAGGGCGGAAGTGGAGGAGCCCTGACTCATAAAGAGTGTAACACCTGACTGACTGTGAGCTTGTGGTCATGACCTTCTGATTTCCTGCAGCATTACCATCCAGCTATTGTCACAAATGTTGGAGAACCACTGTAGAGTTTGAAGTTGTCATTTTTTTGCAGTTGGCCGGTATTTGATCTCAGCCGGGGCACCGTTTTATTGCCACTGAAAGTTTAAATGATAAAACTCACTGGACCCTCTCTGTCGTCCACTGGCAACACCTCTTACCAAACGGTGCCCCTGTCAGGCCACCAGCATTGTGCAGGATCCCCCACCACAGTCCCTCTGTCCCCCTCCCGTTTGGTAGAAGCTCCTGCAGCATCTGAGCAGCTTCTGCCAGACTCTGTAAGGGCTTTCTCCCACGGCCCCCCGCCCCACAGATTTGGACTTCACCTTAACCCTGCCATCCACCTGCACTCTCACTTTATTGCTATTTGCATAGTTTTTCCCATTGCTACCAGTACTCACTATTTACCATTATTTATGCATTATTCACTGATTTGCACTGTTAATGTGCAACTCTGCTGTTTCCATCATTGCCTTTCTAAATAGACTAACATTGTTTATATATATA
>JABFEA020000001.1:49297418-49314018 GCA_019775915.2 Cyphomyrus plagiostoma
ATATACACACACAGTACTGTGCAAAAGTCTTAGGCAGGCAAAGGAAATGATGCTTAAATTATCCTTGTGTCGGTGATATTATTTCTGTCAAAGTGTGTCAGCGTAGCCATTTCAGAATCTCTGCTAAAATCACTCCAGTATTTGCAGTGGCCGTCCAGTGCCATACTAGCACGCCTCATACAGCCAGTCAATCTGTCACTGAGATTATTACACCAATTTACTTAATTATTTAATTGAGCTGTTGGCGAAAATTAGCCAACTCACGAAACGGCTGAGGTGCCGCTGAGGAGAGGTTTGGGAACTGAAGCGGTGTTCATCTAGCCAACTAGATATCAGTGACTTTTTAGAAAACAGAAGAAAGTTATTAGTTTTTATTGTGTTAATTTTAATTTGCACATGTTCTAATGTTAAATTGTGTTTCTTGTTCTAAGCCAAAGTACACTTGCCAGATAAACAGCTTTAAACATTTCTTTGGACTGCCTAAGACTTTTGCACAGTACTGTGTATATATATTTTTATATATATATATATATATACACACACACACACACACACACACACACACACACATTGTCTCTTCAGTCTATAAAAATGTGCCATGTGCATGTGTGTATGCATGTCTCATATTGTGTATGTTTGTATGTGTATATAAACTTGCACACAGACACACTGGCATAGCCCAGAGTCACACATTGCTCCTAAGCGTTTGTAGCTGTGACTGGAAGATAGTCAGCTGCTGCAGGTTGCAGGCGGCTGCCCTTTACTGTCAAGCCTGCTGTCACCTACATGTGTGTGTCTGTGTGTCATGAAGCACAACATGCGGGAAGAGAAAAGAGAATTTCCTTTCTTCGTTTTATATATCTGTGTGTGTGTGTACGTTTATATAGTTGGTGTGACAATATAGCCCCTCTTTACACCTTACTCTCGATCAGAGAGGTGATTAAAATACACAAGTCTACAGGATGTTAATGAGCTTATCTCACTGATAAGAGGCTCATCCTGTTTTTCAGCCATAAGAGTACCTTTCATCTTGATAATGTTCTCTGTAAGACTCTAGATGCTGTTTTTGGTGTGTACAGCATTCTAGCTAAGATGTTTTTGGGAAGGGCGCTATGTAAAAAGAATGGGAATGTGCAGCCATATATGGTGGGGAAGCCTGATTGGGCAGAACAGTCACATGTCTTTGGGCCCTCCAGCTCCAGGTGTGCAACACATTAGATGACCAGGAGCTGTGACTCCCAAGCTATGCAGTGCAAGATTATGTTTGCAAAGAAGCATACCAATGTACTTGTGCAAATAAAATGTATTTTTTGTTGTTGTCCCATTGACCATTCTAGACCATTTCAAGTGGGGGGGTGGGTCAGATGCATTAGACCTTAATGTGCTCCAAGAATTACTAACACTAGCTAGGTTGCTGGCATTAAAAAGCAAAGGTGTTTTTTGAAAAGTGATGTTATTTATGCAATATCTTGCAATTACATTTTACAGTTTTTACAAATATATAACTCACTCTGATTCTTGTTCAGACGGTCTTGCATCCACATGCTTGATTGTTTACTTTGTTTAAATTTGCTTTTCACAAACTGAAGTGACTTGAAAATTGGCTTATGTTTCTGTTTCACCTGTTCCCAGTGCACAAAATCTTATCTCATATATGTAAATGCAAATAATAATAGTAGTAATAATATAAATTATTATAATAATTTATAATATATATAGATAATATATATATTTATTAACCCAAGTAGTATCAGTATTTAAGGGGACCATGCATGCTGCCCCCCCACTCCCAGAACCACCCCTGTCCTGTGCTCTTTGTTCCCATGCTGAGAGAGTCTGCAGTTAAGTGCATTTGTTCGATGGGTTTTGCAAACACACTCAGAGGTTAGAAAGGAGACCTCATACATGTTTGGTTTTATCAAAGATATCTTCAGTGCCACCACAGGATAGAAAACAGGAAGCCAGAGTTGTTGAGGATGTTTGAGGGAAATTAAATATTGGCACTGTTCACACGCTGTAAGTTGGCAGGGTTACCACACTGTGCCTCGATCATCTATCCTATGCCCAGTCTAGCTGCCACCCTGCCCAGGGCACCAATCTCATTCAACAAGCTTCACTGTCACTGCAAGAATCCCTTTAGGTGGCAGAGTGCTTGGAGTGCGCTGATGCCTACAACTGATGCCAGACATACAATTTTTCATGCATTGAGGTCTCCTTCACAGGCAAATAAATAAACCAAATGTGCCTTTGCAGGTTAGATTGCTCTGAATACGATCAGGTTAGGTTTGCAGGTTAGATTGCTCCTGATTACGATCAGGTTAGGTTTGCAGGTTAGATTGCTCCTGATTACGATCACAAGATCGGCAGTGTCAATTCACATGAGTAAGACCCTTAACCTCTAATCGCTCCAGAACCTGTCTGACCCTGATATCTCACATGCAGAAAAATGTATATTGCTTTGGATAATCATCTGATAAATAAATAAAAACATAAACCAGAGATTACACATATCAGATTTTGATTGGTTAAGAGTCACTGCCAAGAGTTGTGGTTTTTCTGTGATTGATATTGGACTGTGTTGTGGTTTGAGCAGCCAACGCAAATTCAGAGGCCAAAGAGCAGATCTGAGATGCTTTTCCCAAAAACAGCGGCCACTCGTGCGTCAGGATTTGGTGGGACATCACAGAAACGGATCCTTGTTGGTGAAACATGCAGAAGTGTCCATGAACTTATCGAAAGGTTTTGATCAAATGCCGATTTACATGGTTGTTGTTCAGTATTTATTTATTCTTGTTAAGAAACTTAAATAACACTATTAAAAAAATAAATGCTCATTGGATTGAAGCACTTAATGCCAAAAACACTTTGATGCATATATGAAAATAGAAGTAAATTATCAAACACAATTGTATAGAAGTGAAAAACGGCTCTTTGTGCATGCAGTTGCAGTTCCGGAAATGCTACACATCAGGACGGCCCATGATACGTCTGGGACATTATTCGTCTGTCAGATGCCACCGCTACCATGATGAAACCGTTTATCTGCAATAATTACCCCGAAGCGGCACTTCACATTTTGTCCGATTTGGGCTAACGGGCACCGCGGTTAAGGGTAAGAAATATAGGCGCGGCATTTACCCCCTGGGAACCCAGGATACTGGTGCATATGCATCAGGCCAAGTCCGCTTGATTTTGGAATCGGCTAGAATCAAGGGTGTAGGTTTAGCTTAGGGGCCAAATGACCCCCCAAACCCCCTATCTCCCTAAATACATACAGTATTTCCACGATATTAGAATGTCCAGACCATGCATACCCAAATCTGCATTCGTAGCTAGAGCTGGGAATCCTGCCTGCGCAGGGAACGGCGGCGGGAGTAGTCGGATGTATCGTCGTTGAAGATGCGTTCTACGGTGGAGAGGAGGGAGGCTCGGATGGTGCGGCTGAGCCCCCGTGTGGCGAAGACATAGAGCAGTGGGTTGAGCGCACTCTTCAGGTAGACCAGATAGAGGGACGCGTATAGGCCCTTGGTGACCCACAAGTCCTGGCTACCCCTCAAGGTGATCACGGACCGGAAGGTGTAGTAGGGCACCCAGCAGGTGAGGAAGAAGAGCATGGTGAGGAAGAGCACGCGGTACAGCCTGGTGAAGCGCAGTGACGTGACAGTGGATGAGCTGGATACTGACGACATGGTCTCGCCGGCCTGCCGGGCGGTGAACAGGACCACCATGTTGCTGGCGAGGAAGATGAGCAGAGGCAGAATGAAGCCTAGGATGGACTCTGTGATGAAGAAGGCCCAGATTGAGCCCGGCTGGTCCCTGTCGCTCTCCCAGCACTGGGTGCCATTTAGCAGGAGTTTGGCGGTGCTCACATACGGCGTCGACAGGGCGACAGCCAGAACCCAGAGCACCAGGCACACCAGCGGCACGGCCCAGCGGGATCGGCGCATCCGGAACCAGAGTGGCCTCATCAGGCAGAGGCAGCGCTCCATGGAGATGGCGCACAGCATGAAGGCGTTGGCGTACAGGCCCAGGCCTCGCAGGAACATGATCAGGCGGCAGGCGGTCAGGCCGAACGGCCACGTGTTGTGATGGGCCAGGTAGCCCAGCATGAGCGGCGTCCGCAGCAGCAGAACCAGGTCGGCCAGCGCCAGGTTCACCACGTAGACGCGGAAGCTGCTGGCTCCGCGCCCCTCCGCGCCCTTGTGGCGCCAGCCCCTCCGCAGGCCCAGCACCCAAACCACCAGGCTGTTCAGCGGGATGCCCACCAGAAAGATGAGGGTCGTGACCACAATCTGGATCACGCGTATCGCCTCCTGCTGACCTCCTACAGGGAGCGCGGCAGTGGCGCTGCTCTGGGTTTGGTTGAGAAGGGGCAGCCCCATGCTGTAACCAACCGCACCGGCTCCGGAGGGAAACACAAAAAAGAACGTCAACGCATGATACCACAGCTGGTCACAGAGCACCTTTTTCTGGCAGTCATTGTGGGCTATGAACCTATACACTTAAATAAATGAAGGTTGGGGACAGGAAGACACTAGAAACACGGGAGAGACTAATGAAAATAATTCCTAAAAAGCTACAGATACTAATACAAAAGACGGCCGAAAAGAAGTGTCATAACTTGACAGGAAAAGAAGACCGATTAGGAGATAAGTTATTTCAGAAGGGGCCCATTTACACAGAAAGCTGCCTCTTCCTCTATTTACTACATTTTTCATTTTGATCGGTGAAAAACTACATGGATAATTATACATCAGACTGACTCAGGCTGCATGCTACTTACTGGCTTCTTTTCTCTAGTCACACGACTCCAGCGATAATCATTTTCTTGCCATCATATTTCTAAAAAAAAAGCCATAATTTGCTCCAGAGATCTATCCATCCCAGTAGAAGGATCCCCAAGCAGACACCTAATCCCTGTTCTCTCTTGGCCACAGGTATCCACACACTCCCTACGGCACAAGGCTGGGCACGCCGGCTCTCCCTGAGTATATGCACTTTTGCAACGACAGCATTCCTTACCAGCACACTGAAATGTGGTAACATGCAAGAGTTTTTATTTCCTCCATGGGGTCTGATACCGTCTTCGAGAAGAAACGACCAAAAGCAGAGTTAAACATGACGAATGAAGCTCCAAGCCTTACCTGCCAAGATAAGTGGATGAGGTAATGCTTTGCCCTGGAGAGACGGCGAGCTTGTGAGAGAGGTACTGTAGGAGGGCGTATCTGAGTGTGTGTGTGTGTGCCTGGAGAGACACACAGATGTTGTAAAAAGATAGAGAGAGATGGCTGAATGAATCACTCAGCACCACCTCTGCACCTATTAACTGCACTGGTCTACAACTTCTGAAACGTTTCCTTTGTACTGAGTAACAATCAGTACCGGCATCTGTCATTAGCACTGTTAATACCTATAACAGGTTTTATGATTGCTAGAGGCTTTGCATTAAACTGCATCCACGTGACTTCTGAGGCCGAGTAGGTTATGATATATCATGCATGAAATTCTTCAGGTGCTTCAGAAAAAAAAATAAATCTCTGAAATGCTTAAAATATGCTCAGTGTGTCATGTTTAAATGTCAATTTATTTATATTCCATTTATTACTTTTTCTTTGCACTACGACCAACAAGATTAAAATTAACTTTATGTATGGCCGATGGATTGCTGTATCTCATCCCAGTCCTCAGGCACCCCCAGGCGCTCCATGTTTTTGCTCCCTCCTACGTGGAACATCTAGGGGGGGGTGGTCTCCAAAGACTGTTGAGAAACACCGTCATAGATTGCCTAACTGAAGATGACTTTAAAGATACATGGACTTATCTTGTTTTGTCGGGAGCGGGCTGGCTACGCAGTGCAGGACGAGCACATGGGGCAGGATGCGCTTTCTGAATGGCCTCGTGTTTCGTGCCGCTGAAAACAGAAGTGGGAGCTGGATACTTCCTCTTATTCGGGGCATTAGCTGCGCGATTGCAGCACCTCCTTAACGTCGTGTTGGAGGGCATATTCCCTGCATGGTTTAAAGTCTTCCTGCGCAATCAGACAAACTCGCAAAAAAAAGAAAATGACCAAAGAGTGTTCGAGTAAGACTGCCACCTCAGTGTGAACCCACACCCAGATGAATCTCTTCATTCCACAGATGAATAAAAAGTGATTGACCTCTTGCAGTCCTCTTTAATCTTTATTTCAGAATTACTTTCACTGGCTTTTCTTTAGTCATATTACTGTTTTCATTTGGTTTCGTTCAAGTCACACACCCATGTGTAATTACAAATTCATTATGGTAAAACGCTGTCATTTCAGCAGTTTTATGCACGGGCACCTGGTGGGTTCGTTTTCTTCTGAGGTTCTACTCAATAAGTCTCTTTCGCAAGAATAGAGCCACGAGATCCTGTCTATCTAGGTGGTAGCTACGCATGTTACTTTAGGCCTCCTAAATAAGGAACTTATTTCACTTTGTTGCTAACAGCTTGGGGATGCCAGAGAGTTGGTTGCAGAACATTTGAACGAGGGAGGAGCATGGATGTGTATTAGTCAATCCACTTGTCAGTTTCCTTTTGAAAAGCTCAGGCATAAACATTTCTTTGCAAAGCAAATATAATGTCGCCTTTGTTAATAAAGTCTTGTTGTCTTACCGTTTTGTAATTCTAGGTAATTTTTTAGTGATAATTCATCACTGCATTGTTGAGGATGCTCCAAAAGTTGCCCCCCCCCATTCCGTTGTTTCAGCTGTGGTGAACAGCACCGCTGGAATCAAAGACAAATGTTCCACATGGTCGGTAGAATAAGGACAAGTAGATGCATCTAGTGGGAAGTAAAGAGCTGTTTTCAGGAATCAATTTTGCTTTATATTTCTTCCGATTTGAGTTTTATAATAATGTCGCCGATTGCAGCTTTGAGGGAAAGGTGCAGGTGATGCCCCAGGGTTCGAACACTCTCACAGGAAAGCGTGTCTGCGCTAACTCTGAATAGCGTGGCTTTACGCGGAAGATGAAATAGGCATGAAAGACACAACACTTTACTGCAGAGACAGCAGTAATTTTGGTTACTCAGATCTGCGGCTCATTAGCGGAAACATCTCTTGTTCTTTAAAGCGGCGTTTAAAAGATTGTCGCCTGCTGCGGAAATACGAATTAATAACTAGAATTAGCACTTTTAACGCACTTTTGCACGATTAATCGCCTTAGATATTGCCTCATCATATGCTGTTGTACAGTAATTAGAAAGATAAAATAAAACTTCGGGTTAGTAACTGAAACGCACAAAAGGGTGTGGAATCATCACTAGTTTGAAAAGATGGCTTTCCTGAGTTTTTCTAAGGTAGTTGGGGCTGTTCTCTTTTCTTTCCCTGTATCAGAGAAAATATTTTTAATTAAAGATTAACTTCACTCCTTTTGTCTATGATGTACACACCCAGAGGTCGACATTTTTCTCGCTTGCCTGCCAGAACAGGGCGTTTATTTTTATGTTGACATACTGTCACTGGTCCCCGCCCTGTCGCTATGTCATCGGTTCGCTACCGCGGTATGATACCTGTGAGCTGCAGTACATCATTCTAATAGTTCTCCCCCACAAATTGATCTGCTCTGGAAAACGCCAAAAAGTTAAAAAACCATGATATCTGTTATGAAATTGGCAGAACCCATATACATGACAAAGGGCAGAGTGTCTGAAGGACATCACAGTGCATGCAAACAAACAGCTTGTTAAAAAGTGTTTGTTGAGATTGCGTGCCTTAATCATTTGGAAATGCCTTTGTATATAAAAGCATAAAAATAAGCAAACGCACACGCATGCAGTTTTGCAAAAGTAGAACTATGAAATATTCATTGTGGGCTCCATGCACCTGGACAGCATTTGAGTGAAGAAGTGAGAAGCAGGTGAGTTTGGTGTTACTAGTGGAACATGCATGGCGTGCTGGGAAAATGCAGAAACTGATGGCAGAAGCTGCTTGGCTTTGGAGAAGTAAACGGCTGCAGCCACCAAGCTTAGGCCCGACGCTCTACTTATAACCCTGCATGCTCCAAACAGAATAAAATAGAAGAATAAAAGAATCATAACGTAACTACATTGCTTCAGTACTATTTTAATCTTGATGTAAATGTACGTCATGTATCCAGAATGAATAGCGCAATAGATAATGTGGTAGATGTTTCCAAATCATTATAACTATGTTATAACAAAGATAAAGAATGCTTGACTTTAAGTGATCAATAAATATGTAGGCAAGTTATCCTAAACAACTGCTGATATCAATAAAATTGTTATTTGCGTTTTTGTTGTGAGAACTTTTATGCATTAACGGTAAAACTTTTAACATAAAACAATAAAATGGAGATATACATACACAATACTGAAACACGGTGCGTGCACAAATATATGCGTAGGACATTTTTTTCCAAACACGTTAAACAGTGTTGCCAGGTCCAGCAAAAATCTCCAGCCCAAGGTTTGCTTAGAATCCGCCTACGGAAGCTGAAACTAGCCCAGTATTTGAAATCCCAGTATACTGTATCTCAAAGAAATAAACCGATATTCTGTATGTTGATCACATTCAAATATTCAACACTTTCAAACCACCGTACACAATGACGTCACATAGACGGACACGCTCCCTTTCCCAGGTGTGCCTACTTTAGTGAGTTGCCCGTAATTAACTGTTCAATTCGAGACAGGTCTGCACACACATGCACACACCTTTACATGTATGTAACAGATGTATTACCTTGTAAATCGTACTGAGTTTCAAACTCCCCCAACACTTTTGATAGTTTTAGGTTTATAATGAAATAATGATCTATGTATTTGCCGTAAGATAGCTTGCGTGAGTCTAAAAGCATGAGTTGCACGCCAGATTTGCCGAGAAGGGTGGCTGCAGCCGTATAGTATTGAGGTTTGCAAATCCTGTGTAGCAGTGGTTTTAATGCCGAGGAGAGATTACTGCTTTAACTCATAGTGTTTTTTCGTAATTAATATTTCCAGTAAGTACTCCACTAACATCATATAAAAAACTTTAGACACAGCTAGACACGGAGGACAAGGACCAACCACAATCTAGACACAGCGCAATACCACTTCCGAAGATGTTTTCAAAAGCTTTTAGAAACAGGAACGAACAATCGTGACAAAAACAAAGGAACACATGTGTTTTGATAAAAAAAATATATATATTTAAAACAGAATCAGGTCCTAATCAGCCACACCACACAACCGACTTAAAACAGTGCGCTGAAATAATAAGGCCTATCATATTAAGAGAGACGCAAAAGACTACTTTATTAAAAGGAAGTACAGCTTATTGGGAAACCTGATTTCAGAGTCTATTTATAGTAATGCTATTGCAACTGTGGTCACATTTCGGAAGCTTTTAAGAACTTCACTGTCACAACACTGCCATCGTGTGGAATGATTCTGAATTGCAGGTTGTCTGACCTTTAAAAGGTGTCATCAGTGAAGCTGGAGGAGACGGAAACAAACAATTATTTTCCCTGCATTTTTAATGTTTTTCTCTCTCAGTAGCTGTTTATGGTTAGTGGCAAAAACTTTGCACTTCTTCCAGGATACTGACAGACAGTTAACGACAGGAATTATTGAAGAATAAAACATGCTTCACCATCTTCTAAGAAATTTTAGTCACACTTTCCAGTACTCTAAGATCTTGTTCTCTGTAAGTCAGTCACTCCATTCATCTCTCCCAGACTCTATTTCTTAGTAAAAGAGACATGTACACGCAAACAAATCAACCCATTACCACCCACAGCCAGGTCGGCAAATTTCAAATTATAAAAGTAAACTAAAAAATACATGCCAGGGGTTTCGATTTTATTCTAGGAAGAATTATCAGTGTATTTGTCTGAAAGCAGCTACAGACCCATATCTGCATGCTTATCTACAGCAGTATATTGGGAATGTATCCCTCCAAGGAGGGTACAGGGCTGGAGACACTGGGTGAAATGATTGGCCGTCTGGGGAGCAGCTGCTTACTCACGTAATCATATAAGAAAGGGTGCGATTAACCAGAGGAAACACGGGGAGAACATGCCACCTGCACAGGGGGCTGGGTTAGGACACTGGGAGGCGTAAATCCAGCCACATTCATACCTCACATCATACAGCTGCATTAATCTACATTACAGTATTTAGTAGAGACTTTTATCTAAAGCAACATACATGATAATTAATATGTATTAATGTGTCTGGTAATGAAACAGAAATGAGAACATGCAAAGTGCTTGAGTGGCTTAAGTTACCTTCATATCAGCCTGAACCTGTACAGATTTTATTCTGTACAACAGATCGAGAGACATTTTCTTCAAGTTGTGATAGAGGGGTAAGTAATGTTTACCTCTGCTATGTTCACGGCTGTTATCTTAGATGTTAACACATTTTTGCAAAAGACCTAATCCAAAAACATCTCACTATAAGACTTCCTGGGGCCTTTGTTATTTTACTTCTACAAAATGTTAATAGCCTATTGATTGGCACCACTGATCTGCCTCCACACCTGAAATAAATAACAGTTATGTTTACATCAAGGTGACTGCAAAGAACTGTCACAATGGGAAAATGATGTCATCTTATGCAAACTATACCTGCTGCATGACCAATAATCCTAAAATACAACTTGTTGAATGTGAGGCGATGAACAGAGTGTCAATAACCCCACGCACAATTCATGAGATGATGTGGACAGGTACTGTAGCCTGACAACCCCAGAAGTGACCTTCATGCTGCTTGGAACTATACACTTACCCACAATTTTTGCTATGTGTGATGTTCTTCTCTTGTTCTTGCTTAGACAGACACCTCAGCCAGTGCACGTCATACAGCTGAATATCTTATTGGAGCAAATGAGGTTAAGTAGCTTGCTTGTTTCAGGGTTCATTCTGGGGTAGTGAAGCTGCCAAAAACTAAATGTATGAAATCTATCATCTACTTGGAGTGTGCTTCAATCTCCTCTTCACTTTTACTGGGCTGAGAACTATGTTACTGTTTTGGTATGACAGTAGGGAATTTTTCTAGTGCACTGATCACTCAGCTTCGCTTTGCAGTGCTACTGATCTCAAATGTCATTGTGGTTTGATAAAGAATGCTGGACTTTCCAGCTTAGAGGGAGCTAACAGTAAAGGGATTTAAAAAATGTGTCGTATTTTATACATTTCATACTGCAGTTCAGTATCTCCCTGTAAAAATACGTCATACGTCACATGGAGAGAAGGTGACTTCAGGCAGGAGGACTTTCAACACCAATGACAGTGAACGGCATGCTGGGAAATGTATGCGACTTCCCTGACTGTATTCATATACAATATGTCCGCCAAAAGATCAAGTCCTTCCTACTTATCTTGGTCCTATCTTCTTAAATTCATAATTAAGGGCTTAATAGTCTCCTCCCCCAAATCCTGCCAAAGGAATCCTGCTTGAAGGAAATCTGCCCCCCCCCACCCTTCTAGCTACTGCACCACCCACGCTAATTTCTATGAAATCACTGTTAAGTATAGACATACGAGAACTGAAGCTGTGGCCTGAAACTTCTGATCTGACTGCAGGTGAAATTGCAAGCTATCGGGATTAGTCCATTGAAGAGTTATCGGGATCAGTCCATGGAGGAGTTATCGGGATTAGTCCATTGAGGAGTTATCGGGATTAGTCCATTGAGGAGTTATCGGGATTAGTCCATTGAGGAGTTATCGGGATTAGTCCATGTACTTGAGTTTGGGCAGATGGTGAGACATTGACTGAAAGAGCTCAATCCAAATCAAGTGAATACTGTACTCCCAAAGAGTTCAGCTAAAGCTGAATGTCAGAAACTTCAGGAAATGTATGTAAAACTTGAAAAAGTTCTGATGTTTTTTTGAAGGAGTATCAGAACAAGTGTGGCAGGTTGGAGGAATGGTCAACACTCACCCCTCCAGAACCTGGGTTCAAGTTAACACCAGGATTCCATGTGTTTGGAGTTTGCATGTTCTGCCCATATCATTCTGGGGTTTCCTCTGGGTCATCTAGTTTCCCCCACAGTCCAAAAACATGCTAAGGCTAATTGCAATTACCAGATTGCCTGTATGTGTGAGTGTGCACTGTGATGGGTTGATGCCCCATCCTGGGTTGTTCCCTGCCTGGTGGTTCCGGACCCCCTGCAACCCTGAATAGGACAAGCAGTTTCAGGAAATGGATGGAGTACTAATACAATCACTCGTTAAAATGCCACGTCAAATGTTCTCACTCATTTTAGGAAGCGGGGAGGGGGGTGTCATTAAGTATTACGCATCTCATTTGCATCCACCTTCAACAGCAGGAGACACTGAGGAGAAATCGACAATCTAGTTTAAGTTTCTGCCCCTTTGGTGATTTCCACTTCTTGGGCAAATTTCCCCAGTCGTAAGTAGATCACATCCTATGCTACTTAACTGCACGCACATGCGCGCTGGATTTTACTCTTTATCACTACTGCCCCTGTTGTTATAATTTAGATGAAAAGGCATCCTATTTATATCCAGGAATATTAATTGAACCTGGACCATTTTTTCTTTTATTTTTTAAAGTGTAGTTTTAGAAACTTGTACGTTGCGGGGCGTGGGATGGGAAACAGAAAGTAAATACCCGGCACCAGGGGAGCGAGGAGGAAGCGACGTCGTCTGCGACCCACGCGCTGCAGACACGTTCCTGTTTCCAGCCACGAGCTTTGCGAAGCCCGTAGAGTCCGTAGAAATGATCTGTCTGGGTGGAAAAATGCTAAACGCTCCCCCGATTGTGTATGACGTAGTTGTAAGAAACCAAGGTGTAGGTGATCGTTTTTGAGGATGATGCACACAGAAGTCACCCTAAAACATTAAAACCGTGACTTTGAATATCCGCCGGTGCGAAATGGAAAGTGGGTCCGCGCAGCCTTTGTAATGTGCTCAGTTCAGCTTGCCAGTCTTACAAGTAACAGGATGTTGTATATTTGCGTATATAACTTACACATTTGTGTATATATAAATACTGATTGTTGAAAAGACCCACATTCATTTTAAAAAAATACTTAAAAGTTGTCTGTTACTGGATGCAAATAACGTAAATAACATTATATTGATTAATTAGTGCTTTATATGATTTTAAACAACAATGTTTAAACAATTTTAACAATTTTAAACTCACTTTTTTACTGTTTAATTCATTCATATTTTAGTATTTTTAAGAAGGATTGAGTGCCAGTGCTTTATTACTAAAATCTTACTGGAAATCTAGAAATTACACACATGCGTATTTTCTGTCTCGTTGTCGTGAAGCGTTGCATGCCATTTTTATACTGTTAGGCAGTGCAGTTCCATTAGTAAATCACAGGGTTTGTTATTAACAAACAGGAGCGTGAATGCAGGAAATGTAAGCGGCATGAGGAAATACAGCGAACAAACAGCCACGGGGCCTCGTCCAGCTGTGCCGCCGCCCCAAAGGATGTGTGCCCCGGTAAAGGCCCTCCGCGTGGTCGACATCCAGGACATGTTAAGAAGGCAGTGAAGATTGAGCACGTTGAGTCTGGGACAGTGAAAGAGAAAATGAGGGTGAGCTAGAGTGAAAGAGAGAGAGAGTGAAAGATGGAAGTGCCATAAATACTTGAGTCATTTATGGTGATGGCAGGCATAGAGATATTCAGAAAGGGAAGGCCCCCCAGACCTGGGAATTTTCAATAGATCAGCCTTCAGAGATAGTTACGCTTTGACATTTGACTTGGATTTTTTCACATTTACTACTGTACTGTATGTACTATAGGACGAGAACTGGTGTGTGGTTGTCCATCATGCATATTGAAAAAAACTTGTTAAAAACTCCACAATAGTCTAATTTCAAGGTTCTGGAATCTTCTGATGGTTTATTGTCTCTTTTTGTTATATTGCTGTTCACTCAAGGGTCATGTGATTCAGTGATCTACGATGATTCGCCGGTGATTGATACTTATCTGTTTTACCACATACACAAGATGACCTATCCGGTGTTACGGCACTCGTTCTTCTTGGGGATTTTTGAATCGTGACCTATGGGTTCCTTTTTTTCTGTTATGATACATGTTTCATAAAACTAGAGGAATGACTAGAAGGAGAATCCCAATGAGAGTCCCACCAGGTTCCTGTAAGAATCATGTCTGGGAAGGCTTTCTCCGGTAACGACTGACAGGTCTTAGGAGCCAAAACCTTCTCTTAGGTCAATTACAACGCGTACGATCAGGAGGGACCCCCCTGCTGGCCTAACACAGCCAAACCACACATCACCCTTATTTCTGGCGGTCCCAGTCATTTAAAAAAGAAATTTAAAAGACATTCTCGCCGGGGTTTGGCCTTAGCGAGCAATGCTAATGTGGTTAAAGAAGCTCCTTAGTGTTGAGCTCTACTTTAGCGGGGTGATGATGGTCTAAGGTGATTCAACAGAGCCAAGGCTTAGGGTGGTGTGGTGGGGGGGGGGGCTTTGGGGGTTGGGACAGAGAAGAAATGGCATTTTCTCCTTTGCGAGCGTGTTTTCGGTTGGAGGGGAATTTGGATGAGTCATGGTCAGGACAATATAAAAAGGCAGCAGGTGTTTGTCTGAGTCTTTTACCCCGGAGTCACAGAGCGAGAGAGAGGAGGAGGGAGGATTTCCTGGCTGACTGGAGGACTAAGCTGACAGGAGAGGAAGCCCCTGCTCTGCGGAGGACAGGAAGCCGCCGGCGATGCGTCCGGAGCAGGTACACAGACGCGCGACTGCTTTCCGCCGCCGGAAGGGCGTGTGGCTCTCGTTAGAGCCAGAGTGCAGTGGGGAGACCTCCTGTGGTTCGCCTCGCTCTCCCGCTGGCTTGTTAGAGTGCTCCGCAGAGAGGGAACTTGCGACTCAGTCCACGAGGTTCAGCTCTCGCTCCCGTTTAAGGAGGGTTCCCAAGTTCCCCTCCTCCTGGCACAGTTACCGTCATCCTAGGTTGGATCGATACCCTTCACTCTCATTTCCCCGCCGCCTGTAAATCTGTGCAGTTGTGTGTTTTAGAAACGCTGATCACTTTCTCATTCGGCATGGTGAAGTAGACTGATGTAAAATCCGTGTAAACCATAGAGAGATGATTTAGCTGTCGCTAAAATGGGTTTTCTAGTGCCGTAGCAGTGTGCTGTAAGTCCTAGGTGTGATGTCTCGTGTTGGGTTAAGGTTTGCATCAGTTTAAACGTGGTATTTGCATTATTGTGCCCTGGGCAGCTGTTGCGTTAATGGTCGTGTCATGTTCACAAAAGCCACTTAACACATGGTAAAAAAAACAGCGCTCAGTCTGATTGGCTGGACTGACTTATAAAGAAAGTTCTAATTGAAAGTTCTGGAATTACTTTTCACTTTCTTTTCTCACTGTCACAGTTTTTAAGATGCAGTAACAGTTTTGGAATATTTGGTCAAATCCATTTTAGCACTTAAAGGTGTGGAGTTCAGTTAATACCTCTGGAAATCCATTTTGGCAGGTCACTCAAACATGTTGGGATTTAAGTTAAAATCTCCCAGAAGACAGTTTGGCAGGACATTTCAGCACTGGAGTAGAGAAGCGTGGAATGACGTTGCCTAGAATTATGTTGAAAAGATAAGCATACGCTAGCAGGAAGTTGCCGTATTACGAGAAGAGAGTCGGTACCCAAGCAGACTTTTCATTGCGCGCCTATTTCACTTTTTGTAATTGTGTCAGCCGCGATTTATGGGTCAGGATAAGATCGAGGGGGAGGCACCACACCCAGTCCTGTCCCACTGAGGTGGGGAAACTGACATTTACTCATTTCATGACAACCATGCATCGTGTCAGACTGCCTTTACCTTGGCACAGTAAGCACCCAGCATCCCCCACCCCCAGGCCCTTGCTACTGGACCAGTCCAGCTCCCCCTGTCCCTGTCCAGCCCAGGCTTAATGCTAATCGTGATAGGGGTTGATCTTTGGCGGACTCTTGTCGGTTAGCATTAGACCTGTGCCGTGGACGTCCTCAGCATGCAGTGGCTGAACACTGACAGGCAGGGGGACCCAAGAGGACATGTGTTAAGCCTGTGTTAAGACAAGGCCTGTTACTGCAAGGACCCAACAGGGCTCTATGGTGCTGGTCGATGTGAGTGTATGACATGCACAAATATAAAGACCTCCCTTGTGTTTTTAAGAGTGAAGAGTAAAATGACAGTCTTTTTGTGAAATATTTGTTGGCATATGGTTAGTTATCAAGAATTTAGACAGTGGTCTCCATGATTGTGTTATTTTTATATCCTATACTTTAATATCCTTTCTGTGCGTTTGTGCTCTTCAGTCTCAGAGTCATAATTTGTTAGTTCCCCACACAAGATTAAAAAACTTAGCGGGATGGATAGACCCTTTCAGTCTGTGGCTCTGAGGTTTTGGAATAATATTCCACTACAGTTACAACAGTTAGAAACTTTCTTGTTTCTTGTTTAGGTTTTCATTGATATTCACTGTATTATAATTATCTGTTATCCTTTTTTTTATATGAGTCTTAATGCTTATTGTTTACTCCTTTTATTTATGTTATTACTGCTTTAATTTTATATTATTCCATCCATTATCCAAACCGCTTATCCTATTGGGTCGCGGGGGGTCCGGAGCCTATCCCGGAAGCAACGGGCACG
>JABFEA020000001.1:49350355-49373089 GCA_019775915.2 Cyphomyrus plagiostoma
GTTGTGTGCGTTGGGCTGCCCGCCCGCTCTCTCCCCTCGCGCGCGCCCCCCCCCCGGCCCCCCCCCCCGGGGCGCGGCGGGCCGGCCCCCCCCCCCCCCCCGCAGACAGCTGTCAGAGATTTCTAGCATCTGGAAATCCCGGGAAGGGCTAAATCATCTCAAAACTACTCAAAACAGAAGCCTTGTGGACTACTGTTCTTGAAGACTCAAACTAAGCCCTGGACCTAAAAGCACCCTTACATGAACATCTAAGCTTCTTGGTTTTAACATTGGGGTGAGGGTGTTCTGCATGGAAGGAGGTAGACAGCTGAGCAGGTATGCACACACATTCAGGGGGCCTACCCTTGGGGTGGAGGACTGTAGGGCAGTCAGATAGTTCTCTAGTGCCAGACGGCGTTTATCATTCAGTAGGGCCTCCACCCGAGCCATGTGGGTCTCCACCAGCTGCTGTCTCTCCGTGGCAGCCTGCTGCTCTAGAGCCTCCACCTTCTCCTGGAAGCGCTGCTCACACATACATGCAGACCCTTAACCCTCAACGTAGGGTCGTCAAAGTCAACCGCGCACCTCACATTCACATTCAGAGGGGGATCCAGTTAAATTGGGCTACTTGACCCAGAGCTCATGGAGTCTGTGTTTGAGCACTAGTACCATCTTGGAGCTAAAATGGAGGTATCTTTGCTGACACTGAGAGCCTACTAGTGCAGATGCGCCTCTCACCTGGATGACAGCCTTCTTATCTGCGCGGGAAAGGCTCTTTGCTTCCCTCTCCGCTTCCTCCCACTCTCTCATCACCTGGAGAGACCGAGTGTAAAAAAAAAAAAAAAAAAAATAGATCATAAAGCTCCCAAGCCATCCTACTGCTTGTTCCTTTTTTTAACCAAGAAAAATCAGGTTGTCTTGCGCATTACCCTTCATTTCTTTGTTTTTTTTTTTTTTTTTTTAAATCCAGGGCTGCATAACCGGGTTTCTAGATATTACACGATTTGGACCCTGTTTCTTCATGACTGTTCGGGTGCAAAGTCTCCCCTTGCATACCTGGGACATCTTCTCCCTGTGCTTGGCCTCCAGGTTCTCCTTTGCCTTCTGGAAGCGGGCATGCTCGTTTTCATCTCCAGGAGTCTCGAGATAGCGGTCGACAGCATCGGGGGGGCTGGGGGCGGTGGTGGGCACTGAGAAAGGGGTTGACAGAGACGTTGTGATCAGGCGAGGGCCTTCAATACCGGACACTCGTTAGATATGCATCTTCTTGGCCGAATCAGCTCAGTGTTTTCAGGTGAAACCTTTGTTCCACATGCTGGTTAGTAAGTTAGAGTACATTTCAGCAAGAGTGGAGGAGGAGGAAACATGTTGTCGAGTTTAGGTGAACCATTACCATGTTGAGATTCAAAGTTTAACTGGCCTTGGGCAACCATGAAAGGAAAGCCTCCCTTCCCCTAAGGCCTGGAACGTGGACAGATACAGGTCTCCTTTGTTTGGTCAGGCAGCCATTGTTTGAGGAGGCTCCAGTATCTGATCTCAGTTTACCAGCAGCTTAAGAGTTTGACCCCACTGCATACCCTGGAGGGCCGAACTCTGCCAAGCCAGTAAGCGGAAAGATCAGATAGACATTCTGCACCGTCAGAATAGGGGCTGGCACCTCTGGAACATGAGCCCGTACTCGCTCGGAGGTGCTTAACCGGGCAAAACTAGACCCGCTTGGGATGGGCCCAGCTGGGAGGGGCAAACCTCCAGAGCCAGTAGACGATTCCCACAGAGGCAGACAGGCCCGCACACCTCAGTTAGGACATGTAAACACATCAAAATACACGAATCACCAGCAACGCTGCATGCCCAGACCCTCGAGTCTCGCACAGGTGATTCTCTCCCAGCTGTAGTCTTGAGATTTTTAGACATACAAAAAGGGCTGAATACACAGAACACACACACACACACACACACACACACACACACACACACAACTGCACCCCAAGATGGACACACAGTCAACGCTGGTTATGCCTGGACTGTATGAAAACAGTGTCAGTAACATGGACAGAGCAGGCTGAAGTCAGAGCCTCAGGGCCGGGGTGATGGGCAGAAGTAGAGCCCACACCAGACAGAGCAGGTAGCGGGTTTAGAGATGCAGAGAGACAAACGGGAGGAGAGGGCAGCCGGCCCAGCGGGCAGGGCTGGGGGGGGACCAGGACAGAGCATCCCGGGACTTACACACGCTACTGCAGACCGACAGGCAGTAGGCCTCCGACTCGAAGTTATTACGGTTGCCCCCGCAGCCCCCGTAGATGAAGGGAACGCAGCGGCCCTCGTCACGGTCGAAGTACCAGCGCTGCAGCATGGCACGGCATGGGCCTGTCTCCGCGCCCTCCCAACACACCTCTGCCAGGGAGAGAGGGTCAGAGCCACACGCACCCACGCACACACGCACCTAAATTCCTCATCATCTCCTCCAGCGTTGCCCGAAGACTGGACCACCGCCGTCCAATCAGACCGGCACTATTGGGGACACGAGAAGATCTGACCCCCCCCCCCCCCTTACTCACCGCGGACAACCTCTTCCACAGACTCGGTGGTAGTGGTGGTGGTGGTTGTCATGGCGATGCCGGTGGCGTATTCATTGGCGTTGCGGTCGTCGACCTCGGTGTCCTCGTCCTCCTCGCCGTCACCGTCCTCGTCGGCCTCCATGGTCTCTTCCTCCTCTTCCTCCTCATCGTCATCCTCCAGTGCAGCAGGCTCTCTCTCCTCTGTAGGCCTCATATCCCTAGGCATGCTAGTTAGTTGGAGGAGGGTGTGGGGGCACATTTTTAATAAAATCATTATTTTTTTTAATGAATATTACAATCCCTCAATATCTACTCTCATATTTGGGAAAGTGCTAAAGGCAGGAAAAACACTGCCAGGCTGGCAGCTGGAACGTTCATCCATCCCACCAATCTGACTGCTTTGCTTATACAGTGGTGAGACCTGCCAAGATGGCATTACTGAATTCAGCTGACGGACAGACTATGACGGAGAAAGAAAAGAAGAAACACCAATAACTACTCCTATTTTTGTGTATTCATGTTAAAAGTCCAACAGTGCTTTGTATGCATGGAATGAAACATGATATTATTGCTAAAGTAATTAGCAGGAAATCCCATTAAAGGTGTGTCTTTGTCCCTAATGTCTGTCACCTTTTCATTTTGCTTACTCACACTGCAATGGAAGCACTGCCAATAAAGCTCATTTTGAAAATGGATTTAATTCATGGGAGAGAAACCCTGGGGCCAGCTGTAGGAATGGCAGCCAAAAGGGCTCGTTTTAATAGCAGGCGTCAGCAGGTCCCGAGTCACACGTCGCCCTGAAAACGGGAGCCCGAGGGCACTGAAGAGCGGCGCCCTCATACGTGCCTGTTGTCGTTGTACTCGGTCTCCGAGCCGCCCCACCAGACGTCGGAGTCGTCCTCGTCCGTGCTGTCGGACTCCCGCTCGGCCTCCGAGGGGCAGCACACGAACTCCACACCCCGGAAGCGGTCGATGCCGCACGGCAGCAACATCCCGTAGTCGTGCAGGTTCATGGTGCGGTTGCCGCATGACTGTGGCCGGACGAACGGAAGCGGGAAGGAAGGAAGGAAGGAAGGAAAGGGGGGAAGAATTCAAACAAAGAGGAGATACTGTATTACCCCGAGATCAATTACTTCAGCGTGTACAGGTGGAGCGGCGTAAGCGGAGCTGAATTTTTAGTCAACAGGATATACAAAATAAATGTACATAGAATGGATTTAACAGACCCCAACGCAAGCCCAGCCCTGCTCTTCGTCTTGGCATATCGACTCGAGATTCCTTATAAATAAGCATAAGATGACTGTTATTGATGCCATCCAGTCAGTAATATGACAGGATTAGAGAGCACAAAACAAAACTTCAGAGTAGATATAACTCAGAATCGTAGAGGTGTGTATTTTTGGAATAAATATGAAACAATTAGAAAAAATGGCTGAAAGATGCCAAGATAAAGCGAGATGGGTGTGGGGGGCGGAGTCAGGAATATACTGGGGGCGGAGTCAGGAATATACTGGGGGCGGAGTCGCGGCACTCACCTCCTTAGCCACAGTATGCCAGTGCAGGTGACTCTCGCATGTGTCCATGCGCTCCTGATGCAAGAACCGGCATTTTTCGGGGACGAGCAGTGCATCACTCACAAACTCCCCAACTAGGACACAGAGGTCAGAGGTCAGCATCTAAATCACTCGCGGTTACGCATGGTTGTTTGGACTCCACCCTAGCTATCAATTTAATCAAAGCGCTTCCTAGCCACAGTGTGCTGAAAGCTCAAAAATGAAGTTTAATCGTTCAATTATTAAACCGAGGACTGGGATGAGATAAGACTTCAAAGTGCTTGGGCTTTTTACAGCTTAACAGCACTTTATAAGAAAGAAATAATCTGTCTGAGATATTGCAATCATGGCAGTTTTCAGTTACTGCCTTAGAGGCCTGTATACACTAAGACACATTTGTGAGTACATGCAGACACATGCAGACACACCCAGGCAGCGATAGGGCACCACGATGTGCAGGTGGCTACGGCAATGAGTCCTTCCTCTCTTGCACCAGTTCTGGATACTGACGGGCTGGTTGGCCTCGACGACATTGGTGATCTCAAGGTCTGGATACACCTACAGAGAGCGTGTGACCAGACCATTACACTCTATTGTGCCACCCCCCCTCCAAGCCAGCACTCTAATATTGCTGCAGTATGCCCCTTGCCCTCTGACCTGCGGCCCCTGACCCACCTCTTGGCAGTACTGCAGGATGCCCTCCTTGGTGCTGATGCAGCTCTTGGTGCCGCTGGGGTCGGGCTCCCACTTCCCATTCTGGACATTGACGTGCATATTGAGTTTCCCACAGAACATGGCCACCTGAGGCTCGGCCAGCAGCCCCATGGCGCCATCTGCTGGCACCTGGTGGAAACAAAATTAATCAAATTTGAACATTTCAGCAGTCATTTATTTAAATGCTTTTGCTTTATTATAATTAAACAAACCCCCATGCATCCAGAACCCACTCATCCTGGGCAGGGTCACGGCAGAATTATCACAACTCATTTCTAAAGTGTACTGACACATCCCTGTACTTAACAGAACAATGGGGCAGTCTAGAAAGATCCGTGGACTTCCTGCCATTGAAATGAGCTGAACTCAGGCCGATAAACACTGCCTGGTCATTATGACCAAGAAGGTACAGAACAGTGCCTGCTCTATAGGTACATTCACAGGCAAAGAAAGCACATGAACAACTTAAGCCTCCAGGTTACATGCACATCACCGCAGTAGCTTAGCTACACTGAAACATCATGAATGGGAATAAAACCTGCGCACCGCGATAAAAACAGCAAAAACCACCATCGCATTATCAACACAAGATGTTTTTAGCGGGATTTGAGAAGGCGATCTAGCAAAAGCCCGTGTCTCAGTAAAGCAATCATTCCATATACCCCACCCACATTCCTGAGAACCACACCGCTGGAAAATCTTAAGTTACTTTTTTTTTTCCCCTCCTTCTTAAGGCCAGTTCATCTCAGCACTGAGGACTTCATTGTTTGTAAAGGGTGGGTGGATGGTGTTCTCAACAGGTTAAAAAAAAAAAAAAAAAAAAAAAAAAAAGCCCTATGAAATGAACGCGACATTTTCACCATAGCTACTGATGGGGAGCACATGCTGGATTTCACAACAGACTGGCAGCAGACCCTGAGGATCGCAGCCTTGGTGACGAAGCGCCCCCCTACGGACCATCCATTCACGGCCTCTAACAAGCCTCTGCAGGGAGGCTAGGAGTCACTGGGTGACTCATCCCGCGTCGTCAGGGTGCCCAGAGGACCAGCACGTCATCAGGGACACAAACGTAACAATATACACAGGAAAGGCGGTGTACAGCGCAGTGGGTTTATGATTCTGACTGGAAGGTCGCTGGCTCAAATCAGAGTGATGTCATCGCTGGGCCCCTGTGCAAGGCCCTAAAGCCCCAACTGCTCAGGGACTGGCGGACCCTGCTTGAACAGCTCCCTCCCCATGACAATCCAGACGCTGAACTCCATGCTACCACCGCAGATTTAGTACATTAACTTGACTGCTATTTGCCATTGCTATCAGGCCTCACTATTTACCATGATTTATCGCTCTGATATTTATTACTCATTCGTGCTATTTATGTGCAACTCTGCTTCCATCACTGACTGTTCTACCATTCCATGGTGTAAATATTGTGGGTCAATTTTGTCCTTCGTTGAGGTTTCCTGGGGACTGTATGTCATGCCACTGCATGTTCTGTACTGAATACGGTTTGCATGACACTAAAGCCCAACTTGGCCTGCCTTTCTTCAAAACGCATGATGATTTGGATAATAGGCCTATGATTTCATATCCACCCCGACTTGTCTTCCTCAACTGTGACATGGGCAGCTTCATGAAGCAGGGCGTTTAACGGCCTAGCAGCAGGCACGTGGCTTGGGAGCTCCACACCTGCTGGGGGGCAAAGGAAGGAGTGTCCTGAGCAGGAGCTGCTGATAAAAGTGAGTGGGCACGCCCTGACCCTGCCAGGAGCGTGGGACAGGGCACTTGGTGCGTAATCTACAGAGATACTTCGAAGCTTCTAACACAAGAAACACAGATAAAGACTTTTTACAGTATATAAAGCAAGTTCAGCCACAACTTCATCTTACCAGACAGACTAAAGGAGCGAAACGTCATTCATTCCACTGTCTAGGGTGATACACGCCGAGCGAAAATAGCAAACGTGACAAACAAAACAAGGCAAAGCAAAACAAAAAGTTCAGAGCAAAGACAGAACTCGTGCACAGAATTACGAGGGTGTTCACCACACACCACCACAAGCTTAAATGGCAAGGGGGTCTCCGCACCCAATCATTCCTACCCTGATTTACATATTTGCAAAACAAAATCACTTAATATTACACAAATTTAAATAGTCAGATGTTTTTATTACAACTTGCACATTTTGTAATTTTATTTAGTTCATTCAACAGGACAGATTTAGGACATCCTAAATATTTAGCACAGACCCCTCACTCCC
Source organism: Cyphomyrus plagiostoma (assembly GCA_019775915.2). Taxonomy (NCBI): domain Eukaryota; kingdom Metazoa; phylum Chordata; class Actinopteri; order Osteoglossiformes; family Mormyridae; genus Cyphomyrus; species Cyphomyrus plagiostoma. Next base: position 49,357,417 of record JABFEA020000001.1, read on the forward strand.
AGAATAACAGTATATGAGACACATTCCTTCAAGTCATAAATATGAAGGTGTTTTTCAAATGGCCTGGAGGATGTGCCTTAAAAAGAAGCTTCAGGCTTAATTTTTAGGACGTCTGTCCAGCACTGGCTGCTCAAAAACGTGCCGCAGTAATTCCTTTGTTTGTTAGACGCTGTTATTCGCGGCAATTCAGAGCCCAAATGCAAAATGAGCGAAATGCAAACAGCATTGTCACGGAAACTGAGAGTGCCTGTGAAAGGCGACACCCAACACCGCGCACAGCACAAACAGATGCGGGAGTCGCTTACGGCGACAGCAGCCCAGCTGGACGTGGGACGGACCAACGCAGAAAAGGTGAATGATTACAGACCTGACACCGGCAGCCTGTCCCCCCCCCCCCAGAGCAAACACCCTTCTCCATGTCCCACCAGGACTGATCCAGAAGGTCTGTCAGCACCCCCTCCATTCTGGCCCCTCCCCCCACCTCTGCTGTGTCAGAACTAAATTAACCACCCAACCCAAGCCGCTAGGAACCTTCCATAGGGAGAAGGCGATATCTATAATTAGGGACGATTAAAACGGGAAGCATGGCTTCCGGCATTAACTGCGAGCAGGAATCTAGCGTTAAGGTCTCTGGAAACACAGAAAGGGGGACGTGAGGTCAAACTGCAGGGGGAGGGGGGGGGGGGGGTAGTGTATTCATGTTTAGATCCATCCCCATTGGGGCAATCCGGAACACAAAAGAATAAACAACTCTAAAGGCATACAAACCCAAGCTGGGACAGAAACACACAGGAAGTCAGATAAAGGACAGGAAGGTGAGGCACCCGGGACTAGAAAAATTGACAGTAAGTCAGGCGTTCATGTGCTTGAGGAGAGGGCAGGTCCGGCAACACATACATGAGTGATGAGGTGCTCAAATATGCCACCTGAGGGCACTTTAAAGCTCCAATCTGCAGGGCCGTTAGTTCGGACTTTATTTCCCTCTCCGGATTAAAAATCAGTAAAAGCACTCTGGTGTGTTTCACGGAGATTACAGATTTAATCTCGCAGGACTGCACTGTGCTCAGCAGATTGATGGGGGCAGACTAACACACTGATTAGTCCTTCAAGATGCAGACGAGGCAGGAAGAGATGAGATGGTGCTTTATCGATCCCCGGAGGGGAATTATTAAAATGAAGAAGCTGGGAGAAACGGGGAGATTCTGCTTTAAAATTTCCGCATTACAATTCAACATGCTGTTCGGTAAGATCTCCGGAAAGCTACGAAACTGAAAGTTGGAAGTGTTTACGGTAAAACACATTGGCCGCCATTACTGTTCACCTTAAGGGTCGGCGAACTTCAAAGCCTATATCGGTTAGTTAAAACAGTGGAGAGCAGGACGGACGGGCATCACCATGAGACTGCTGGCTTGACCTTGTTTTGACCCCCTGAAGGACCCCCCAGGAGCCTGACCACACCCCCTTCACAATCAGCATCTGCTTTCATGTAAAGCATCAGCCAATAGGAGCCACATCAGAATGATTAAATCAGTGATATTTCCCAATAGTGGATGTTTGACAGTAAAAAGGGTTTAGTAAGGACTCCTTTCCCAATTATATTTAATACTGAACGCATTGCTGTTTTGTCCCCAGACAGATTCCACCCTCACAAACCAAATCTTTTCACAGCTCAGTGCATTTTTGTGCCACACACAGGTAAGCCTGTGGACTCGGGGGGGGAAACTGCTCATGTGGATCAAAAGGGCAGCAGGCACCAAAGGCCGGTGCGCCAACACTGCTCAGTGCACAGATGAAAGCCTGCCAGCCAATGAAAATGCAGGAAAGAGAAGACCACCCACACTTCCTGTCTGTACGACTCCCACCCTTCCTGCCGGACAGCAACGCAGGGGCGGGCAGCCTGAAAAACTGTCTTTGTCAAAGACAAAACCACCGACACAAAGAGAGACAGACAAAGCTGCCAACACAGATTCCAGTAACATGTACGTACAGACAGACAGACAGACAGACAGACAGAGTCCTGCCTGTGCAACTTGCACCACATAACCTACAGTAGCAACTCAAGGCATCCATCTGCCATCAGCTGCTGATAAAGGGCCGAGGACAGACGAGGGGGGGGGGGACAAAAGAGAAAAGCCTTGAAAGGCAGAGCATAAAGGACAAAATGTAGACAGGGGTGTGTGGCAAGCTGCTGACACAAGCATTACGGTGGAACGTGGCTCGTTCACACGCACAAGCATGCGTGCACGCACACACACACACACACACACACACACGCACGCACGCACGCACGCACGCAGAACGAAGTCAGTGATGAATGCCGTACACCCGGCAGATGGCGGCTTGCTGTACCATCCTATCAGCACACGCACAGCCGTAAGGCCTCATAAAACACGCAGCAACGCACAAACACGCGCCGCGCCAGAGCCCTGGCAGTGCCACAGGATATCGGGCAGGGCGAGGCCCGTGGGCACTTTGCTGAGAAGGGAATAAAGTGGCCTTTAGAGACAGTGGACAGAAGGCAGGACAGACCCATGTACAGAAAGGAGAACCGGCTCAGGGGACCAAACACACTTTCTCTGGGTTTTAATTAGAATTACACATTTCAGCCAGCCGTTTTCTGGTCGACAGTTGCAGCAGGTCTCTTAGCTCTGATGCCCAAACCTTAAAAATTAATCCTAACCCGTCACACGTACAAAACACCAGGAACAATGAATCTCACAATGCTGCACTCAGACAAGCAGGCCCTGCAATTGAGGGCCCTTTCCCTGATCTCCTGGTGGCTGAACCCTCCCCCATGACCTTGTCCTGACCGTCTAAAACTGACCTCTACAGCAATGCAATAGATTATTGTCTGGGGGAGAGAGAAAATAATAATAAAAAAAAACACAAAACACAAAAAAACTCACTTCTGCTATTGGGCTTCGTCCTGCCAGGACTGCGAGTGAAATCGGCAGATAAGGGAGGTTCACGCAAAACAGAAAAATTCTCAGGAACACAAACAGGAAGTGACAAAAAGTGGCAAATATGTAACTAAGGAAAGAAAGCGAGGCAAGCAAAGAGAAGAGACTTCCTCACTCAGAGGACAGAGAAGGCGCAGCGGACAAGGGCTGTCACCCAGAAGCGTAGCGTACTGGTGCTGCTGCTGTCGCACTTCATTAAAATATTACAAAAAAACATCTCCCAAGTATTAATAACTTATTATGGTGAGGAGAGCAGCGGCTGCGGTCTCTGTCGGAGACAGACGGGATCCAGAGAATGTGCGTTTTTAACGATTTCAGGGAAGACAAGTGAGACGCAGGCTAAAAAAACGATGAGCTGATCAGACTAAACGAAAGAATCAGGTCAATTGGGGCTTTCAAATTGCGGGGGAATTTCAGCGCCATGGTTTCACTAAGGGAATAACTTTAAATAAAATGCTAAAAAATATATGCAATTAAATATAACCAACCTACATGTACTTGTTACATGGCCACTAACATGCAGATAAGGGAAGATCCATTTTGGATCCAGCAGGGGGGCGGAGACAAGATTCCACCAGGCAATTAAAATTCCAGAAAAGGAACTCGAACAAGCTGGTCCTGGTGCTTAAAATTTATAGCCGCAAGCAACTCCAGCTCAGCTTCCCAGCTTGGGCCTCCTGCCTTGAACAGGAGCAGGTTATCTGCTGATTTCCTCTGCAGCAAGTAAAAGAAGCTGTAGAATCATTCACTTGGAAATGAGATGGTACAACCCGACCAGGGTATTCTAGCGAAGCTCTGTAGAGCCAGCCCTGATGGAGTCTTGTCCCCACCCCTAGGGGATCGAAAATGGATCTTCCCAGCTCCACTCAGCTCTTCAAGTGCTGGAGGCTTGCTTGTTACCAGGGTTGTTTTTAAATAAAAGAGAAAGAGGGAGGGGGGTTTGGTGGAGCCATAAATAAGACGCTCACGTTTTGGTGTCGGCCACGTCCTGCCAGGCATAGAAGAACTAAAGATGACAGTCATATTTAGAAACTACTTGACTGGATGGGTGGATGTTGTCATAAAAATATATACTGTACAAAATAAAGTGCTATTAAAGAAGTGGGTCCATTTCATTACAGAGCAGGGAGCTTCCATTGAATATGTTGTTTTAGATGGGTAATTTTGATGCAGAAAACACCTTGAAACAATGCATCGCTTGGGCAATCCCTGTAGAGTCCCATTCCCATGTTGAGAAGGCGGCTGGGTGCAGGCAGACAAGGCAGGTCCAGTATGATAGAAGTGCAATGTGGGGAGCTGCTAAAGCACTGGCTGAATTTCCTCCAAAAAAATCCACTGCGTAAATCTGCCTGGGAAGAGTGTTAATGGACACTAACGGATACTAGGTAACACATGCACAGGGCGCTGTGGAAGGACCCCAACTCCACAGTCAGTCAAGACTTGCTAGAAAGCGACTGTAAAAATTAACTATCAGGGTGAAAAGTCAAGATCATGAGAGTAGCTTCCCCGGATGTGACCTAACCATCATCGGTAGGGCTTCCTTCACCACTCTACTACTAAACAAGGGTCGCTCAAGTTACGCATATAAAAGAGGCACGAGTGTTTTAATACAGGCACGCATTTATGGTTTGAGGAACATGACTTAAATGTGACGTGATGGGTTTTTTTTTTTTTTTTTTTTTAACAGTGTCAAGCAATGCTGAAGAGGAATTACTGGATGTTCATTGCTCTTAATCACCTAAGCAGATGCCTTTATATGACTCAAATTCCCATTTTTAACATCAGTTATAGTAAAGGAAGCACTGAGCGAATTTTGAATAATTTCCAAACAGCAGCTGATCTCCCAGAGATTTGACCACTGCCCTGAGACTCGTAGACAACTGCTGGCTTGACCTTGTTTTGACCCCCTGAAGGACCCTCTCCCCCCAGCAGCCTGACCACACCCCCTTCACAATCAGCATCTGCTTTCATGTAAAGCATCAGCCAATAGGAGCCATGTTTTCTGTCCCCCACCATATGCTGTCACTGTCCCTTCCTCATCCTCCACGTCACTGTGGCAACACCAAACAACCGTTCCTTCTGCGTACATGCATTCGTAGGTCTGGGCCAGGCAGTGCAAACTTGTAGCAGACTTCCACGGACACATCACCAGAGATGTCAGAAACTTCAACCAGCAATCCTAAAAAGACCATCCATTGTGCCACTCTACAGTTCTTTAAAAGCACAGTTATCTACATTTTCAAAGACAGGCACCTTTGGATGGTGACAGCCCTGTAGTAAACAGTGTGCATAACCATTGACTGTTTATTAATTTATATAATTATCTACATTGTGCTACCACAAATCCAAAACCACCAAATTGACTTCTGACTTCTCAGGATTATAAGGTGATTAACTCCAAGGTGGGCGGGCATACATACATAGATACACAAGACACCAATTAACCCACAACCTACTGATATCAATGGTACAAAGACATCTCAGGGCAGGAAATTCATCAGAAAAAGTCCCCCAGTGTCTCACACAAAAAGGAAACCAATTCTAACATACAGACTTTTTGTAATGTGGCACCAGTTCCGAAGACAGATGTGCCAGTTTTCATTGTGACTCAAACATCTCTTAATACAAGGGTAATTAATGGAGATGCACTTGTGAGACATGCAATAAAAGCCACTGTAAAGATTAAACTTAAGCACCCATCTGACTGGTTCATAGAAAATGATGGACAGGGTAAAAAAACTCAAATCCACAAAAAAAGGCTAAACCGTACATTCTCTTATGTAGTAGTGGCCTCAGTGCCTTTGCTCTTTTCTCTATTTAGCCAGAGTATTTGTGTGTGTCACTTTGCTATACAGATATGTTTCTCTTCGATTGACTGTAGCAGTTAAACTCAAATTAACAACTGGAAACTGAAGTACCACTTACTGAAGATATATGGGCACTCTATTTTGAGGGATACATTCAACTAGTAACAATCCTTTGTTAAATATTCATAGTGGCCAAAATTTAACAATAAAACAATATTTGATTTTTTATTAACATTAAAATCAAATCAATCAATTAATGGGCACTGGTCCAACTGTAAAGTCAAAGACAGGAATGTCACTGAAAGAGCAGAGAAACTGGGAACGTGGCCTTTTAAGCTGCATGAGGGAACTTGCCGAGACTGTTGCTGTTGTACCCTTAAAGCACATTTTTAACCTGGACTGCTTCATCCAAAAATGGGGATCAATAAAGTACCAATTATTATTATTATTCATAAAAACTCAGTTTTACAAACCAGCAAAAAGTCTTTTTTTAAAAAAAAAAACAAAAAAGAAAAAACACAAACTAAACGCATGAAATGACATGTCAAAAACCCACAGGTTGCTATGGGTCACACAAAGCACAGGAACGCTGCAGGTTGAAATAAAATGTTGCATTGTCAGAACAGTCAGCTGAGACTCATGTCACACCTTTAAAATGTCCCAACAAAAAATATTTCTTGTGCTCATGGTGCAGGAGATAGGTCGTTCATGCAGAATGAGGTCTGCGGCCCAATAAATTAAGCTCACGGCTTTCACTTCAGCTTGCAAATGCCCATTACTTGACGTCGGCATGAAAGAAAGGCAGAGATGAAATGGCAGGGGGCTATTTTCTTCCCCCAAAGCATGCTGTAGCCGTCTTCCAGAGAGCGTGAAATAAAAGCAGAAATGACTGGAGTGGGAGACAGGAATATCTCCACAGCCCCGCCTTGCTCTCTCAGACAGACCTCTAATTTTAGCATACAGAGGGGTGCTGGTGGGGCACAAATCCGCCCCCCCCCCATTTACCATGTCCGCCTGAAATACACCATACATGCCACAAGCATCTCAGAAATTAAGACCTTCATGTGTCAAGCCAAGCATCAACGCTGGCTTAATCCTCCGAGAGTCCCTACCTATAGCATAAAAATTGCAGGTGTATTGAAATAAGACACTGCTAGACTTAAGTGTTGCTCTGAACAATAGGTTAGAAAGAAATGGATCTTTTTTTAAAAAAAAAAAAAAATTAGCAGACAGGGCTGGAACAGCAGAATGGATAAACTGAACAACAGGTGCTGAGAGAGGGTTGCTGAAGGGTTGCCATGGGAGGGGAATAATGGGGGAGCAAGCTGTACCGATAGAAATAATCGGCAGTATTTTCTATCATGCCGATCCGATGCGCCTAGTTACCGTAAATGCCAGCCGTGGCTTTTTCAAAGTGGTTTAAATTCATTTTTATACCCTCCAGCTTCCATCAGATACGAGCCACAAATCCCTGCCAAATTCACTCCAAAGGCAAACTAACCTTTTTAGAGATACAGGGAGTATTGTATGCGAATTAAACCAAAAACAAAATTGCCCAGGTGTCCCCTGCTAACGAAGGTGCACTTCATTTGGGTAATAATCACAAGACATGCTCTTAGATACACTGATGACCCTTGTAATAGAACAGACAAATCCCAAATAAAAAAACAGACAGCGATATAAGACAATCTTCTTGGTGTGAAGCTGTTCTTTAAATTTGGTAAACAACCAATTTTCCCACTGGTAAGCTAGATAAGTGCAGTAAAATGTCAAAATGCCAAACGGGTTTAATACCCCTCCCTCCAAATTTTCGAAAACTGTAAATTATCCTTTGCTTACATAGTACTTTCACCCCCTGGTATTAGCAGAAAAACGTAAACATTCACTCAAAATGAATGTCGATTTTGAGAGACGAGGTTGAAGATGCCAGTAACCGCAGTCCATAGGAGGTGCAGGGGGATCGTTGGCGCGGCCAGAGATCACACAACCTTAATTACAGAGCCTAGGCGCTCCAACAGCAAATAAAGCGTCCCTGTTCATCCCCCCACCCTATTAAAAAGGACGGGATGGTTGGATGATTCGGCGAAAGTGGCGAAGCAACCCTCCGTGGCATCGCAGTCTCCGACCAGAATGCTGCAGTGCAACGCCGCCATCTTAACTTCTGCCCCAATACATCTTTCTCCTAAACGCGTTTAAAGGCGTTTAACAGCCCAGCGTCCCCCCTAGTCTGACGGCACCGATGCATCCATCTTATGCTCCAACCAAGTCATTCCCGATACAAAGAGACTACATGTTACCACTTGCGCCACAAAAGCATATATTTCCTCCAGGAATGGCATCCACACCATGAGGATTTAACAGAAAAAAACTACGCAGGAGTGGCTAGGGGCACGTCCTTGTTATTCGGTAAATTTTGTATGCAAACCCCTAATAAAAGCTATCAACATGAAGAATAGTGACGAGAATCTGTATAAAATGAGGCAAACGAGTATATTTCCCAGTAAATCTAGGCGATCATTTCCTCCGGTACTTAAGAGGGTTTACAGCACATCATGGTACTAGGATTAAATATGACAGCGTCTGTGTTTGTTGTTGCATCAACCTACAGTGCGACTTACAGCGTCCATGTCCTTCTATTCGAGAAAACGTGTATACTTCTCGTGAAAAAAATCCATATCAGCAATTCTCCTAACGCTATGCTCTAAAGCCCCTAGCACTATAATGTTTTTCGGACAAAAAGAAGCTTTAACCGTTTTGCAACGTTTCTACAACGTTACTCCAAACGCACAATGACGTACGCTCCCACTCGAAGTCCAAAGGAAAACGTTTTTCACCACCAACAATAGTTAGGTGTCTAGTTACTAATAATAACGCGTTAACAATAATGTTCAGCACCAATTTGGGGTCATTTATTTTTATAATCGCTTTTGATCTGCAGACCAATACAATCAGTCGCACATATTTAGAGAGATGAAAGAGCAACAAAAGAAAAACAAATATTAGATATGTAGGAGCGATGTCGCATTGACTGGGTGTAAGGGTACCAGATATAAGCCCTAGCGCCCGCTTGTATGGGGACTGATTCTGTTTGATTTCTGATCTTTGGAACATAACGATCCTCGGGTTTTAAATCGCCATAAACTCCCGAAATGGCAGCGGAAAGGAAGCGAAAAGGAACACGGGTCGCCCAAACCCGCTCACCACGACAGACGTCTGTTTGCCCACCGTATTCCTACCTCAACAGCAAGTGCCGAGGTGGTCACCATCATCATCAGCAACAAGAAAACGGCACGATCCCCCATGTCGTATTCCCGGATCACCTTCTTGTATAAATGTAGAATTTCTGTGTTTTTTTTAACTGCGTTAAATATCCGCTGTATAGAGAGCGCCTGTCCGCTTCCCGACGCCTGGGACGTATGATAGGGAGCAGAGCCGGAGCTTGTGCGAGCTGCTCAAACGCCAGTCACCTGACCGGACAGCAGAAGAATAGATCTGAGGGGAGGGTGCAACGGGATACTGTAGAGGTGGAGAGGAAAAGGAGGGGGGGAGGCAATATCCATCTCATGTTGTAATTAAACTGAAATCTGTTATATTTACTTCACTTGGATAAAATAATGCGTGCCTTTATTGATTTAGGGATGTTATAATGTCAGCAAGGATGCATTCACATGTCATCCTCAAAAAACATGAAATTGAGGTAGCCGTACATAAATGTAATTAGATTTAGTTAAGGTCTGCTGCCCAATCTTGCGTCCAAAATCAGCTTGTAGGGTATGCGGGTACCTACGGCGAAGATTCTACGCAGAGCTATAAATCAGCCTTTATGCACAAATCATTCAAGTGCTCAGACTGATAGAACTGGATGAAAGTGGTTACATTTTGAACAAGATCCACGAATAACATTTACATGAAAATGCATTGCTGGGTGGGCCTATGTTTTCAGTTAAGAGATCAGGAAAAATGTCGAACCGTTTTAACCCCATTTTACGGAACAATAACGGGAAAGGTTTTTTTTTTTGTTCTGGGGGTTAATATGGGAAATTACTGCCATCTAGTGGAAACCGCACTGGTCCTTTGTTCGTAAAGTTCGACTTCTTGCGCACTTTAGGCAAAGTATTGTCACCTGACATCAAAAACGTACATGATATTCATTTCATGCGTTCATGTGGGAGTGATTTAATTGAGCACCACATGTGCTGGTGTACCACATATAGATTTTTGCATCACGTACACCATTTCCCAAAAACAGTTTATTCAACATACAGAACATAATACAAACACCCAACAAACAATAATAAAACAATTTTGAGTGATAGAACATTTTCACCGAGATGGCACAAAGGATTCTGCATACAGATACATTTTGTACCTTGGCACGCCTCTGCAAAGACAGAGATAAAAATGTGTAAAACTGAATAAGCAAAAAATGTTCTATCAATATCTGCTATTTTCTATAGTCTGAACCTGGAGAGCCAACCCTCTATCAAACCATGATAGGCCTAGGAAAACTAAAACGTTCTCCCACATTTCCAAATTCTGGGAAAGTGCAGTGTCACTGTAAGCATGTGATGAAAGTTGCTAACACAGATCAGCCTTTTAATCTTCTTACAGGCAAATGGAGCTCAAACTAAGTTTTTTGCGATGGTCTAACTGGCTAGGACAGTCACACACATAGTGATGAACATGATGTTTGGATGTCCATGTAACAACTAACTCCATCAATTATTAACAGATCTTTGAGCCACAATAAAAACCGGCACATCTGTCCTCGGAACTAGTGCCATATTACAAAAAGTCTGCATGGTTTCATTTTTGCATGAGACACTGAGGAGGAACTGGGATGAATTTCCTGCCGTGAGATGTCTTGGTACCACTGATATCGGTTTTCCCCCTTTTGCTTAAAGGAGAATCCATCATTACAGGGATAGAACACCATGCCAAATGCCAGCAAACCCACAGGGGTGCCCAATGTTGTGCCTGTACAAATATCAGTCATCAAGGATATACAGAGATCACAGAGAAGTGGGCATCAGAGCTGTATCATCCTGGTTGCTGCGGGTACGTTCATTTCAATGGGGCGGCGTCCCAGCATGCTCAGGGGCCATTCATACGACGAGGTGCTACTTGCTGGAGTAACCGGGGTAAGGAGGTGGAGGGGGGTGAGTTCTGGGAGGGGTTGGCGTATAAGGTGGTGGTAGAATGTGGTGGGGGTTCATCTCATAGTCGTAACTGTAAGGAGGGGGGGGTCCTGGTGGTGGTGAGGAGAGGAGGTGGAGGAATACAGAGAAAGAAAGAGAGAGAGCAAGAGAGGTTTGTCATCTCTTGAAGTCACACTGTGCTCTGCAATTTCATGGAGGATTACAATTTTTAAAAGGGAAGTGTCACACTGAAGATGGTGTATTCCAGTCGTGTTTTAGAAAAATAAATCCAGAATTTAAAGTGATACAATAAACGTTTTTTAAGCAGCACACACACTTTGACTGGGTATTTTTCTTTATTTATAATACATAAAATAGTACGCTAACCTGTCTTCAGAAATCTACAGCTTTCACCTACTTAGTAGCAGTTAATTTGCAGAACAGCACAACCTAGTGGTGGCACGCGGTGCAGCAGGGTAATGGGTGAGAAGTAATACCTCGGTATCCCTGCGCAACAGTGTTGACGTGACAAGCTCTGAAGACCCCCACCCGCGAGTTACGTCCGTTCTTCACGCACATACACAGGCAAAGGAAGATAGCCGCCACCGCACCCATTAGGAACACCACACCAAACACTATCCCAGAAATGGCCGTGCCCCTGTATCAGTGGAAAAAAAAACATTTTAGTGAAATAGTTAGGTGAATAGATTTGTATCCAATATACTGTAATCACACACTCCATTGCTCACAAGTTGAAGTTGTTTCTCCATGGCACAAGTGCTAAGGCTGTATTATTGGCCTTGTTATTGTTTGCTTGTGGGAGCGAAAGCATGTGTTGATTCCCTTTGTACTGTGGATTGTGACTGTATCTTTTCGCAGATCTCTGTACTGCAACTGTCAAAACAGTGTGCGATGGTACCTCGGTTCTCAAACTTAATCCATTCCGGACTCCGGATCGAATCCTAAAAAATTTGAGTTCTAATCAAATTTTTTTCCGTAAGAAATAATGGAAAATCAATTAATTGGTTCCCGGCCCCCCAAAATTACACCTAAATATGTTTTTTAGCATTTAAACACAAAATGAACAGGATAAAACAAGAAGAGCATTTTTTTCTTAATGACTTCCAAAACGATAAAGTTAGTGGTTTATTTATTGCTAGTTACTGTAATGTTCCGCTGCTTTATTTGGTTAATCGTCCAGTCTGAAGAAGGCATTCAAGTAAGAATTGCATTATACTACGATTCATTTCCTGGCGCGTACAATTTATATTAGATCAGTGTTCACGGTTCGATTTCTGATATTCAGATCGAGTTCTAGGTCAAACTGGTTTGTTCGACTTTCAAGAAGTTTGAGTTCTAGTGAGTTTGAGAACCGAGGTACCACTGTATTTTTCATGAACTGAAATCCCAGTAGGGACACCACTGTTGACCCTAAACAGAAGTAGATTTGCATTTAAAAAAACACTAACACAGAGTAATAGTCAAACATCCAGCCTTCTCCAGCTTCCTCGTGGAAAAACTGGGGGATCCATTCTCTCTATAATAAGGAAGTGAGAATGCATTAACCAACACAATTTGATGTTGTGGAGTAGCTAATAAAAAGAAATGGATGTTATAGAGTTCCTTGTTTTGAAACAGAGGTCAGATCTGGTGGATGTATATGTCTGCAGGGACAAGTAACAGCTGAGTCAACAAGGCTTCCTGTAAACCCGGCAGAAGCTCTGCTGTATTCCGGATGCTCCTCGTTAGAGGACAGTCATTCTCGGAGGAGAGGACAGCGAGGGTGCAGCCACCTGTGTAAACGAGCACTGTGGTGTGGCGTCGGCTCACAGCCCACTAAATATTTGTGATTCAGGGAGTCAGACCTTGAAACAGTTGAAAAGTCGGGTAAACGTGGGAGAGATTAAGCTTGGCGTGTAAAATGAAAAAAAGGGGACAGTACGAGTGTAACACCTACAACAGCTTTGACAACAAGGGAGGGAAATTAAGTACATTTTCAGGCTAAGGTGGCTCTGATCAGACCCCAAGTGAAACAAAGGAGAAAGAAATTCAAAGAAAGAAGATCATTTATCCAGTGTTACGCACAGCGACAAGTAAAAATTTGTCCTTAATTTAACTAATTATGGTCAAGTATCCAGTCGTTGAGGGCTATAGATTATGTTCTTCTAGTGTGAATGTAAAAAGCCTGGGTATATCTATGTTTTCCCATATGTTTTTGATGGACAATACAGAAGCAGATGGTATTAGGGTCTGCCTGTCAGTCACTGCCTGATTTAACCAAATGATAACCATTAAATTAACATCATCACCGACATGCTGCTTTGTAGTATATATGTTTAGCAAATCTTTCTCCCATTCTACAAAATGGGATTGTGTGGATCTTTGGTGGGGCAATGTGAGTCAGAGGAAAAGCAAGTAACAGCACAAGACTAAACATGGGAAATCTGTCACATTATAAAAATGTGACTTTCTACCTATAAATCTCTCAGCCAATCCCACCTGGAGTGATCACTGTGAGTGTGTTGCTCAGTGACTTAAGCCTGTGATTATAAAAATGCTGGGTTGAATCCTGAGCTTGGCAGAGTACCCCCATCTCTGTTGGGCCCTTGAGCAAGGTCCCCCCCCGCCCCCCCACACCAAAATGCTCCAGGGGTTTTGGATAAATAGCTAATGGTTCGCTCACACCCCAAGCTCCTTTCTCACCTCCATATGTATGTGGCTTAAGGAGAGCGGGATGGGATATACAGAAGGGGAAAAAAACACACCGCAATGCAGTTGTGCAAATAAAAAATGCTTCAGTTCATTTCGTGTTCTGAACAGGTCAGCTGGGTGGATCCTGGAAGGTGACTGTGTTGGTGGTCCCCTGGAGTGGCACTGGGTTCAGAACTTCCCTAATAAACAAAAGCCTTTTGTTTGTCTGATCCTACCTGCTGTTTCCACTTATATCAGAAAGGACAGAGGGCCTTCTAAGCAGCGCAGCCGGCACCAAGGCAAGGGCAGGAGGAATACTCACGAGAGGACATCGCCCACATATGCGTAGTATGAGCAACAGAAAGGAGGGGCTCCATCACAGCAGTACTCCAGGCAGCTGTCACACTGGCCGGCACAGCATCCTGCCAAAGCCAATCAGATGTCTGATTAAATTACACAACAATAATAGTGCACCTCATTTTAGCCACTGAAATGTTGCTAAGTGGCAAATTTTCACGTTTAAATGAATAGCAGACACTATTATGAGCATATATTTCATTAGCGTGTGGCTCAGTAGGCTAAGCCTCTGTGCCGGTGATCGGAAGGTCGCTGGTTCAAGCCGGGTCTCGGCACCTCTATCTGTGCTTGAACAAGGCCCTTAATCCCCAGCGCCGTGACAGGTGGCTGCCCATTGCGGACAGCTTGCTCTCATCTACTAAGAGCAAGTTGGCGGAGGCATAAAGAGAATTTTCCCACGGGGATCAATAAAGTATCAATTATTATTAATTATTATAAAGCAGGGTAATACAGTCCCTGGAGCAACTGGAAGATATGGGCCTGACTCAAGGGCCCAGTGGTGACTCGAGTGATCACAGCATTTAAACCGGTGACCTGCCGATCACAGACATACTGCCACCAAACAGAAGGGAGATTTGACATGAATTTAAAAACTGGCTCTTTGTTTCTCATAACAAACCACAAACATAATTCCGGTAAGTCTGAGACTAATTCCATATACCATCTTTGCTTCAGACAGTCCACCAAATTAATCTGCACACGAGATCTATTTTAGCTTTTTATGCTTCATTATATGCGAGATTCAAAGATTACAGATTTGTGTCAGTTTACAGAAATGCTCCTTTGCAATTTAGTGACTTAGGAGAACCACATAAGCGTAAGTAAACAACATTATTAATCCGTAATTGGGCTGATTAGGGCAGGGGAAGGGGTTACGCATGGCAGCCCAGGACCTGGAGCTGAGTCCACAGATGGTGACAATGCCAATTATTTACAAGTGCTAGTGCTGTACTACATTGATGCCGAATGCACCCAATCAGCTGGGCTTGTGGAAAATGCCAGACATCTGTGTTCTGCATGGATGCCATGGAGACGCCAGGAAAATGTGAAAAGCCTTTCTGTCTTCTGTTTTTATTTCTCAGTTATATTTATCCCATCGAGAGCAATGGGTCCATGTGGAGAAGCAGACAAAAAGCCAACTAATGAGGCCTAGAAGAGTTTGTTCTTTTGAGAAACCATGTTCACTCTTACTGGTACTAAAGATTACTATAGCATGGACATAAACAGAGAAACAATTGTCGGGGGAGCATTTTGAGGAGAGGACGCAAGGCAGGGGTCACAGTGACTTTACCTTGCGCCATTAATGGCCTAAATGATTTGTCCTTCATTAACAAATCTTTTACATAAACAAAATGA
The DNA here is from genome assembly GCA_019775915.2 of Cyphomyrus plagiostoma. NCBI lineage: Eukaryota > Metazoa > Chordata > Actinopteri > Osteoglossiformes > Mormyridae > Cyphomyrus > Cyphomyrus plagiostoma. The sequence continues at coordinate 49,372,726 of JABFEA020000001.1, forward strand.
TGTTACTGCACTCATTTGCTATGTTGACTCAATGAATGATATTTAAACACACTCGTGCTTTCCATCTCTGTCTCACATACAATTAATCAGCAGGCTATGTAGAAGAATTGTCTCTGGTTGATAATGCAATTAATAGAATGTCACATGATTCACATATCCTGAATTACCTCCTGGTCACCTTAAGTGGACTGGTCATATATGCGGATGGTCGTGTATGCTGATGGTCATGTATGCTGGTCTCTGACAGGACAAAAGTCTGAAACAGCTAACGCACTGCAGTAACAAGGATCCATCCATCCATTATCCAAACCGCTTATCCTATTGGGTCGCGGGGGGTCCGGAGCCTATCCCGGAAGCAACGGGC
>JABFEA020000001.1:49373189-49392234 GCA_019775915.2 Cyphomyrus plagiostoma
ATGAAGCCCAGGCGGAGACTCGAACCCGGGTCCCAGAGGTGTGAGGCAACAGTGCTAACCACAGCACCACCGTGCCACGCAGTAACAAGCACAGGGTTCCAATTCCTCTGTCCCTGACAGCTGTACGAAGGACGTCTTGTTCGAGCTTGTTCCACCCATGCCCCTTCACTGATCAGCTCAAAACGACTATCAGAGGACTGACCGTGTCTGTTCAGCGCATACTCACATTAGTCAATCCGTACTCCCCTCCACCCCACCCCACCCCCACCCCGCTTAGAGAAGACTCGAGAACTGTGCGGATGTAATGCGATTGCTAACCGTGCTGCATTGCACAACGTAACATACTAACGAGTAGATACAGTTGGTAATTTGATTATGTTAACGTAGCCTGTTTCCTATATTTTACGATCTTGCTATACCTTAAGATCCCTTACATCACTGACTTGAAACTAGGGAGATCATATTTAACTAGCTGACATTTTAATATTCTATATAATATGATGCGTGCAATTCTGACATAGGGTATAACTGAGTGTCGGCAGTGATTCAGACATATCCAGTCCATGGTTCTGATTCGTTGGTTAGTACCGGTACTAAAAAAAATGTAATACCGAACAAAAATACGGTACGACACTACCTTTTCTTTAGCGGTATCCCGTACAACACTAGTCTGCACAAACTCAGAGATATCTGGCAAAATGTGGGGCCATCTTACTGGTGTAGCTCAAATAAATAAAAGTCGTTGCGTCGCATACTTGATAAATCTATGCGTGTCATCGTGGCCTAAACGAAAAATAACAAAATAACGAAATTAATCATGAATTCCATTCTGCTGCGAGACAGCGCTTTGCTTTCTTCAACATCAAGAAGTCTGACGGTGATGACGAAAACGTGCTCCGGCCAGGATCGTTAAAGTGCAATGTGAGCGCGTGACCAGCGCGGGAGGGGGTGCAATAGTGCTCGGGAATGGTAGAAGGCAACCAGGTTTAGATAACTGCGCCCCCCACAAAGGACGCAATCAGTGGTTGTGCAATATCAGACAATACAGACGGTAATTTTCTGAAAATCTCTAAAACTAGGTACCACACACCCATATCCTTGTGCATGCGGTCCAGTCCTAACAGATCATACGACGTCCTTCTCTGGATTTGGAGGTGGACAGTTATGGTTTATGATTTGAGCTGCTCTCCATCTGAGCGCAACAGTAATGACAAGCTGGAGTGGTTGGTGCCCCAAGGCGCCGGGTTTCCTGTTTGTGTGTAAGCTTTTGATGCCCCTACCCCCTTCTCCCCACCCTCTTTCTGGGTGGTCCTACCCACCAGGCATGCGGATTGCCCTCTCACCTCCGGTTCTTGTAGCTGTGAGCTCGGCGACAAAGGCGCTTAAGAAAGTCAGCAACGAGACACTTTCCTACCCGTGGAGTCTAAAAATACCCCCCAAAAGTTTCATACATAGGGGCAACGGCTAAACTGGTTTATTAATCATACATACCACACCCTTCAAGACACCATTTAAAATATGCATGTATTTTCGTATATTAATCTGTAAATAAATAATGTATCAATTAAAATGCTGAATAAATAATCCTCACAAACTTTCCTCTTGACAATGGGGAATGCAGCCTGAATTCATAGGCATGCTTCTCCAGGCGCTGTAAATCAATGAAAAATTATAGGTCTTAAGATAATTATACGTTTCAAAAATATCAAAGTCCGCATGTAGCAATGACCTTATTGGAGGTATGTTTATGAATATGAACAGCTAGGAGTGGAATACGGCTTGAATATTTACCAGCGTTTCCCAAAATAGCGGACAGGATTTGTAAGCTTAGGCTACTTTATTCATTTGTTTGACGCCGGGATGGAAAGTCGCATTGATCACATTAATAGGCGCGTCAAAATGCACACAAACACATAAACATCGAGGACACTCGGGATTTCAACCGATAAACATTTTCTTACCAGCCAAAAGAGAAACCAGCAAGGCGTCCCTCAAGAAGGTCCAGCAGCTGTGGGCGCCCCGTGTCTCGGGTCTTACAGTACTGATCCCCCGACTGTTTTCCATTTTCCTGTTATACCGTGCTTTTGTGTTTTTTTAAAGTCTCCAATGCTGCGTGTCGGCGGCGATGTAGTACAAATCATTCGCCTAAACAGAAGTGGAGAAAACTTCTTAAAACCTCTGTAAAAGTTCTACAGGCGCAGATTGTAACGGCACAGAGACTCGCTTCACATCCTTTCAAATTGCGGCACAGTGTGTCCGGGCAGCGTGCTATGCTCTCTGAAAGGTGCTTCTCTTTCCCCCTTTGTTTTCTTCCTCCCCGCGTTCTCTGACGATCAGTCAGTATCCTCCTCCCCCTACCGCTATTTTCTCGGATTACCTTGTCCATTGCGGGGAGGCGCATATGTGCGCCGGCTATTTCAGAATATTATTTCAATGTCACGACTGTGGGTTCAAATAGGCACCATTGTCCGGCTTAGAACAAACCACCCACGATTCTCCTTCTTGCAGAACTTGCCCATTACGGTGTTTATCGCCGTTAGATCCATTGTGTGCTCCAAAGTATGGTGTACCCTGATGTTTTTGTACGTATATTTTTAGTCTCCTTGGGACAAACAGCGCGCGAATTTTTCGTTGAGGGGAGAAGAGAACAACATTCACTGAGTTAATATATTTCATTTCAGAATAACACAAAAAACGCATATTCCGGATAGTAAGATATGTCTTTATTATTGTCCAGGAACATATAGAAATGATTTTTTTTACACCTATCCAAATCAGTTTGAAATCACGTGTGCATGGTATTAGCCATAAATATCTATTTGTCTTGCGAGGTTTAGCCAAAGGCTAGTTTGTACTAAAAATTATTTCCAGGTTAATGTGTTTCTGAAGTTTGATCCAGTTATGGTCTTCATCATGGAAGACTTGTGTGTAGCTCAGTAGTTTAGGAGGTTGTACCTTTGGTTTGATGGACATTGGTTCAAATCTCCAAGCTAGCAGAGGGATTTCACTATTAATCCCCAATTTCTCAAGAGACTCTCTTGCATTGTCAATTGTATTTTTTGTAAAATAAACGTGTCTGTTAAGTAAATAACGCAACCAATTCATGCTGTGACCATTCCTTGCTCTTGCTCCATATGGATGTTTTATCCATGCTGTATTAATCACTAGTTGAACCCCAAATCCAATTGGCTATTTTATTGGTTCTCATTAAGTTAAACCTGCCTGTGATTTGCTGAGTGATATGTAATCATATCCTGTAATCCCTCCCAAGCCACACCTACTAATATGTATAGTTAGATAAATGGAGTAACTATGCATTTCAGGTTACTCCAATTTAACATGAAAGAATCAGAGGTGCTGACTAATTTCAGCTGTTTTACTCGACCTTACCATTTCCAGCTCACTTTCCCAGTTTGGAGTAACCTAATGGTGCATCACCCTTCTTATACAATTACCTAAGCTCTTTTCCTTTCTGTGGCTTCCAGGACAAAGGTAATGTAGATATAACCATCCAGCTAGATGTCTTTTACTAAAAGCAAAAAGCATAATGCCATTTCTCCTGGTCTTGCCTTTTATTTAAAGAGTTCAGCACCGGTTTTTTTCACTAACGCCTAGCTGCAAGACATTTGTAGGCTTGACCTCTTCACTTCTGCTTTTATTGCTGTTCCTGTGCGGCACCATTACATCATCGCTTTGGGAGATGTGAGAAGCTGAAGCCCAGGAGATTGTGTTGCTCCTAGGTAGGCCGCCGGCTCACTTGAGAATCTCTTCTAGTAAAACACCACAGTGTCACACAACCTGGCATAAATTAATGCAGAGAAGAGACAATTTTTGTAATACCCATTGTTTTTTCCTGTTTGATTGCAACTATTTGTGTTGTGTTACATGGACCGTTTTGACAGAAGCTTGTAAAACAAAAGCAGGCAGTTTTTGCTTCACGCATCATGACTGTTGGGTACACAGCCTAGTCCTTCAGCTGGTCTCTCAACTCTTGTTTGACTTCAGGGGCAATATGGGAAGAGTATTATCCCCGCGGACTGAGGCTTCAGCTCATCGCCAGGCCGTAAATGCACACTGTAATTACGGGACCCCTGTCTGTCTGCTTGGCGCGGGAGGATAATGGATCTTAGACGGGTCACAGCCTGATTCAGGAGTTTGCTAAGCAGCCTCACTGTGTGAAGCCCACGTATCCGAAATTCAATACTGAGAAAGTGAACCAAATGCCTGTCAGGACCTCAGCTGGTCTATTTAAGCAGTAGGGCATGAGGAAGCCTTGCCAATGTGCATGTTTATGACGGTTTGAGTGGAAACAGTATCCAATAGTGATGGGAGAAATTAGACCTCATCACCCATGCTTGGCAGCGACCACTGTGCCCTGTCAACCACTGTCTGCTTTAATGCTACGGAAACCACTGAATGTGAACTGGGATCCATCCTGTCTGTGATTGACAGCACCCAATAATTGCACACAGTAGGTTCCCAAATCTCATATCTGTTCCATCACTAATAAACCCTCTTCCTCGATCCATGTATCTGAAACAGTGATTTTAATTGGGACAGTGATTTGTACCCTCCTAATAGCAGATGTGCAGTACTGGGTTGTGGATTCGAGGTCACACTAAAGTCGCAGCTGAAGCTTTGATTGTGTATGATTGAGTATAGAGATAGAGACAGATGATAGAGAGAGAATTGAGAGCAGTGAAATGGACAGGAAATGGAACACCAGACACACAGGTCATTGGGATAGTTTAATCATAAACCTAGAATCATATATATATATATAGATCATATATATATATCATATATATATATAATATTGTATAAATACTCTATACATTCTACGTTCTTCTGTTATTTTAATGAAAGTAACAATAATTATCAAATAGCCAAAAAATTATGATTATATTTTCCAGACTGTACAAAAATAAATAGCGTTTAGATATTCTATAAAAAAAAAAATCCTTCTCAGAAGGTAGGAGAGATTTACTTATGAAGTATTAAGAGAAAAAGTTACTTGACAGACCTTATCCACACATACCAAGCACAAGTACACACACACACACACACACACACACACACACACTGGCATTGTTTGTTACAGTTGAGTTAGTAATCTAGACAAGTGAGTCCCATAGGTTTGCAGTTGTGGGACTGGACATGTAGATTAGCTGAACAACATGGCAAGAGCAACAAAAACAGACGACTGTCCAGACAAACATTACAGACGAACAAAGCAACCACTCAAGCAAAAACAAGTATCTTCACATGCACATACAAGCAAAAACTCAGCTTCCCTCCCTGTAACCCCTGAATGCAATGACTAAGTGGATTCAAACAGAATTAAAAAGTACTAATGCATTGAAAATATGTAGCACTGTTTCCTAGTAACAAATACAAAGACAGTCTGGATAGCTGTGTGTTTGGGGTGAGCAGAAATATAGGATGGCTGGATCCTCTGGGTGAGACCTGAATGCAGAAAGGAGGTAAAGCACCAGGCAAGGAAGGGTGTGACACGACTGTGGGCCCAGATAGCTTCATCTCCTCCAGGGCATAAGTTCTTCCGGAAAACCTCAATCTACAAAACTTTTAAAAAAATGCTAAAACTAACTCTGTCCAGTCCAGCTTGAACAGAGTACACACACACACACACACACACACACACACATAAATGTCAATATCTAAAGCAGCATGCTTGAGCAGCAATAGGTTCTTCCAATAGGAGGGTCCACTCCCACCACTATCAACGCCGGGCACTAAGGCTACTTTACTTTTGAGCCTTGCCACTGATGGCCACAGTCTTTCAGCGGTGAGGTTGTCTCTCGTGAACAGACTAATGGTAACTTAAACACTGTTTAAAATGTAAACATTTTCCTTCCTGGAGGGTGTAATCTTCCTGTAGGCTTAGACTGAACGTCCACGGTTGGGGGTAAAGGACAGGCGTCACCTTTTTCGCTATCTTCCTGGAAATCCGTTTTCCTTTATGTTCAATGAAGCCTAGCAGGGTCTTTGCCTGCACATTTCCAGCAGTGGTCTGGGACGGTCTTTGGGGTCACAGCTCTCGTAGCCGAGAAGCCGTCCGCTGTGCGACATGCAGTGCAGCGTCCGTTTACGGAAGCTCTGCCCACAGGTCTTGGAGCACGGAGACCACATCCCCAGCTGCCAGATGGGGCAGGGGTGTGGGGGGCAGGGGCGAGACGTGGGTGGGCGCAGCTCCACCGGGCACTCAGACGAGGGCCAGCCGCGGGAGTCCAGGCAATCCACGCCACGTTGCTGAACACCCCCCCCGCACGTCAGGGAACACTGTCCCCAGTCACGCATCACCCACTCAGCACTTCCTGCCCCCTGGATGGCGTTGATGGATGGCCTCCTGCCTCCCGGCCGGGGGGCGAAGAAGGTCAACTTGACCCGGGGACGGGGTGAGTCGCCCACGGACAGTACCACGGCGGTGAGGGGCTCTGGCAGCGGGCCGAAGCTGCGGATGCGCTCCAAGGTGGCGGACGCGCCGCTGTAGCGCAATAGCGCCCCCCGCAGGAAGATGTCGGTCTCCAGCGTGGTCAGCTTGTAATCCCCGTTGAGCAGGTAGGTGCCATCCTGACGGCGCAGGGCCAGGTAGCTGGAGTCCTGGTGCAGACCGTGCTGCTTGATGTCTACATGTGTCGCCCCGGCAGGAATGACCACCACGTCCTGATAGCCGGGACTGAGACACAGGAGAGCATTCAAAACCGGCCTCTAGACAGCTGAGAGTTACACAATGTACAAGCACAGGGACACACAGGGACCCCTTGGCGGCTCACCTGGCGAACTTGAGGGACCGTGTCACCTTCTTACAGGTAGAGCCATCGCCACCGCAGACTCCGCACTTGTCGAAGCGACGGTGCGAGCCGATGACCGAGTCGCAGCCGGCTTTCACGCACTGGCCTTGCACACACACGGACGTGGAGTCGGGGCTGCAGGGAGTTCCGTCTGCCACCTGGGGGCAGCAGAGAGACACTCTCAGTCACAAGCCGGTTCACTTTGGAAGAGCACGATCAGGTAAACCCAAGACGATCCAGCAGCGCTGCGACGTCCCAGCGTCCCACCTTAGGCTTCAGGATGAAGAAATAGCCGGTACCCTTGGCCCGACAAATCAGCTTGCAGCGGTCCTTGGGAGACACCCCGGCGTACTTGGGGACCCACTCTACCCTGCCGCTGGTCCCGAATGACATGCTAGAGGAGATGTCGTTGTGGGCCAGGCACTGCTCCTCACGGAACGACAGGCCTGCAGAAAGAGGCAGCGGAGGAGTGTGGGAAGTGAGAAAAGCTCTGCCTTAGGTTCATAGAGGGTGATTGCCGGTCACAACAGGAGCAGCGCAGGCAAGAACGACGAAGACAGGCTGTATGGCCAAGTAGCAGCCTACACGATTCATGTTTCTGGAATGTTCTATGTGAAGTTTTAAGTGGCCTTGCTTCAAAGCTAGGCCAGTTGGGGCTGTATGCAGGCACCGTGAGGGGTCCTCATTTACAAGCCTGCTCAGTCGTTCATTTGCGTCGCCAGTTTTCCCGGAGGCTGTCACCACAGGCAGTCGTTAACCCGGAGTCCCCTCTAATTCCACTCAGAATTCTTACTTAATTAATGGCATTTTGGCGCCAATGTCTGAGGTCCAGAAGTACCAGCGATTATCTGCGAGGTCGTGGGGAATCACTGTGAGCACTCAGGCCTCTTACCGTCGGTGTCGGGGCAGGGCTCCGTGTTGCAGGAACGGTACTGGATCCTCTTGCCCTCGCAGTACTTGCCCCCATTCTTGGGAGTGGGGTTGTCACAGTCCCGGAAGGAGTACTGCACTCCTCCCCCACAGGTCCGTGAGCAGTCCCCCCAGGGGCCCCACGTGCCCCAGCCACCATTCACGGGAGTCTGCCAGATAAAGGGACAGACTATTAGTCACATGGGAAGAAGCCTGTGATAATCTCTACCGCCAGGTACCAATACCCAAGCAACAACCCGGAAGTAGTGATCCGCAAGTGACAATCCCCACGTCTCATAAGAACTATACAAAACGAGAGGAGGCCATTCGGCCCATCAAGCTCGCTAAATAAAGTAGATAAAGTAGACTGCCTCTCGTCTACTGCGACCCACCTGGAACTCTGTAGCTTTGCTCCTGTGCAGGCATTCACCCGCCAGGCACCACCGGTCCTTCCCGCACGGGGTGCCGTCAGCCCAGGGGAAGCTCTTAGTCTGGCAGACCAGCAGCCCCCCCGCGCTGTTCACAGTGCACCACAGGGCTGCACAGGTGGTGTTCGCATCCGGGCAGTGCTGGGACTCTTCTCCAAACATCAGCCGGCACTGCTGGTCCACATCGTAGATGGAGCCCGGCAAGGCCCTGGGCAGTGACTCGGCCTTCTGCGGCTTGTCCAGCAGACAGTCGCCTAGAGGTCAGAGGTCAGGGGTCAGACGCCGTTGCCGTGTCACCTGCGGGCCGGGGGTGCCTGTGTTCTGCTCTCACCGTGCCCGTTGTCCAGGAAGGAGGTGATTCTTAGCGCGCTGCACGGAGACCAGGGCTGCTGGTGGTTCAGGTTGTACAGGGTGGATGACATCATGAGGGGCGGCAGGGTGGGGTCGTTGATGCCAGCGCACTGCTTGGCGTCGTCGTGGAGCATGTTTAGCACGTGACCTGTGACACCCGGGGAGTTGGGGGTCGACTTAGCATCTGGATGCGATTGAGCGCACGTGTGTGTAAATGACGTTTAAGATTCGTCGGGAAAAAAGGGAGAAAACTAATTTTAAGTTAGATTTATTAGTGCCTTGGGCTTTTGCTGGAGCTGTGTGTGTGTGTGTGTGTGTGTGTGTGTGTGTGTGTGTGTGTGTGTGTGTGTGTGTGTGTGTGTGTGTTTATAGAGCTTGCCTACCCAGCTCATGTGCCACAAAGAAGGCCGTTTGCAAGCCATCGTCCTCGACGATGGAGCAGCTTCTCTCTGGGTCGCATGCAGTACCGACATCCGCCATGCCCAGGGTTTCACAAGAGTGGGGGCCACAAAGATCCTATGATGGGGTGGGGAAAAGGACCACAGGGTCAGCTGACTTGTCTACAACAAGCAATAGGACTGGCTGCGGACGCCCCATTCAGCAGCCAATCGGACGTGTGCGCGTACCTTTTTGGTGAAGAGCACGGCAGTATCGTAGTGCTCCGGGTGGCGGTCGCTGGCCGGGTTGTGTTGCCGCTGCCACCTACAGAAGTCGCGCAGCGTGAGCGCGGCGTTCCTGGACACGTTGGGGCCGTGCTGCTCATCATTCACCACCAGCACCTTCACCACAGCCAGCGTGACGGAGTTGTGGATGCTGGGGTGGCGGTAAAGGCGTGCTGCCACCGCCATGATGGTCAGCAAGTAAGGCCTAAGCCTGGCGCCGTGGAAGTCCGCCATCAGCTTGTCTGCTACCAGCAGCAGTTCCACGTAACGCGGGGTGGAGACGAAGCGGCGGGACCTCCGGTGGCCTGGAGGGGAAACGCAGGTCAAAAAAGGTCATGCTAACTAATTAAAGAAATAGTTAGACTTTGCTACATATCTGAAAATAATTTATGAAATCTGTATTCGGCTATCGATATAAGGTCTGGCCCTTTTTAAAAACCGAAGACCGGCTGAAGACTAAGGAAACTCCTTGGCATATGGTTTTTATGACATGAGTCAGTGTTCACGCCGCCTCTGAATTTGGCAGCCTTCCAGAAGTGTGCAGAAACAGAGAGGAAAGCCAAGTACCCTGCTAGAGAAAAGGTCCTCCCTGGCCAGCAGATACCGGGAGGAGAGTAACACGTCTTAACTTCGCTAATTCGCCCTCCCCTCCCCTCCCCTGAGTGACCCCACCCCCCCTCTTCCCATCGCTGTGACGAGGCTAAACTTTTCATTTTAACTCTCCGCGACCCACTGAGCCGACCTGTTTCTTTTCCCGACATTAATAAGTATCCACACGATTTTCACGTTTTAGGAATTCAAAATACTCTGATTAAAAGCTGCCGTGATGATTTAGAGAAAAGTGTATTTATGCATACAGCTACATGCAATTTTAATGCATCCTCACCTGGGTTGACTGATCTAGGAAGATTTAAATGTTTGACAAGTGATCTTATGAACTATGAATATATTACATCAGCGAAAATTTGCCATTTCCAGTCGCCCTATAAACGGAATTCCCGCACAAGCAAGGATCATTCGTGATATTCTACTTCTAAATGTAGGCCTATTAATGATAATGTTACCTACTTTGTATATGATGAAAATGTAGGTTAACAACTCCAAATGAATGAAGCCAGTTACGTTTATATGTTTCCACGTCCCAACTTGTGGGTAACTTGCAGCTATTTCACTAGATCCAAATAACACTTAAATCTGTTAAATGGGGTTGGAAGACAGAAATACCTTTGTGGTCGGGGGCTGCGGGGTCCGCGATCACACCCTTCTCCTTCCTAAGCGGCTGCCTCTCTTCTTCCTCGTTCACCCCGCACTTGGACCCGCCGTCTTCGGCATGCGGCTTCCGACTTCTGCAGCGTAGGATGTGAAGGCTGGAGTCGGAGGCGCCGGAGTCGGTGTCGCTGTCTGGCTGGATGAAACACTCCTCGCCGTCAGCGTAAAAGCCGCCCCTTAGTCCGTGGCACACATTGAGCGCCGCTGCCGAGTCAGTTTCTCCATTCACCTGGCCGGAGAAAAAGCACCCAGCCATAGCCCTGCTGTCCGATACTCGCTGAGTCTCCGGATCCGGGCTCTCAGGTTGCCCGATCATCTGGAAGACGAACCCTGTAGCTAGGAAGGTCTGATCCGGCTCCAGGTCTAAAACTATCCGCTTGCCAAAGGCGTCCAATTGGTAGATCCGTCTCTCCTCGACCTTTTCTCTCTCCTCGGTGCTAAGAGTCCGCTGCTGTACGGTCTCGTCCATTGCCGGGGCCGGGTCGAGTCGCACCGGCACAACTGCGCTCTCCATCCAAGCACCATGTGCTGTGCTCATGTACAAAGCGGCGAGCCAGCCAAGGGAGATACAGAGAAACGACCTCATAACTTTACCTGATATTCTAGATGGAAAAAGGGAAAAGTTTTACGCGCTCGTCTTCAAAGATGCAATGAAAAAACACTTTAAGTGAGTTTGCAGCTATTCAAACAAAATATCACTGCCTATGCAAAACACAAGTCACAAAGTAAAAAGTTTAGATTCACGAAAGATGGATATCCACCGTAAAATTCATTTGCATATCATCAGCCAGTGGAATAGATGTTAGGATTTCAATATGACATGCTGTATATGTTGTACGGTCACTATTAGTATCTGGTTTAAAAAAGAGAAGCTAAAATCCAACTCCGGTCGTCGGATAATTCAGGATCTGTGTGCTGAAATGGGATCAGCTTTCCCCTCGCGCCCTAAGATCAGTACTCTTCGGTTCCCTTAAATCCTGCTCCGTCCCAGCTTGCTATATATCCCTAAGACTGGGACCACCCCCTTCCTGAGGACCCTTTGATCTCCCAGCGTGCGCAACCAAAACGCAGTAGAGAGCTGGACCCTGGCCACGATAATCAATCATAGTGGAGGGTGCTTGGCTGAGAAAAAGTCTTTTTTTTCCTCCAAATAGTAGGCGGGGCAATCCCTTTCTCCGCTGTCCCGCCGCTCAATGCATTTTATTCAGAGCCTTAAATAAATCCCATAACTTAGTCTGCAGTAACTCCTGTGTATGCGTCACACGTTGCCGCTCTTCACTGTTCCGTCTATACATTCAGCCCTGAAAACTGATTTTTTTAAAGCTGAATTAACGGGTTTCTTTCCCCTCGGCACTAAAGCGGAGTGAAACACTGCTGAGTATATTGACTAATAGTTGAGTCTGAGACCGCAGTCGATGGCTGTAGTTCTTACGCAAAGGGAAGCGGGGCGGTAAAGGCGCACCGGCCCTTAAATCCCCTTTCTTTCCAAAATATCGCCTAAAAGCCTTCATCGGCTCTCCTCTGTCCAGTTAAAATTTCTACTAGGTGATAATGGGCAAAAGTCCTTGACACATATTAAAAAATCACTTTGCATGCCATGAATACACTGTAATTTGATATATAATATGTGTTTTTATGCTTGCGTGGGTTAAAAATAGTCAAGCCAGCATCAGTGTTGTGGTATACAGCACAAGTTCCAAAATAAGAACCTCTTCGTTTTATAAACCTACATGTATATATTTATTAAAACCAAACGCTGTTTTACCATTAAGTTATTAAACCAGGTATGTTGCTATTACTATTTATAGACAGTTGAAGGGTAAGTGGTAGAGAAATTTAAAAATGTGCAAACTACTTAAAATGTACTCCCTGTTAATAGAAAAATACACAAACTTTGTTCATAGCTTAAAATATTTTTTCAAAATAAGAAGGCACGCTGATACACCTCCTTAAAATATACCTTCTTCAGTGATATATTTGAGATTGTCAGTAGAGACTGCCATTTTCTGAAGAGCGGAAGAGGGCTATAATTGAATGTAGTGTAACTAATAATAATTCCTGAACATTCATAAATATTTTAATTTTTCATTAAACTGAACACACACACACACACACAAACGCGCACACACACACACACACACACACAGAGAAATACATATAACGCATTTAAATTTGGTACCAATGACAAGACAAACAGATGTGTCAAATTATATTAGGGTATATTAGGGTACCACCTTAAAAAATTTCAGTCTAAGAAAAACCCCTGTCTGTTGCCCTGTTGTCCACCAGATGGCAGACTTGATACATACTTAATTTTGGTACTTTAGGAAGTCTTGAATAAGTTATCTTCCCGTTATTGTATACATCTTGCCCGTCCAAAAAAATAATACAACCATTTAAACATCATATAATTAAAATGCCAGCGCGTTAAAAAATATTTGACAGGATTTAGTTGCTCTAATAGGCCAGAATGTAGCCTATTAGAGCAACTAAGGTTAATTGCCTTGTTCTTTATATAGAAGGGCCTCTCCTCGGATTTAAACCGGTGATCTAAATGTTAATAAATTGTGACTACATATGCATCAATATGCAAGAGCGTATAAATCCGAATGTCTATACTGCCATTTGTGTGCAGTGTTTGCGTGAATATATTGCTCCATTATTGTGTGCTTAATCTGTAGCTAAAAATCCCTACTTCATTTGAAATTTCTGGTCTACTCCACCATTAGACAGCTTAATTAACTAATGGAATGAACTAGTAAGGAAATACATTAAATGTATAGCAGGCGGCAGTGATAGCGTGTTTTGCAAACCACAGGTGTTACTGCGGGCATTTACCCGTCGCGTATTTCATATGTGTTATGATGCAATACCACCAGAAGATGGCGTGTCAGCATTACATTTGGTCTAAGCGCTTGGAGTAGGTCGATGTTACGATATCGGTTTGTTCTTGCATGACATAATTAAAGGTATAGATGAAGTACTCTGCTTTTAGCATTTCATCTGAGCGATTGTGGTGCTTGGTGTAGGTGAAATGATGTTTTCACATGCTCTTCATCTGGAAGATTTGAGCATAACTGTGCGTTTTTTGGTCATCGTATTTCAAGCGAGATATTTTTCTGGAACATATGACTGCTACATGGTGGTACGGTGGCCTTCCAAACTCCAGTATTACAGGTTCGAATCCTACCTCCTCTGTGTTAATGGAGATCTCCCTGGGTTACTCCTGTAGTCCAAAAACGTGTTTAGCCGAACTGCTATGTCCTATGTACTCATAATGTATGTACTCTGCGATTGCTGCCCTCTGCTGACTGGAATGGTAGCGGGCCTCCTGCGACCCTGCTGAGTATAAGCAGGCGAATGATACTTACTTAGCATATAAATCCTGTAATGTGATGTGAGGGTCTTGTTACTGTCACATTATTATTACCCTGTATCAGTTAAATAATGACACGATACTTTAAACGTTTGTGTGGTTCGGATGAGCTGCCTAAGCAAGGTGAATTATGTCAGTCAATGTCAGTAGTGGAGGAGGAGAAATTTCCACACAAAAAATAGAGATAAGAGTGATGATTGAAATGTACATATTTATATACATACTAGAAAAAACACTATTTTCTTAAAAAATTAAATGTTCTGCACAATTGGTATTCCATGTTAAATAATTATAATAAACAACAATAATAATAAATAAATTCATCACATGGTTTTTCACATACCGGTTGTACAAACAATAAATTATAATTTCAGTGCCGTGTTCCTGTCATTCCGTTGTAGGGTCTTTTCCCTTGTGGTGGGCGTGTCAGACAGTACTTGATAGAGTGCGTCTATGTCGTTTCAGGTATGTGGGTGTTTATTTTTGCTCGGCAGTGAACCAGGCAGTCACGTAAACCAATGTCAAAAGAGGGAGGAAAGATATCTCATTCTCTGCATTATCTCCATTCCCTGTATTGCGTAGGTGCGTCAAAAAGGTCTTCACACCCAATTAGGAGATGAGTGTAGGTACTTGGAACCGCAACAAGAACAGGAGAAGGGATATTAAAGTTTATAGGTTAAAAATGGCCTGGAGCTTCATGCTGAAGACTCATGTACAGTTACTCGGTGTGTAGACCCTACATGGTGTTGTAGAACTTTCAGTTTCTATATTTGTGTCCAAATGCCATGAAACGGGCAGTGTTTCAATTATGAGATGGAATGGTAGATTGGGAGATGATTTCAGTATGGCCTTGGTTATTAAATACATGACACTTCTTAAGGTAGTGTCAGTATTCATAAAGAGCTTAAACATTTGGCTAGTGTGTGTCTGTGTGTGAGAGAGTGTGCAACTGATTGAATTAGAGAGGTCTTTAAAACAAATCAAACTGATTTGGGTACAATTTCAACAACTCCAGTTTGTGTTCCCCATACCAGAATTGCAAGAACAAGTTTCCCTCTACCTGTTGCTTTTTTTGCAAGGATCCAGGGCATTGATTGTTTATATGAAATGGTTTTCTGAAAAGTCCTAAACAAATTGACAGACGGACAAGCGCAAAACACCAACCTCAGTGACAGGGCTGGAGGGCCCACCGCTTTTTGGGTTTCAAGCTGGTTGTGCACAGGAGAAGCTCAGGCGGACTAACACACTGCAGTACAGCAAGGCTGCAGTTTGGCATGCGTGCACAGAGAAACGCACTCACAGACTCAAAGTAGCCTCTGCTTGCAGTCAGGCACGCCCCGGATCCGTGCACCATCGCACACGATCACTCGTAGAAGCCCGATTGATGCATTACATTGACGTACTAAGTGCTGGAACGCAGATGGGATGACCTTCGGATAGGAGAATCGCACACGGTCATATAAGCAGACATCACAGAGTGCCTGGGAGGAGGAGCTGCAGGGTGAAATGTTTTATCCATGTCTCACCCCACAACCCCCCCCCAGTCACACCCGCCATTGGTCCGCATGCAGTGAGATCCTCAGTCGATGGCATCAGGGGTTGAAACTCCAGACAATGGTTTCTACTGTAAGTCAGCCTCAGTCTACTGGTATCTCTGTGTATTCTTCTGTCATTGGTGCATTGCTTTGCCCCTGGTATTTACGTCTTAGTGTCAGCCCATCCCACTGGAGTCTTTTTACGCTGGGGCCGTATAGTCAAGTCCTGCCCTATTGTAGCAGAGTTTGATTCCTTTGCTGCAGAGCTGTCGTCCAATCACGAACTGCTGGATCAGGATTCCGCCCCTCACTCTTGTCCAATCCGGTCATTATTTTACCCCCAGGGCTTGTCCCTTTAGTGTGTAAGCATAGCGAGTGCATAGATGGATGGTAGGATAATTTCACAGCCCTGGTCAAGAGCTCAGACACACAATGATGACATGAGTACAACAAAAATCAAATAATAATGCATTGCTGATTAATGGTAACTGTGATAATAATGGCTGATTTGATACAAAAACAAAAAAAGACTAGTGGGTGAAGTCCTGGGTGTATCCGTATGCATTTGAGCCGGGGCGGCCCATGTCTACTTGTGGCTGTGGCCAGCCGGCTCAGGCCTCAGCACTTCTTTATGAGGCACTGTTTGAAGGCAGAGGGCCGCTCCTCCAACGGGCAGCTTTTAGCCAGCCGTCCCTGTGAGTCCTTGCACTGCACAGTGCGTGTCTGCCAGCCTGCGTCGCATGTTCGGGAGCAGGCCAGCCAGGGCCCTGTATCCCACTGTGGCTGTGGAGTGCGCTGCATGGGTGGCAAAGTTTGGGCCAGTACAGGAGGTGGCCGGGGCATGAAGAAGCTGTAGCGCACGTCGAGTGGGCGCTTGGCATCTGTTGCGAGGATCTGGACTACCAGGCTCTCTCCTAAGGCCCCGGGGCCCAGACTCTGCAGGGCATCGTCCTTCTGACTCCAGCCACTGTAGTTGAGCACCGTGCCATTGAGCTGGATGATGGTCTCTGAGGTGGAGATCATGAATTTGCCATTGATCAGGTAATCCCCACCAGGTTTACGAAGGGCCAGGTAGGCTGTGAATCGGGTTTGATCCTTGGGCTTGTGCTGGCGGATCTTGATGTGGGTGGAGCCTGCAGGGATCTTCACCACATCTGTGTAGCCCTTGCTACAGTTGGGAGGGGGGAGTGAGTAAGAGGAAGGTCATGAACCTATACAGCAGACAGCACTCAAGTTCAGAATAGCATGGGACGCCTGTGTGAAAGTATCTTGGATTAGGTCCTACCACGGACTGATCCCATTATCTCAACAAAAAGAACTGGGCAAGAGATACTTCAATGCAAAGAGCTGAAGCCCTGCAATGAAAATAGATCAACATACCAAAGTTCTTCAGCTACATGGACCAAGGAGGTGTCCTGCATCATCACTGAAGGACCATCACACAACCTTAGTGAGCTCCACGCATCCTTCATGTCTGAGTGTGTGTGCGATCTGCTGGTGGTCAGCCTGAGCATGTAACTCACCTCTTCTTGGTGAAGTTGCCCATGACCTTGATGCAGCTTGTACTGTTCCCGCCGCAGACGCCACACTTGTCGAAGTGCAGCTTGGAGCCGATAATGCCATCGCAGCCGGTACGCACGCACTTCCCCCGCACACACACAGAGTTACTGAAAGGCCGGCACTCTGTACCATCAATCACCTGCACAAAAACACAACTGGTCAATGGCCTGGCCCTCTTCATCTTCATCCTGTCATATCATCAGTTTTAATCCTCTGTTTATCTTCAGAAACAATATAGGCGGTTGGCTTTCAGCTCTTTGGAACCCTATCAGATGCTGGCCTGTAACTCTCTCAGACCCTGTGGAGGGTTGGCCTGTATGCTTCTGGAACCTTACAGAGGGTTGCCCTGTAATCTTCTGAAGCCTTATTAATTGATGGCCTGTATCCCTCTGGAAATGTATAGGGTTTTGGTCTGTAGCTCTCTGGAACCCTGTGGAGGGTTGGTCTGTAGCTCCCTGGAATACTGGGGAGTGTTGACATGTAGCTTTCTGGTACCCTATGAAATGCTGATCTGTAGGTCTATGGACACTAGAATGGTTTAGCTCACAGCTCATCCTCTGGAGCAGGTCAAAATAATCTAATCTGTGGTACATGATGTAAATGCAATATCTCAACCAAAGTTTCTCAGCTCACCCTGTTGGAAAACACAACGTAGTAGCCTGTGCCCTTGGCCCGACAGGTGAGTTTGCATACATCCCCAGGCAGTACTCCAGCGTACTTGGGCATCCACTCCACAAACGTCTTCACTCCCTTGGGGTCCACTTGGTGACCATTCCGTGCCTCGCACTGCTCCTGGCGATAACTCTTACCTGGGGGGTGTGTGGTAGAGGGAACAGCTTCACCAACAGAGTGTCCGTGTGTATGTGTAGCTCGTTTTCTCTATACACTATTGTCTATTTCTGTATGTGAAGTATATATATTTGTGCACGGTCTGATGACAGTGTGGTGGAAGAGATGGAACTCACTGGACGCAGGGCAGGGCGTGACACTGCAGGACCGGTAGATGGCCCTCTTGCCCGTGCAGTAGCGGCCGCTGTTACGGGGGGCGGGGTTGTTGCACTGGCGGTGTGCAAACTGCACTCCACCCCCACATGTGCGCGAGCACTCGCCCCAGGTCCCCCATGAGCTCCAGCTTCCATGGTTTGAGATCTGAAGGAAGAAAAAAACAGCAGAAAAACGGTAATGCTTTATTTCAGCCAGCGGGGGGCGAGGTTGCTAAGTCATAAGGGTTTGGCAGGAGGGGCACTTCTGTCGTACCCTTGAATTTGGTCCTTAATCTAATTTTCTTCAATAATCATCTGGCTAAATTCATAGATAAAATTTAAAATAGGCTCTTTAGAGCTTTGTCACTATGCCTCTATAAATGAGCTAACATGATCCTCTCCAATCTCCTTCTCCAGACATCTAAGCTGGAGACTAACAGGAAGTAAACATTACAGGGAACACAGGGAAGTGGGTGGCGTGCTAGTTAAGACTATAGCTATCTAACCAAGATGATAGCCATTCTTTATCCTAGGGTCTGTGATAGCTTTGAACAAGCCATCCCTTCTTTAAAAAGTATATAGCACTTTTGTTGTCAGGTGGGACTGTACACAATAATATCCATTTCTATGGGCATAACTAAGTATTACAACCTTAACACCTACCCAGCCCTAACCATAAGTAACCAAACAAAATACATGACTTGTTTAGTTTCCAGACTGAAAAAAATGTCCCCAGAAGGTAAAAAGTTACTGGTTTTGTCACATTGTGGGCAAATCGGGTCCCCACAATGCAATAATTACAAGCATACACACACACAGTCAGATATAATCAGATCACTTCCTGCCTGGGGGTGTGGATGACACTCAATAACAGCCCTTCTGACCTGATTGGTATACAGGCTTAGTGGGTAATGCAGTGCTGTATCTCAGCTGTGTGTGTGGAATTTGCATGGTATTTTTTCATGGAATTATATGTGGAATTTTCCCCCTGTGGTTACTTCAGTTTATTCCCACAATCCAAAGACGTGAAGTAAGGCTAATTGGGGTGTCTAAGTTGCTGGTGTTGCCTGTGATGGACTGGAGAACCTCTGCCTGTGCTTTAAACAGCCTGGGACAGGCTGCAGGCTGCAGAACAACCCCCCCCCCACCCCCTCCGGACC
>JABFEA020000001.1:49392519-49407708 GCA_019775915.2 Cyphomyrus plagiostoma
AGCCCAGGATAAACTGCCTGGGATAGGCTGCAGACTCCCCCCCCAACCCAGCCCAGGATAAACTGCCTGGGATAGGCTGCAGTGCAGGAGAAGTGCTGGGCAGTGTTCAGGCAGATTGGCTTATTCCCTTCCCCAGCCTCACCGTGTAGTGCTTCTTGCGGGTCTTGTCCACACACTTGCCATGTAGACATATGCGTCCCTTGGCACAGGGGGTGCCCTCCACTGCTGGCAGCTTCTTCGTGAGGCAGACCATTTGACCCTGCCGGATGACGGCGCACCAGAGACGGGCGCATACATCCATACCAGGGCACACTGTGTATTCTGGACCAAAGGCCAGCTGGCACTGGCGAATGGCATCGTAGCTCTGGCCTGGCAGCTCTTCTGGACCCAGCAGAGGCTGGCGGGGGGAATCCAGGAGACAATCCGCTGTGGGCCAGGAAGGAACACAGAAATGTGTACAGCTCAGTGTGTGGGAACAATGGGGAATATAGATTGAGAGGAACAGAAGAGTGAGAGGAAAGCAGGGAATATATAAGCAGTGGAATACAGAGTGAAGGCAAAGCAGGGAATATAGAAGGAGTGAAATAGAGAGAGGGTAAGGCAGTGAATATAGAAGGAATGGAACAGAGAGAGGGGAAGGCAGGGAATATAGAAGGAGTGGAACAGAGAGAGGGGAAGGCAGGGAATATAGAAGGAGTGGAACAGAGAGCCTGGTGGTGCAGTGGTTAGCGCTGTTACCTCACACCTCTGGGACCTGGGTTCGCTTCTCCGCCTGGGTTACGTGTGTGGAGTTTGCATGTTCTCCCCACTAGCTGCTCACCCCCTTTCTCTTAACGCCTAGCCGGGACAGACCCACTTTACCTGTATGTAATGAATCTTGAGATATGTTGGGCCATGACGGACACATCAGATGCATCCTTTGCAACTTAGCAAAAGAAAGACGCATTTCTAGACCGCATCTGAAGGAGCCTTATAAATGGGAGAGACTTGTCACACTGCTGTGATGCATTTGGTCCTTGAAGGATGCTGCCCCTGATACTCCACTTAAAAGTTCAGCAGCTGCATCTGAGCAAGCGGGTGGTAACCTAACCACAGCTTAAAGCCACTGTTCCAAAGCAAAACTACAGCTATGTTAATTAGGGCCAGGTAGAAATGCTGCATGGTATTCTTCTGAATTGCTTGCTGGACTGTCCCCGAGCCCCCACCCTGGTCCCAGTACAGCTCCAGCCTCTCCTCCCCACTCTTCCCTTCTTGCTCACCATGTCCGTCGTCAAAGAAGTCAGTTATGGTGGAAGAGGTGCAACGGCTCCATGGTTTCGAGGCATCGATGGATGTTAGGATGGAGGACATGAGGCGTTTGTCTTCGTTGGAGCCAAAGCGCTCCTCGCAGAACTTGGAGTCATCGTGGGAGAGACCCAGGAGGTGGCCTAGTGGGCCGCAGATGGGGGAAAAAACCATAAAACATACCAAGATGTGAATATGAAACACCAACAAAACATGGCGTACGTGCATGGCACATGTTTTCAGTTATGCCTATCATTCCCCCAGATGATATTTATCACAACATCCACGACGCCTCCCCCCGCCACCCCCAATATGATCCCATGCAAGCATCTTTGCTGTTTGGAGTCTTTGTCTGGTTTGTAAGTGTCTGTTGGCAACTGTTTTTGCATTCTGTCTGGTGATCTGTATTAAGTTAGTGGAAGACTTCAGGATTCTCGCTTTGCAGTTGGGTATCTCCTGTTGCAGTTCTGCTCACACCTGTACCTGAGTATTCATTGCACTTATGCCTAATCAATATAATGTTTGCAATGTGCTATTGGCCTCACTTGTCGCTTTGGACAAAAGTTTCCTAAATGTCCATCCATACATCCATCCATAACTACCTGTCCTATTCAGGGTTGTTAGGCTATAAGCACAAGGCAGGGAACAAACCAGGATGGGTTGCCAACACGTCACAGGGCACGCTCACACCCCTACAGGAAATTCGATAACTCCCATCAGCCTCAGCATGTTTTTTCGACTGGGGGGGTGGGGGATGGTAGTACCTGGAGGAAACCACACGATGAGTTGGGGAGAACATGCAAACTCCACACACATGGAGCTATGGCAGAGACTCAAACCCAGGTCTCAGAGGTGTCCAGCGACAGCGCTAATCACTATACCACCATGCTGCCCCGTCTGCTAAATGTGTAGAATGAAAAATGAAAGTATAGGTTTGTTGCAAAATACCAGAGATAAAACATCTTTGATCAAACCCAAGATCAGATCTAAGGCTCAGAAACACGACTGTCTTGAGTATGAGTCACCGGTGAACAACCCCATCTCCATGCCCATAAACTCAGTTCGTAAGCGTGGTAATTTACTGACATTTACAGGCAGTGGTTAACTCCCGCTTTACATGTGCAGTTTGTTTACAGAGGGCTGGCAGCCTCCCGGTTCATGCTGTTGAGCTACCGAGAGGGCTGTGATTCCCCCTATGCCCTGGCTGCCTGGCTCTGTACTGCGTCCAGGGCTGATGTCATACATGCCGGTGGCCTCTGCAGACTCCACAGAGGCCCAAGTGTAACTAGACCCAGTGAGCTATAACCGGTCTCTAGTTCGAGAGTGCCCGGAGGGGGGAGATGGGGAGAGCAAGGCATGAGAGACAGAGAAAGAGGGAGAGAGAGTGGGACAGAAAATGAGGGAAGGGCAAATTAAATGAATTAGACCCGCTAGAAGATGATAAATGACCCAAACTTGTTTTGGATAAGCTTTTCCATTACAACATTAAAGGAGACTTTCTGTATAAAGGAGGAAATTAGGTGACTTATCTTGCAAGTCTACTCATTTTTTACTCAATTACTAAAGAAATGTAGACGATGGGTTTGTTATCTATTTAAATGCTTTTTGAGTTCGATATCCTCAATTATGTCTCCACCGTACAGGGCAGAAGGGCAGGGAAGGAGGCGGGGACTGAAACGAGTGATGACAGAGCAAAAGAGAGCAGGAAGCAAGGAGGGGAAACAGAGGGATGGCGGCCGGAGTATTTCCTCACCCCTCCCCCCCAGGCTGCACAAGCCTCTCCGGGCTCGACGTGGCCTGGACTCAAAATAGCACGTAATTAAAGACTGGGGTAGGGTTCATCATTGTAGGAGCACAACATATTCCGGGGCACAAGAGCTCCAGTGTGCAAGTGCAGCAGGGTGAATGTGGGTTTGCTTCCGTCTGCCCTGTGAAAGCAAAGAAGGGGGCAACGCCCACCAGGGCGAAAAGACTATTATACAAGCAAAAGGGACATGGGAAGGGAATGACATGCACACGTGCGTGAGGCCGACTCTGCAAAGCACCATGAGTCAAGGGGACGTCTACATACACCAGACAAAGGTCACATGACTACTGAGAAACTCATATGATTATGGCTGACCAATGGTTTGCGATCTGGGAGATAACATGAATACCAAATCCAACTATAACTCATTTAAGTATGTGAAATCACCCATGTATCATAAAATACGGGGTGTCAAATGGCTAGAAAATAATGTATTGAGCTTCTCTTAGCTGGCAGTAAACCCAAGCTGATGGAGACATGACTGTAGTCTTTATCAAACACAGATGCCTGTTTCCAATTCTGCCCAAACTGCTGCACTGCACACATTCCAGTGTAAGTGAGAATCCCTAAGTCTTTGCTCATTTAGTCAATGCTTTTGTCCAAAGCGACACACAGGTGAGGATCAGAGAGCAGAGTCAGGTAGTGTCCTAGGAGCAACTGGGGTTAAAAGCCTTGCTCACAGGCCCAACAGAGAATGACTCAATCCAGCTATGGGACTTTAACCGAGGCCTTTCTGATGACAGGTTATCGTCAGCATCTGGTAAGGATATTAGCAACAAATATTTCTTCCCACTCTGGTGTTGTTACCTGCACTATCGGGCACCGTTCCTTTAAGTGAATATGTGTGCTGATAGGCTGGCGCAGGCCACGCCTACCTATCTCGTGGGCCACGGTGAAGGCGGCGTGGAGGCCGTCGTCCTCGATCACGGCACAGCTCCGCTCCGGAGAGCAGATGGTACCCACGTCTGCCATGCCCAGCGTGTCACAGGAGTGGTGCCCGCACAGATCCTACAGGGAGGGGGGGGGGGGCATGGTGACCACACAGATCCAGCAGAGGGCAGAGTGATGCCCACATAAACATACCGTAGAAAAAAATACCACATGGATGTAGTAAGTGGTTGAGTGATGCACACATCAACATACTGGAGAAATATGACCACCGAGATCCAGCAGGTGGCAGGGTGACACTCAGCAAAACACATGTCAACATGATGCCATGGTCCCACAGATCCTACAGCAGACCATGGGGAACACACTGGCAAATTATACCATAACACTGTGACCACCCAGGCTAAGCAGAAGGTATGCAGGCATATGGCAAGGCAGACCGACCTCACGCACACACAGATCCTGCAACAGGCATTCAGATGTGCTCGGAAACACATTAAGTTAGATGTTAAGGAATGTGCGCCATATGTTTGGCTATTGTAAGACCTGCTCGAAGAGGGATGGAGAATGGATGTATGTGACATAGGAGAACAGTATGAAGGCCTCGTTTTGGTGACCCTCCAAACATCCTCCAGCAGGACCAATCAGGGAAACTGAGATAGGCATCAGGTTTATAGCTGGGCCAATAAGGTTTGGTCATGTGTCCTCCTGAGAGGCTGAATGAAAAGCTGTTTAAGCCGTCTCTGAAGAGCTTGTCACCTGACTTTTCCCCACCCCAGGGTTGTCCATTATAGCAGGGCAACAAATCTAATCTATCTACATAACAATAAATATCAGTGCAAGCCTGGTTTTCCACTTACATCCAAACCCCTGTACCTCCCCACTGAGCTACACTGTAGCTGGAGCAGTCACACAAACTCCATTCAGGCCTACTTGCGCTATGTGTTAGCGCCCGCTACCAGCTCCCCTGTCTTCTCTTGCCTGTTTCCCTGTGTCACCTGACCCCCCACCCCCACACTCAACTGATGTACAAACATATCCATCCAGAAACCAGGGATAAGGGATTTAGGCCTGGGGGTGGAAAGAAATCAATTAGCTACACCGAGTGTGTTTTCAGGCTAGATGCTCAGCTACCGCTAACGCCCTGGGGATACCCTTATGTGACTCAGCTGACAATCATGCTGTATACCTTCATACGGTTTATGCTTTTCATTAGCTCATAAAATCCTCCCTGTGGCACTAAATAAAGGTGTTTTCCTACAGTTCTGCCCGTCTGGCTGTGTATTTGCCATAGTACTCTGTTTGGGACACTTTAGGAACAAACTTTCCTCTGTTCCGTATCCAAGGACCAGAGCCAATACTTAGGGCTAACATGGTATTACTGTCACAGGAAAATACAAAATAAAAAACAGCTTTAACCAGTGACAGCTACAGAGATACCATCACTGCATAAAAGATAGATTAATGTCTGTAAGTCACTCCAGAATTGAACTGTGACCATTTTGTACTGTGGAATTAGTAACAGCATTAAATGCATATTAATTGCTGCAAGTCCATTTCCATTTGAATTATTGGAGTCACAGGAATCCTGGAACATAACCTGAAATACACACAGTATAGGGAAGACCCTAGATGTGATGGCAATAGCACATCCACAATCACATACCACAGGCAATTGGAAGACCCCGATATTTCAAGCTGGATGTTTCTGAACTTTGGTAGGATTCCAAAACACAGAAGCAGGAAATTAACTATTTGAAGGACTCGTGACAATAAACCCAGAGACCCAAGTTGTGGAAATGACCCAGTTTATAAAGCCTTAACGGTTACTTATGCTCAATTTCTGTAAAAATAAACAGCTGCACAAGCTGGATAAAGCTTGCAATGTGATGATGCGCATGTGAGTCACTCTGGGTGTCTGTACATAAATCAAATTAAAGACACTGCATTCTGTGCAGCCAAACATCCACCCTGCACGCAGTCACAAATGCGCACACGCACCAACACAGCCAAAAAGGTTGCACAACTGTATAACAGAAGTCCATCCAAGCTGCAGCCCCACGTCAAGTCCCTTGACTCACCCCAATGAAGCTATAAACTGCTTATTATGCTTAAACAAGGTCTGTACCGTGACAACATTGAGCCATGAGCAAAGTGTCGCACATTGCATTTACGGGCAGCTGCGTCACTGGGGATAGATGCTGGAGGAAGTCTTAAGTCCGGACTTAAAGTTTACAGTGTGATTGCATGCCGTATTATGGTCCCTGTGTTTCGCCTCGCGTGCCATTCAAATTCTCATAAAACACGTGAAAAAAACGGGCAGGGAATGGTGGATATTTACTCTGAGCTAGGGGTCTTTATTGAGGGATCCTGTTTCACGGTATGCAGTGAAACAATAGCATTAAACCCTCTCAAACAACATTTTTTTTCTTCAGTTTTTCTATATTAACCTGTTTTTATAAATAGTTAAAATCCATATATCTCTTAATCATCAATAAAACATGTGATGTGGCAGGTTCACATATGGTTCTTATTTAATATTATACTGCATTAGCTGTGCCTGGGTGGAGCAGGCATCACCATGACCCAAAAGTTATGAGCTCAGGTTCTCTGAGATAGTCTGGGTGGGGTCTATATCTGCACCATGTCATTTTCCTCATGGTGCAGCTGCATTCGATGTATGTTTAGAGTGTAGCACTGTAGTTTTGAATAGAACTGTCAGTGTGGGGGTAGCACTGTAGGAGTAGGACTGTCATTGGTGTGAGGAGTAGGACTGTCAGTATGGGTGTAGCATTGGTGGGGGGAGTAGGACTGTCAGTATGGGTGTAGCATTGGTGGGGGGAGTAGGAGAGTCAGTATGGGTGTAGCATTGGTGGGGTGAGTAGGAGAGTCAGTATGGGTGTAGCGTTGGTGGGGGGAGTAGGAGAGTCAGTGTGGGTGTAGCATTGGTGGGGGGAGTAGGAGAGTCAGTGTGGGTGTAGCATTGGTGGGAGGAGTAGGAGAGTCAGTGTGGGTGTAGCATTGTTTGTAGGAGTGTCAGTATGGATGCAGCACTGTATATGTGTAGACGGCAATAGGACAGTCAGTGTTGGTGTAGCACTGTATATAGGTATAGGAGTGTCAATATAGGTGTAGTACTGTAGGTATAAAACACGTCCGCATGTATGGTAAACACACTTAAGTGTGCAGGCAGCGTACCGTTTGCACCTGGCTGCTGTTTGAAAAGCCCAGTCACTCCACTGCCACGTGGGCACGTGTTTATGCCTTAGTGTGTGTCTGGCCAGGCGTGTCCGGCGTGTTCGGAATGGCAGCCTGCGGGCTGGAGCGCCCCACATACTGACACACACGTGCATGGCACTAAGCGCCAGCAGACGGCATAGTCAGAAGACCAGGGGAATGTGCGAAAAGCCTCAAACCCGCGCAGCGAGGGCTAATTCTGTCTGCTCCTGGCTGACCCTGAATTATCTTGTCACATGTAACAATTCATGCGCACATACATGTATGCTAGCAAGCGTGTACACAGCACATGCTCTGTGACTCTTTACGGCCAGGCTGCACGCTTCCTTATTTCCAGGCACTGCTCTGGACAGCATTTCTTTGCCATTGACTTTACAGGGTTTTTTTTTTTTACAGGGTTTTTAAGCTTATTTATTTCTTGAAGGACATGCCAGGGGGCTGTTGCCGTGCTCACATCAGACACAGAGCATGATGCTCGTATGCCTGCTGGCCCCGGCTCTGATTTCGTCAGGTTGTTTTGGGCTGAGATATCAGAAGGTGTGAAATACCCCGGTGTTCCAGTGCAAACAGGCACTGCACGGGGAGGGAGGCTCCTCCCACGACAGCTCTCGTTTGGCCAATCGGAGGCACAGACCTATGTGCGCATGAAAAAGAGAGACACGCACACACAGCTTGCACATGGTTCTGGCAGGCTGTGACGAAACGGCTGCCATGGAAACGGCTTCCGCACTGGGAAGGCCACAAAGTCGTAGGTGTTTGTGTGCATCGCTGCTGTTTGTAAACAGAAACGGGTGATGCATGCGTGCAGACTGAGCATTCATCTGCCCTGTTGGTGTATACAGGCTTACAAACACGCCAATCGCTCTGCCAATGAGTCATGCATTAAACTAAAGCGAGCATGTGGTGCATAAACAAACTAAATGCCATCCAGGGTCTTTACTGATGCATTTCCGTTCACTGGAATTTTTATTTGTATGAGAACCCACTGTGTAACACTGCATCCTTGCTTGTTTTTACACTCTGCTAACAAGCAGCCCTTTCTCTCACAGTCAGATCTTTGTTCTCCCCCCCCCGCAAATGAAATCATGCAGTCATGCATCTCCGTCACCCAGCGACATGCAATCTAATAATTGGTGACCCCGTCACTTAGGAATCCCCCTTGTGAGGATGCTACACTATTAAAAGAGGCCTCTGTTAATCTGCAAAATGTGATTCTGTGGGTGTCTAAAAGAACTGTACGTTTAGGAGGGAGTTGTATCCATTCACAGGCAGCTTTGTCCCTTACTGCAGCCGGCTATCAAACATTTACATTTTCTGTTCAGGAGATGCCTTTATGCAAATGTATATTCTTGAGAGAAAGCAGCATTGCCCAGTTCTAGCAATTTGAGATTAAGGACCAGGCTTAGAGATGCACCTGTGTAATCACTATACTGAGTCTGGGATTTGAACCAGCAACTTTCCGGTTAATGGAACCACATTTTAACCTGCTGAGCCAAACACATTAGGGACCCAGGGGTGCTGAGAGCTAGTTGTTTATGATCACAATAAAGAGTGTGGTTGAGTTTTAAGGCAAAAGTAATCACCCCAGAGTTCTGATGCTGATAAGTGGCTCAGAAGAGGTATATTCATAATCCCAGGTTTCCAGGGAACACTCAACGAGGTAGTTCACCTTGGTACAGAATCGCAATGTTCATACCGCATGTGTGACAGCACAAACCAACTGCAAAAAAGGTGTGGAGGGATGCAGGAGGTAAGCTCTCTGTACCAACCCTGATAATCAGGAACAGCACCAAGATCTATCAAGAACCTTCTAATTATTTCACTGCATGGCCCATTTTCAAACAGATGCAAAAACAATGCAAATGCGCATCACAGGGTTAATGCATGTGAGCTGCGCTAAGCGAACAGAACCACAATAACATTTCAGAATGTGAGGCTGCTTCATCAGTCGGGGCCAGGCTTGGAGTGGAGATGAAGGACCACAGTGAGGGGAAGAAAAACAGCCTCTAAGCTTTCAGGGTTAAATACCACTAGCGAGCCAGCAGCTGATCTCAGCTACATCCTGCAAACCTGGGAAGAATGTGCCTGCCCAGCATGATAGGTCACATGACTTCGGCACAGCGTAATGCCCAGCGGTTGGGAGGAGAACAGATCTGAAGGGGAAACACTTTATAATGTATGTAAGGGTGGAGGGGGGGTTTGACATTTATGCCAAGTGCCTTCACTCCTTAGACCTCCTTACAAAGCATTTAATGTGAATGTTATCTGGCAAAGATTGTGTTGTTGCTGGAACAAGCTGGCACAGGATTAAGGTTCTCAAAAGTCTGTTACTTAGTTTTCCATACAAATGTAAGAACTGGTGATAACCGTGATTTATATTTCAGGTGAACTCTCGCATAGGATCTATCGGGCGCCAAGATTTTATGCATGTTTATAAAAACAGCAACCGAATAAATATTCTTAAACGAGACGCAGATAGCAATGCCAGTGACTGTAAAGATACAGATTTTTGAGTGCAGTGTGATATTACTTTTTAAACACACCTTGAGGGAACCGACAGAACCTGTTCCAGTGTTTCACAAAACGCGGGCACTCTTGGCCTCAGCCAGTTGTTTACCTGCCTGGTGAAGAGGATTGCGGCATCGTGGTGATGCTCGTGGTCGTCGTCCAGCGGGTTCTGCTGATTCTGCCACTTGCAAAAACTTTTCAGAGTGGCAGCCGCGTTCTTGGAGATCTCCAGACCCTTCTCCTTGTCCGTCACCACAACCACTTTGACCACGGACAGGCGCACGGGGTTCTCGATACTTGCGTGGCCGTATAGCTTGGACGCGATAGAGGCAAGGGTCATGAGGTAGTGGCGCAGATTGTCGCCGTATTTCTTGGACATGGACTCGTCTGCCACTAAGAGTAACTCCACGTGCCTCGCCCGGGAGATCGACCTCTTGCGCCTCTTACCGGAGGTCCCGGAGAGCATGCTGGAGAACCACCACCTGCTGTCCTGCGTCGTACTTTGCAGTGCATCCAAATGGAGATCGTGCTTGTGAGTTTTTCCCTTGCGACCCTGGCGCTTTTCCGTACTACCCCTGCGTCCTCTCCGGTCCCGTGTCGCACAACTCTCCTTCGTTGGCTCCGCAACGAAACTGAAGCTCTCCCGGCTGTAGTACTGGACCGATCTCTCCATCACCGCGTCGCCTGCTGCACCTGCACCGTTTTCGTGTCCCTTCGCCCTGATTAGCGGTCTGACCGTGTAGCGGCGGTTGTCCACGGCAAAGAACCCATCAAAGCCGCCGCCACACAGATTGAAAAGGGCCAGCGATTCGGGATTAGAGTCTACCGTGCCACGGTAAAAACATCCGCCGCGCGCTGCTGTATGGGCACTGCCGTCCATGTCCTGCAGCGCTTTCACGTACTTAGACTTAAAGTGCTGGGATACTATCGCCTCATCCCTCTCCATGTCCAGCTGAAATTTCCTGCCGTCCAAATATAACAGATATCCCACTTTCCCATCTCCGTGGTAAATCCGGTCAATGGTCCGCACGATCCCGCTTGTGCGGTGGACAGGTGCGTAAAGCCGCTCGCTTACAGGTGGAGCGAAAGCCTTGAACGCGGAGCGACTGATGGCAAAATCCGCATCTCCGGCGTGAAACTTAACGGCACACAAAAGGAATAACCTGATCAGGACCATCCTTCCAGAGACGGAAATATTTCACCCCGGAAAAATATCGCATAAAATATGTGTAATTTATATTCCACCTCAAAGCAACGGGAAGAAAAGTTGGATAAACTTAAAAAAACATCTCAGAGAAATGCAAGGGTTTGGTCTCGTGTGCGCACACATCGCTTTTTAATATCATGCTCCACCGAAAAGAAAAAAACAGAGAAAAAACAGAAGACATATATTTGAAATGAAACGGAAAACATCAACTCACCGGGACTAAGTTGTACTTTTGAGAACAACACATGAAGTTCTCTCTTAAAAGAGCTGAAGGATAAAGTCCGCCCCCCTCGCACTTTCTTTCCCCTCGGCTCTCATATACTCCCTCGGCGCCGCCGCCTCCCGGCCCGGCCAAGTCACGGCAAAGTCAAGTGCGGCGTTATTTCCATCTTTTTCCGTATCGGCGCCGTAGGGCAAACGAGGAGAGTAAAGTGGTGGAGAGACATGCGAACAATGCATTTATAGCAGAGTGTCATTCTTGCCTCGTCCGTTTCAACCAGTTGGTTGCAGTTGGAGAGAGAGAGAGAGAACGAGAGAGAGAGAGGAGGGGGCAGCTAGGGAGAGATATTCCTAACAGACAACTCCTCCTACAATTCCTACTCTTTCTTTGGCAGGAAAATCTAGACATCTTTCAATCAGAAAACGTTAGAAAAATGGAAAAGTGAATCGCTCAGTGATGAAGTGACTTAGAAAAACTCAATGAAGTCCTTTCTGACCTTCTGCACTACAGTGAGCGATATGGGATACGGCTACGTTATCATTACAGTGTTACTGCGGGGCTTCTGGACAGTTGTCACCATGGTACATGGTAACACGCACATCATAATCAGCAAACCCAGCACCGACTCTTTTTTAAACACACTGATTTAACCTCGAAGTCCTACCTTCTGAGTTAACATTTTTGTGGTTTGAAAGGGAGCTTTTAATTATTGAAGATGAAACATATTCAGTCATGCGCTGCAGTTAAGTGTGTGTTTCAGTCCTGCTAGAACTGGATAATTTATGGCACTTCCAGAATAGAATTCTCACTGGGAGTGTGTTTTCTGAATGGGGAGTATTTAAAGTTCACGTTTACTACACTAGCTGGTATCTATGCATCGAAGTACAAATAAAAAGCAGATGGAGTTTATCTTTTTTTTTGTTATTAATATGGATACTGTGTTCCTCCTCTGAATATGACTCTCAAAATATTTCCATCAAATGGAAAGATCCATCAAACATAGAAATGCAAATGCACATAAAATGACTACTGCCAACACAGCAGAAGCATGGCAGACTGCAATGACTCCGGCTACGGTTTAAGCTTTTCTTATGTAATTCTATCATCCAAACCAACCTGTGGGTCACTTCCCAAACAAATGGCCTGTTACCGCACCAGCTTTTCTGCTTCAGAGACTAAGTTAACTCATCTCTGTGTACACTGATTACAGTTGGTCCACTGTGGTTTAATCTCAGAGAGAAGGGGGGGGGGGGGTATTTTTTCTGGAAGGTAGAGCATGCTTCAGTACGCATGCGAATGCACCAGGCTTGCTGTTTCCGGACATCGCATTTGCATTAAGGGTACAATTGATTCATGATAATACAAACACCCCACACACCCTGATGGTAGAACTGTTTACCACCCCCTGTTGGCCACAAACAGTAACTGCACCCGTAGGCGGTGGGAGGGCCCAAAGTGCCTTTTGAATGTGGCCCCAGAAACGAAATAAAATGAGCAATACATCCCCCATCTTTCTTCCTCCTTCTTTTTCTCTACTCCACCCATCCTAGGCAGCAGAGGCCACAGAACAATGGGACATCCAGGATAAGATGCCTGTTGATCTAGTATATTCTCTGTTAACTGTGATCACTCATTGACACGGAGTTATGACCGCATGACCCCTGCAGTCATTTCGAAATAGAAGCACTATAGCCATATTTTTCCTTTAAAAAGAAGCAAATTGTTGACTGACAGCCATTTGCAGGTGTTTGTTATCATTGTGCTATGAAATACTAATCAATTTGGGGTGAGACAGAACATGTTTGCTTGTATTGAGTGAAATGAACGTAAATATATTGTTATACATGTTTATACAAATACACCAAACCAAGCCAATGTTAATAAAGATCCATAGGATGAACAGAATTGTCAGTTGCTAAACTCTGTCATAAAGAACCACCCAGCAGTTGCTGTGACAGTTGTACAGAGCATCCTCCATCGTCCTGCGATGTCCTCTTTCCGCTGTTTTAATGCCAAATGAAGAGGTTTCGCTCTCAGCCCTTCAGTGGCTGAAGTTATTCCCATAGTGTCTCCTGCGCAAACTTGTATT
Organism: Cyphomyrus plagiostoma; assembly: GCA_019775915.2. Lineage (NCBI taxonomy): Eukaryota > Metazoa > Chordata > Actinopteri > Osteoglossiformes > Mormyridae > Cyphomyrus > Cyphomyrus plagiostoma. Next base: position 49,405,760 of record JABFEA020000001.1, read on the forward strand.
TGGTGAGCAGGAGCAACAACATAGGCAAACACTAAATAATTATAATTAATGGCTATGAACTTACATATTTAAACGGAGACATAATATAAGAAAGACTGAAGGTTGATAAAGACATACTTAGCGACTGACAGCAATGAATCAAGTCAAATCTGAAGCGTGGGGAAAAGATGGATTGTGTTGTGGGATCTAACTATATGTAAAGAATGCCTCTCTTCTTATTCAAGATCATACTCTTTCACCTTTCTGACACAAGTCACATAAGAAATGCTTGTTGGCTACCACTTCTTTGGGAACGAGAAGGATCTGGCCCCTTCCAAAGATGTTTGCACAAGTTTGCAACTTGAGAAGTCCATGGATGTACGGACTCGTCCATGTCATTAGACTGGAGATTACAAAGTATCATTACTGGGCTCTTTGCATAATCCTTTAGGAATAAGCATTATAAAATCACATATCAAGAAATCACAATTTTACCTATAACCCTGTTACTATTTTAATGTGGTTTTCTACATATAGTTATTCTAATTAATTCTACCCTTTCTGTAATTAATCTTTTTTCATGTCACAATATAAATATTTATGTGATGGTTATTGCTTTCAAACCTTAAAAGACCGATTCTCTAAAATGCAAGTTTCGCAGCAACATTCTTTTATGTACAATTTTGAAACAGGTTTTTCCCGGACAACAAAACTGTTTTTGAATCCCTGTCCAAATAACCTCCCCCCCTTTTCCCCACAAACTTCTTAAGACTAACGGATGTGTTATAGATGTTGAAAGGGCTGCATTGCAAGAATATTTTCAGACTGATGCGAATAAAATGTTTTTGCGGAATAGGGCAAGGAAGTATCACATAATTGAAAACGAACGAGGGACACTTCACAAGGGTCTAAATCAGGGGTGGGCAATATTATCCAGAAAGGACCATTGTGAATGCCGGTTTTTGCTGTAAATCCCTAATTAGATTATAAATTAAAGGATTGATTTGCTGACAGACTTTCTGGATTTGAACAGCTGACCTACAGGTTAAACGAAAAACCTTCACACACACTGGCCCTTTTGCGGATAAGATTTGCCCACCTCTGGCTAAATCCTACAATGCTTAAAAAAAAAAATCTATAAAGTATAAAGCTATTTCCATTTCTTTCAGACTTTGGAGTCTGCCCTATGCAATACAGGATGTTTCCAAAGCCTCAGGTGTCAACTTCTCTATGATCTTCTCAGACTGCGTTCTCCATGGTTCAGGAAGAGCAAATTCATTGGATAAAACTCTGGGTTAAACAAAACGCAGAAGTTATATATAACAGTCAGGAACATCTTGCATCTCTGTTTTTGTTGCCAGCCAGGTTGTTAGCACTGTGCACACTTGCTTTCCGAAAGATTGCAGGATAGGAGAGCAAAGGATGTTGGGTAGAAGCTGGACAGGAAAAGGAGTGCAGGAAAGCAGCTTTAATGGGGAGGGTATGTGGGTTGTGGGGCTGTGTGGGGGTGGGATTCGTTAGCAGTTATTGTAGGGTTCAGCTGGGGTGACTGTGCTTTTGTGGTCTGTCTGAACTTCAGGGGAACCAAGAGGCCAGGCTGTATGGTCAGCAGCCATAAAAAGGCAGTGATTGGTGCTGGAGGGGGATAATAAAAGGCCTCTGATTGGTTAGAGTGGTCATACCCTTTATTCCCATTTGATGATGTGGTTCTTAAGGGCCATTGATGGAAGTGTCATGGTAGGTGTAGTGTGGGGGGAAACGTAACATCTAACACACACACACACGCGTGCGCACACATGCACACGCACACACATGCACACACGCACACGCACACACACACACACACACACACACACACACACACACACTGGGCTGGCATGTGTGTCACGCTGAGCTCTAACACATGTCCTATACACATGCAGGCATGGACTTTCACATGAATGGATGAGGCGGTAACAGCAAGGGGGGGC
>JABFEA020000001.1:49418082-49432898 GCA_019775915.2 Cyphomyrus plagiostoma
ATTAAGGCAGTTCTGAAGGCGAAAGGGGGTCAAACACCATATTAGTATGGTGTTCCTAATAATCCTTTAGGTGAGTGCATTTGGGCAGGGTCATGCGGTGAAAACCAATTGCCTTTTCCAGGCAATACAGCGCACAAGCCCTAGGACGCTGTGTGGGGGACCCTCATTCAAACTATGGGTAATGTGCAGGGATTCACATAACACAAGCATGCATTCACCTTTGAAGGCGATACATGCGGCAATCGATTGTTGTAACAGTGTGAATGCGTACGTATTTTTTTATGTGCATTTGGGCCAATTTGACAAGAAATTACCATGCATTTTAACTTTTATATGCTAATTCGTACTTCATTTGCAGTATAGAGGTTAAAATACACAATGATTTGTGTCATATTGGCGCATATGCACATAAATTACGTACGATTGCTGTACGCATCGCTTTTAAAGGTGAATGTGTACTTGCGTACCAGTTATGTCAATCTCTGGTAATGTGTTTACTTCAGTCCTCCACAAGTTTTCATGTGCTGTAGACCACAAGCACACCAAAATAGACCATTTAATTTTGAATATCTGTTTTTGTATTGTCGACCTTTAAGGGTGCGTCTCTTGGTAGGACATGAAAGTTTTGGCTGAAGTGAGATGTAAGTAAAAAGACGACATTTCTTCTTTATTATCCATCTGTTTATACATAGGGTGGCATTTTCTTTTGGTAGAAAATTTTGTAAACCTTCAGACCTTATGAAATTCACAGGTTGGTAAACAGAAGCTGACAGTGAGCGAGCGCATATTTCACTCATTAGCTTCCGTAATATTTTCTAAAAATAGGCCGGAAAAATGCAGTAATGCTGAAAGTGTAGCTGGCGTGTTCACACAGGAGGCCTCGCTGTCATTCTTAGAGGAACCAGGCTGCCATATTTTTCTGCACTTCATGCCTTGAAAACAAGGTGGTGAAAAATGTTAGAAAAAAACCAAGTGTCCCATTGGCATTTGAAATGAACACAGACTTTGGTCAAAAATGCAGTTCCTTGATCGATAAACAGCCTCCTAATATCTAAGAACCACGTTACCCTAAGAGAAGAGATACAAGCCTAATACTCAGAAGCGCTTGTGCCAGTTTCATGTGGGAAACTCACAAGTGATACAAATTCAGAACATAAATTAGTCAAATGATGTCCAAGTGTGGTTTTCTTACTCGTTACGTTTCTGTAAATAAACAAGTAAATCCCAGCATTCCTGGTCAATGTTTCCAATACCATTTTGTCAAAATAAACAGTGGCCCTATCACCCAAGACCTCAATTCATTATGCTGAATTCAGGGGAACAGCTTTAATTTGTCCCTGGCTTTGCTGACATTTGACACAAGCTCTGATTAATGTTCCTGTCTGCCTGCTAAATTGTCCTAATAGTAATTATATGGCTGCCCAAGTTGCAGTGGGCCGAGACAGACTGCCTTTCCCCTGGGGTTGATTTAACAGCTCGATATTTGGCTGTCCTATACTATACAGGAAAGTGCAATGTTTGACTTGACATGATGTATGTGGCATGAACATGAAGACTAGCAGAGCCAGCCTGACCCACCACTAACCCACCGCTAACCCACTGCTTACCCACAGCTGCCCCGACTGTCAGGTTACCTGTCATGTCGACAGAAAAGGGCTCTTGTGGGGTGAGGGGGTCCCCAAAAATGCCCATTTGCCCCATTGCACTTTAGCAGTCAAGGTGGACTGGGTTGGACTTTTTATCCGAAGGCAGCTAGTTTTACTTGTGGGAGGGCGATGCATTCAATCTAAACTGCTTGTTTAAAACATTCAGCTGTATCCAGCTGTTTAAACACACAACAAAAACTGAAAGACTACTCAAAATAATCCAGAAAATATTATTATATATAAGTTCTTTCTAGGATATAAACTATTTAAAATAGTTTACTATTAATGTTAAAATAGTAATTCTTTGAAAAAAATATGTAAGAAATGTTTGAGTTGCCACCCTTTGCTAGTGGACTTTTGTGAATTTACACACCAGCACGTGTTGTTTTGTCTCAGCCTGATGTTTACATGTGCACCAAAGCCATCCATCACTCCATTACCATGGCACAAATGAGATGTTTCTTTAAACCGGTGCTTAAGCAATCGACCAATCATCCCCCAGTCATCACCCCGGAGAGCCAGATCTTTGCCAAGGATCATGGTCTCTTACCTAACCCAATATAAACACGTGACGAGAGCTCCTTCGGGGAAAAACACATCAATAACGATGCAGAAATCAAACAACAGAGCACCTGACGTGAAGTCATTGGGTGGGTGCTAAGAAAAATACTTACCTACACTTCGAGGAATGCTCCCTCAATGAGAGGTGAGCGAAAATGTCCGGGGGAATGGAATTCACTTTCACATTTGAGCATGCTGTTATTTGAAATAATTGTGTAATTTTATTTTGGAAAATTAAATTAAAGCATGCCCAAATGAAGCAGACTGAAAGATTCCATCTCTGGCACATGAAGAAAAGTCCTGATGCAGTTAATTTCCTCGAAGTTCATGCAACCAAAAACGGAAAAGAAGATGCCAGTTAATTCATCACCACGGCATTGCATTCAGCCACCCCTGCTCTCTGAATTTGGTTCAGGAGTAAAAATTGCGTTCAATTCTAATAAACAATGTTATGCTGATGCTGTTTCAAGAAGACTCTGATCTATGTGAGCACAGATTTCTGAAATTTCCACTCGCAAGAACAACAGTTCCTTATGGTTTGTCATGAATACTGGATGAAGTAACATACTACCAAGACAAGAACTTCAACCTGAGAAACAAAACACTGCTTGTGTATTTGTCAAATCAAGTCAGACCTAGTTTTTATTATTATAACATTGAATTATGGGATACGTACACATACATACAGATACAAATACAATGGAACAGAATAGTGTACCCCCAGTGCAAAAGAGGGGAGCTGGTCAGAGGGGTTCAAATACAAAACACAAGGGTTTATATACACATGCTGCGTTCCATTTACCTCGGAAGTTGGAGCTGGGAATGACATCACACCCAAGTAAAAGTGTTCCAGTACACTCAGAAAGCCAGTTAGCAATGCCAGGGACTTGTCTCAAAAAGCAAGATTTTTTGCTTAGCAGGATAACATTTCAGATTAAATTTACCCCAGTTTACATGGCATTTATCTTTGTTCATTTACATTTAGACCCCTTATGAAGACAAACGTAATGGATACACGTTTTCCCTTGCCCACACGCAGGTTACCCTGGGGGTGGGGCTCAATGGTGAGCGCCAGGTGGCCAGGCCTATACTCATGGGGCCTGGTCGGGCACAGCATGAACAAGGCATGTGGATCTCCCCTCCAATGGGCTCACCACCTATAGGAGGGGCCATAGGGGTCGGGTGCATTGTGAGCTGGGCAGTGGCCAAAGGTGGGGACCTTGGCGGTCTGATCCTCGGCTGCAGAAGCTAACTCTTGGGACATGGAATGTCACCTCTGTAGGGGAACCATCCACAGGCCCAATGGCGGAATCCAGTTGGACAGCCGAAGGCTTAAAATGCGTGTGGATACTTCCGAGCGCTCCTGTAAAGTTACTTACCTGTTTTAGGTAAAGACCAAATTATATCTGACTCCAATTTAATTAAAGATCTTAAATTAAAGATGTCAATTTTAGTCATGACATCTCTGTTATTTAGATTACTCCTGGGCTGTGCCTTCTATTGCTGAACTCCCACAGATCCTGGACAGTGGGGTACACCGGGTTCGCCTCGGATCTGCTATGTAGGTTTAGAAGCTGGGAAATCACTACAATGTAATGCAATGCCAGGCTAGACACCCGTCAGGACCCACTTTCAGGACTTTCACCGTAAACCAGCGTGTGCGTACCTCAGAGGCTAAGCTGATCTTTCACCGTAAACCAGCGTGTGCGTACCTCAGAGGCAGAGCCGGTCTTTCACCGTAAACCAGCGTGTGCGTACCTCAGAGACTGAGCCGGACTATGTGCCATAACTCAACATGTGCACGCCTCAGGGGGGAGACGGACGTTACTGTAACCCAGCGTGTTCGCACCTTAGAGGCTGGGCCGGATGTTACAGTAACCCAGCGTGTGCACGCCTCAGAGGCTGAGTTGAACTTTGTGCTGTAATTGAGTGTGTGCATGCCTCAGAGGCTGAGCTGGACCTCCTGTGTTGGTGTGAGTTAGCGAGTGTAGGATACTTCTGTGTCTTGATGCAGACAGGCCTTGTCGCTGGAATTTGGCTGCAGGGTTCTGGCTGCCCAGTGGGGGTGAGGTGTCCCTTTTTATGTGGTGATCGGGTGATTTGGGTCCAGTCTTGTTGGAGCCGGTGGACCTTTGCTTCAGGACACTGGGTGGAGCATTACAGGCTTGCCAGAGCTCAGCCTGAGCTGGTGCGCGAGGTTGTGAAGTTCTGGGTTAGACATAGTTGGGCACACCTTGACGCATGGACCCTCTCCACTCTGGAGTTGCCTGGGTAGAGAAGCGCCGAGCGGGGGTGGGCAAACTTATTGCCCCCTGGCTGGGCGCCTGTACATTGGTGTATACTGCAGTGGACGAGAAGGTAGCCTCCCTTTGCCTTTGGGTGGGTGGACGGGTCCTGACTGTTGTTTGCGCTTATGCGCCAGGCGGCAGTTCAGAGTACCCACCCTTTTTAGAGTCCCTGGAGGGGGTGTGGGAGAGCACTCCTCCTGGGGACTCTATTGTTCTGCTGGGGGACTTCAATGCCCACGTGGGCAAAGACAGTGAGACCCGTGAGTGGCGAGGCTGGGAGGAACGCCCCTCCTGATCTGAACCCTAGTGGTGTTCTGTTGTTGGATTTCTGTGCTCATCACAGATTGTTCATAATGAACACCATGTTCAGGCATAAGGGTGTTCATATGTGCACTTGGCACCAGGACACCCTAGGCCGCAGTTCGATGATCGACTTTGTAGTTGAGTCATTGGAGTTGTGGCTGCATATCTTGGACACTTGGGTGAGGAGAGGGGCGGAGCTGTCAACTAATCACTACCTGGTGGTGGGTTGGCTCCGCTGGTGGGGGAGGGTGCCGGCCAGGCCTGGCAGGCCCATGTGTATAGTGAGGGTCTGCTGGGAACATCTGGAGAAATCCCCTGTCAGGAGGAGTTTCAACTCCTACCTATGGCAGAACTTCTCCCATGTGCCAGGGGAAGCGGAGCACATTGAGTCCGAATGGGCCATGTTCCGCGCCTCTATTGTGGAGGCAGCTGACTGGAGCTGTGGCTGTTTGGTGGTCGGTGCCTGTCATGGTGGGAATCCCCGAACCTGCTGGTGGACACCAGTGGTGAGGGATGCTGTTAAGTAGAACAAGGAGTCCTATCGGGTCATTTTGGACTGTGGGACTCCAGAGGCAGCTGACAGGTACCAGCAGGCTAAGCGGGATGTGGCTTAAGCAGTCGCTGAGGCAAAAACTCGGGTATGGGAGGAGTTTAGTGTGGCCATGGAAAACGACTTCCAGACGGCTTCGAGGTGATTCTGGTACACCATCCAGCGGCTCCGGGCGGGAAAGCGGTGCAACATCAACACTGTTTATGGTGGGGATGGGGTGCTGCTGAACTCAACACAGGACATTTTGGGTCGGTGGAAGGAGTACTTCGAAGACCTCCTCAATGTCACCGACACGCCTTCCAATGTTGAAACAGAGTATGGGGACTTGAGTGTGGACTCCCCTATCTCTGGGTCGGAGATCGCTCCTTGGTGGCCGAGCCCCAGGGATGGATGAGAGGTTCCTTAAGGATCTGGAAGCTGTGGGGCTGTCCTGGGTGACACGCATCTGCAGCATCGCGTGGACATTGGGGGCAGTACCTCTGGACTGGCAGACCGGGGTGGACCAGAGGGTGTGCTCCAACTATAGGGGAATCACAGTCCTCAGCCTCCCTGGTAAGGTCTATTCGGGGGTTCTGGAGAGGAGGGTTTGCCCGTGTCCCTCGGGGAGTCCTGTGGGGGGTGCTCGGCTTCCTTTTCAGGGCTGTTCGGCCCTGGTATGACCAATGCCAGATTCTGGTCCGCATGGGCGGTAATTAGTCGGACTTGTTTCCGGTGAGGGTTGGACTCTGTCAGGGCTGCCCTTTGTCACCGATTCTGTTCATAGTTTTTATGGACATGCCAGGGCGTTGAGGGTGTCCAGTTTGGTGACCTCAGGATTAGGTCTCTGCTTTTTGCAGATGATGTGGTTCTGTTGGCCTCATCGGACTGTGACCTTCAGCTCTCGCTGGGACAGTTCGCAGCCGAGTATGAAGCGGATGGGATGAGAATCAGTATCTCCAAATCCGAGACCATGGTCCTCAGCCAGAAAAGGGTAGAATGCTTTCTCCGGGTCGGGGATGGGGTCCTCCTCCAAGTGGAGGAGTTTAAATATTTCGGAGTCTTGTTCATGAGTGGGGAGACGATGGAACTGGAAATCGACAGGCAGATCGGTGTGGTGTCCGCAGTGATGCAGGCGCTTCTGTTATGGTGAAGAAGACGCTGAGCCAAAAGGCAAAGCTCTCGATTTACTAGTCGATCTACGTTCCTACCCTCACCTATGACCACGAACTGTGGGTAGTGACCGAAAGAACGAGATTGCAAGTTCAAGCGGCCAAAATGAGTTTCCTCCGTAGGTTGGCTAGAGATAGGGTAAGGAGCTCGATCATTTAGGAGAGACTTAGAGTAGAGCCGCTGCTCCTCCGCTTTGAGAGGAACCAGATGAGGTGGCTCGGGCATCTGCTTAGGATTCCTCCTGGACGCCTCACAGGGGAGATGTTCCGGTCATGTCCCACTGGGAGGAGGCCCTGGGGAAGACCCAGGACACGTTGGAGGGACTATGTCTCTCGAGTGGCCTGGGAACGCCTCGAGATTACCCCCAGAGGAGCTGGATGAAGTGGCCGGGGAGAGGGAGTCTGGGTTTCCCTGCTGAAACTGCTGCCCCTGCGAACCGACCTCAGATAAGTGGGAGATAATGGATGGATGGATTCATTTACAATTAGCACAGACTACCTTAAATCTAAGAAGTTATCTAGCCAAGCAAGAAATCCTGCTTTCTGAAACAGGCTCCAGTTCTAGCCTGGTTAATTGTTAGCCATTGACAGCAATATCGGTTGATAACAACACATTATGCAGTATTCTGTGTATAAAAATTTTGGCAACCCGTCCACAGATAGCAGTTGGACAGTACTGTGTGTACAATTGACTTAATGAGGCACAAATAAAACGTAAGTGTTAATAAACAGTATAAAACTACAGCTTTAACTTATGTTGATAAAGGGTGCAGCCATCTTGAATTCTGTGTATATTCGTCCAACTTTCCAAGGAAGAATTCTGACTTCAGTGGGTGTTCCAATTGAAATTTCCAACTAGGAACTCGGAGTTTCCAAGTTATGAGTTCAAATGGAGTGCAGCAATAGTATAGTATGAATATAAACAATAAATACAATTGCAAAAGCGTAACGGTGGAATAAATAAAGTGCCTGAATTAGCAATAAAACCAATCAAGGCCCCTGCATACAGGAAAATGTCTTTTTTCATCTCAGTGTCCGACTCAGTAGCCGTTACAGGGCTGCCAACTCTCACGCATCTGGTGTGAAATGTACACTTTCAGACTGAAACACTCACCTAAGAAATCTTACAGCAAATCTATATTATTCCATTATAAACCAAGAATTAGCTACATTTAAAGTGTTGGGGTAATTTGCAAACCGTACAGAATATTCGCAAGGTAATAAAACTGTCACATACATGTAAATGCGTGAACAGACTCAAATTAAATTTCAAATTAGTCTCAAATTAAAAATCTCACACCAGCCAGCTGACCAAAGTTGGCAGCCCTGCTGTAGTCTGCTGGAGGCCCAGTGGAGATCTGCACTTTTAGAGAAGTAGTGAGTTTTCCAGTTAAGGCCTGAATACAAAGCTCCAGACGACCACAATGGCATGTAGGAAGTCTCCTCATTTAAGCGACTTGAGGTTTTAGGCGTGACCAGTGACCCTGACGATCCCCTCGTGTAAACGGTCACTGATGATAGGTTAGATGAAGTTCAGGTTGGCTGGCTTCTCTGGGTAGACTGTGGTGACTGAATACAGATGAGGGAGGAGCACAAGCAGTACAGTGGGTGTGGAAGTGCTCAGGTTCAGACATGATGTTGGCTTACATGCCAAGTCGTGAATATGGGCACTTACACACATAACCACCTATAATTAGCGTAGCATACAAGTCGTAAATCTACATTATCAAGCTTTAACACAAATGATTTTACTTCCTACCTGAGTTCATTTTTCTTCTGAAGATCAGGAAAGATCAATCCTACTCAATGGTAGCCAACAGGCCAGGAAGGAATGTAAGAGACATGAGGAAAATCCATTGTAAGGAAAAGCAAGAGACATCCAGGACTACCTAACAAATGTTGAAAAAAAACCCAGCTAGACAGCAGTTTATGGACAGGGGCAAACATGAATCTGGGAAAACAGACGATTTGTAAATCAACACATATCTAATTATGGAAAAAGAGTACATTTTGGAGAAACAATTGGAAAAAACAAAACCTCTATCAGGATTACCTTGCAAGGCTGCAAAATTCCCCAAATCCTTAGATTCTGATATGTGGGATATGTAGAGAAGGTCAAAAAAGCACCACTCTGTCTACAACAAAGGACCTTTACATTCCCTGCATAATAACATACATATCTGAGTATGTCAGCAGATCTTGAGGGCAGATCTTGTTATATTCCCGTCATTGTACCGACAGCAAAATGCAACATCAAGCAGCATGGCTGAATTGATGGGTCAGTAAAATCATCTGTTAGCATGTCTCTGTTATTACAATAGCCAAGCAGACTCCTTCAGAACATGCCATGCATCTTTTAGGTGTATTATTTTTGTTACATTTACTTGTTGGCATTCTCTTTCAGCAAGAACTACATGATCTTTTGAGGAAGCAGGGTTACACTGTTGCTGGAACAATTAGGCTTAAGAGCTTTGCTCAATGGCCCAACAGTAAAGACAGTTTTGAACTGGCAAACTTCCAATGACAAGACCCACATGCCAACCCCATAACTGGCTTCCTGAAAGCACGGTGCAATGCCTATATGAGTAGCTTTATTTGATAGCACGTTAGCATTTCTTTTTCTGCTAACTGCAGACACCTAAGTCATCTATCTTCTAGCATGAGTTTCCCCAGATCGGACAGACCAAGTGTTCCCCTGCCCTCCTGCTTTTTTTCCGACCTCTTATTCGTGGTCAGCGACAGACGGAAAACCCCCAAGAATGGTCCACATTCTTGTGGTATTTCCCTCTAGCCCTAGCCCAGAATTATGGTGTCAGATTTGCTGGAGGAAAGACATTAATCTGGTGCCCGTGGAACACTTATCCCCACTACACACCTATAGGGAGAGGCCACAGGAGACCTTTCAGGAAAGACGTTTAATACTGCATTTAGTGTGACTGTTGCTCCAGCTCTAATAATCCTTCCTGAGCTTTTTATTTGTCTGTAAAAGGTCCTGTAGTCAGGTCTCCCTGTCGACCCATGGCTAGAACAATGGGTCTCCTTTCCTTCTGAGCTCACACGGAGCAGGGGGCTTGTTGTTAGCTACTGCCCCAGACTTGAAGGCAGTTCCCAAGGATGATAAAAAGGCCTAGCCCCCCCCCCCCCCCCCAAATCCTCAGCCTCCCGATATACACTAATGACTCTCTGCAGTTAACCTGCATGGGTCAGCAGATTTAACCACACTGGTGAGTGCTCTGACTTGGAGTTATTAGCAGGAAGAAAACACCAATAGTGGATAAAACAGACCAGCACAAAGCTAACAAAAGTGGTATGAAATGCTGTTCTGGACTCATTATCATTGCCATTTTCTCACTTGCAGGTCATGAGACAGATAAACAGACTGAAAAAAAACAGGCCATGGGGTTTTGCAAAAAGTAACTAAATATTACCCATTGCAGCCAATGCTGCCAAGTTTTACTACACACATTTGCACGCAGAGACACCTTTTACCCCCATCATACAGGAATGAGACATTCCACAAGTTTGACATAGCACGCACACACATGAAGTGAACTCAGGCACTTGGGACGTAAACAGCCACTGGCCCCGGCCAGCCGGCTCCGGGTCCAAACGGTCAGATGTGGGTGTACAAATCAAAACAAAAAGGCGAGACTTCAGAGTTCCAGGAATCCTTCCTATTGATGCTCTCCTGGGGAAGCTGCGGCTGTGATGGGATGGAAAGGACTTACGATATGCATGGTTAAAGGTAAACTTCGATAAACATTGCTTACAATTGCTGCACTATTTGTGGCTATTAAATTTTTGACTTTGCAGAAACCAGATGGACACTCAGCAATAAATAACTTTGGGCTCTAAGGGATTTCGCCGAATTGACAGTGAGAAACTGTTAGGAATTCCTATTTACAAGGCTACATAAGACTGTTCTGTATGGAATAAAGCGGGCACATATTCCAAAAGGGTTGTGGTGCAGTGCCTACTGCTGTTGTACGTTTGTATACCAGGCAGTTTCGATGCGTAATCTGCTATTTTCTCCCAAATATCATGTAAAACAGTGAGAACTGGTTTCCAGTTCATTTACCTGGTAAAATAAAGTTTAAATAAATGACATAAATCCTCTAATAGTACATGTAAGTTAGTGGTTTTTTTATTGTTAGTTACTGTAATGTTGCGCTGCTTTATTTGGTTAATCATCCAGTCTGTGAAGAAGGCATTCAAGTAAGAATTGCATTGTAGTATGACTCATTTCCTTGCGCGTTCACGGTTCGACTTCTGATATTTAGATCGAGTTCTGGGTCAAACTGGTTTGTTCGACTTTCAAGAAATTCGAGTTCTTGTGAGTTCGAGAACTGAGGTACAACTGTATATATAAAAGTGTGTGTGTGTGTGTGTATACGTTTATGTATGGATGTGTGCGTAGAATTAGTAGAGAAAGCAAAAATATTCTCTTCTAAAAAAAAGCATTTTTGGGTATGAATTAAATGATTGTACTGCTGTAATTTGATTTTGATGGGAGGCTTATAGAGATCTGGTTCTACATTTTACAGGTGAGATTTCCATACTTATCAATTGAGAATGAGTTTTATACATAAAGCAGCTATTCTCTGTACTTGTGTATCAAGGTGCCTGCATCTTCTTCCTCCAGACCATTGTCCTGTGAATAAGGCACATTTCCACTTATGGGACTTTTTTATATCTAATATCCCCCTGTATTAATTTTATTCTCTTATTGACATTACAAAGTTATCTGCACATACCCCAAAGCTGTTTGCACTCCATATTCCACCACCTGCACCAAAACAAATTCCTTGTACTTCTTGTACTTGGCACATAAAAGATTCTGATTTGGATCTTTCCTGCTCCTCCACCTGGCCCCTAAGCTCTGCGGTGCCCAAACGCCTGCCTTGCCCCACCAATCAGCGGATGGTTTAACACCTGCTTCAACTCTCCAATTACGAACTGGACCCCCTAATGAAACAATAGGAAAGAAACCAAATCTCAGCTGGGGATAAGAGAGATCTTAAGCCCACAGCTTGAGCCCAAGATCTGAGAAGAGTTCTGGTAAAGGGGGGAATTCTAAGAATGGATTTGTGTGTTGTTGTAAGCAGGTCAAGAAAAAAGAGCGGTTAGGAGATACTTCTGTGAGTGTTTCCCATTCTTATAAAAACATGAGCAGGACTCTTTTGGGGAATAGAGTGATATGAAGATGAATGATTTTAGAGTGAATTTTGAGACTTGTTAATTTGGTTGTGTTGACCTGTGAGAAGGCATTCGGGAGTTAGAAGTTCTATAATGTCTTCAATAGTTTGTGATTTCCCTCATCCTATAGTATTGCTACCTGCACCATACACATCCAGGAAACTATCTGTGTTTGCCATTCTGCCTAATAGTCCAAAAGCATTTTTATAATTGTCAGCTGTGTGGGATTTGGAGCAGAGGCCTTTATGTTAAACCTGCCTGTTTGTTTAGAGCATTTATAAATATTTCTCAGAACGCAGTTGGGAATGAACCTTTTGTCCACCATGGTTGCCTGATGGGCCATTCTCTGAAGCTTGCACTTTTATCTTATCTCATTGAGGTAGTGAGAGGTGTTTGATGTTCAGGTGCCTGGGAAGGAACCATTCAAGGTGCCTTTGGACCGTTGAGCCAAGTTTGCAAGAAACATAACACCAGATGATTAGAGTGCGCAGGACGTCGTCTGAAATGGACACCCAAAGAGCTGCCTCAGCACAGTTGAAAAGGAGGAAGAGCTGGTTGTCCTTGGCTTTGGAAACATTCTAAAAAGTGGGCTATAGAAAGAAAAAAAGGAAAAAAATCACACATCTGTTCTTCTGGAAATGACATCAGCTATATGTGTTGTAATGAGTCCAGGAACACGGACAGGGTGCAACAGCTGGACCACAGGGCCCAAACTATTCATTACACTTCATGGAGAAATCAGCGAGTGATGGCAACTGGAACTCTCACGCTCGATGTAAAATACATACTGTATGTAATGTGTACTCCTTATAACTGAAAAAATGTGTTTTAACAGCCACATTTTTAGGTTAGTTTTCAGATCAAGTAAATTTTTCATTTTAATAAATAACAGGTTAAAATAGGCCTCTTGGCTCAACCTTTCATATGCAATAGATTCATCTCATGGGCTGTAAACAAACTTATTCTTTAATGTAATAACAAATTGGGTAAAAACTTCTTTCTTGTATTCCTGCTATGGGTTGGGCCACAGCCCGCCCATATAAAATAGCGCTTCTTGGAAATCCCCAATGAAACGCGAATGAGCAAATGTTAGCATTATCATACATCTGACAGGCAGAAAATGCTGAATTCCTAGCCTGCAGACACTTGCAGATATTTTTCAGTGATAACTGATAATCACGCCTAAAAAGGGCCATAAATTATTTGCTTCTCTCTCTGGCTCAACAACACCAAACGTGGAGAGCAATTCACTCAGGGCCTGGCAAAGGTTGTGTTACATACAGACAGAAAGACTGGGAGATGAGGGATCCTTCCATTTCTAGGACACATAAATGGGGAGGAAAATACAGGCAGGTCGCAAGACAGCTCGTTAAAAAATAGATAGAGAGACAGACAGAGAAGTAACAAAAAACATGTGAGGTGAGATGTTAGACAGCAGAGGATCAAGACCAACAGCAGACTGGCTGGATAAACCTAGACCCTTCTAACTAAACATGAAGTCAAGGAGTGCATTGATCCACTTAGATTTTACACAGGAGGAATCAGGAATAAGGGTTCCCAGAGTTGTGCTTCTTACTCCACAAGCCAGAAACACTGGGTTGCTTGGTGTACTTCAGGAAGCTGAACATTTGAACGTTTTCCCCTAGAAAAACCCAAGCAATGATGCTGGAGATTAGGAAGGAAGATCAAGGAGTACATGGTTTACAGGCCCTGTGTAACTGTGCTGGCCAATGTTACAACAGTGATGTTCTCAGTAGTTGTAGCTGCTCAGCTAACAGAATGGATCTTGATTTTACTTGGAAAAAACTCAAGAGTACCAGATTTCAGTTATTAATGTTAAGATACATTTGGTTATTAATGTTATGAGCATTGTGTACATGACAATTCGGTTTCTTGTTTAACCTTTTATATACATTGCAGACTGATGTTCATGCAGAGATTCACTTCTCACCTCTGTCCCTTTCAGCCCCCATCTTGCTTATATCCTTCATCATTTCTACCTGTATGCAGTAGCCTAAGTGTGGAACTGCTTGCCACACACATTCAAAATGTCAGCATTAATCAGTTCCAGAACTTTGCAAAAAATACTTTGATGTTCTCCACTATTTTATGGTGGAATTAAAAATAATATTCTTAGCATATTACTTCACCTCGATAAGACATGGAATCTATCAATGTTAATCTCCTTAATCATAGTTCTTAACAAACGGAAATGTCATCTTCTTCATTATTAAATCACAAAGTTTGACTAAGTGCACCAATGGAAACCAAGACAATGGAGACTAATCGAATCTGAACTTGCCTGTACCATGTAAACTTTAGCCAGAACCAAGTTTGCTGGCAAGCTAGACTTGCTATCCATCAGCTAGGCAGTGCTGGAATTTTGTTGTCTGTAAGAACTCTGATGAGATTTGTCAAAGGTGCTGACACAATGTAGGGATGTTATCACTCAGTTATTTTAAGAAATCTGAAAAACAGCCTGGCATTCGGAAACATGACCATGTGTCAGGATTGTACTGGAAAGAAATGGTCTTTGCTAAGTTTATTGAAACAAAGTTGTTGCGCAAAAACGTTTTACCCTGAGCAGGATGGGCCTGCTGCCGGGGGCACATTACAAACCAGGGATATGTAATGTGCTGATTAAAACCAGATGACCCATAGAGGCTAGCTGGCATATATGTGTGGAGGAAAGGAGGGTTTAAATCAGTTTGGGGATTTCAGCTAATGACTGTATTAATGCCTCCTACTGGCCAGTGTTGTGAGGGTTGTGCCTCCAAAAGGAGCTAAACTCCAATGTTCAGAGCCACCTGAATCATAACATAAACATAGATTATCTCTTTCTTTCTGCTTGCAGTCCTATACAGTGATCTTTATCGCTGCAGAATTGGAGAGACAACTGGAAATGGCAATCACATGCATGAATATTGAAATTCCTATACAATGGTACCTCGGTTCTCGAACTCACTAGAACTTGAATTTCTTGAAAGTTGAACAAACCAGTTTGACCTAGAACTCGACCTGAATATCAGAAGTTGAACCGTGAATGCTGACCTAATATAAATTGTACGCGCCAGGAAATGAGTCATACTACAATACAATTCTTACTTGAATGCCTTCTTCACAG
>JABFEA020000001.1:49437627-49457293 GCA_019775915.2 Cyphomyrus plagiostoma
ATATACACACAGCAAAATCTAAAGCCCATATTTCCTGATGCATCGACACAAGTGAAACCCTCAGCAAAAAAGCACAAATACCTGAAGTATTTCCTTGATTTATACAAACAAAAGTTTAATTTTCATCAAGGAGCTGGGGAACGGCTGTTTTCTATCTATCTATCTATCTATTTATCTATCTATCTATGCAGCATTTGCACTGAACATGACATATTATTGTGACATGGAAAGATTGTGCTCAGGAGGGTTATACACCAAGCATTCTTATATGGTGATAATAATAATAATACCCCTCCTTTAACCCTGTGTCAGTGACAATATACTTCCACACACAACCAAACACATGCATTTCTGCACCTGGTGACATTCCATGTTGTATTACGTAGCCTAATCTAATCTAGTCTAATCAAGAGAACATTAGTCAATCTGTAACATAAAGCATGGATACTATGATTTAAGTTAAATTAATCCCACCCTAAAAAATCATGTTGCCCCCTTACATAATGTGCAAGGAATGCTCACATCCCTGGATGAGATTTAGGAAGGAAATGTGTTTTGGTTACATAAGGAATAATCACTACTCATGTATCGACCCTAACTATATTTGCACATATACCTGTAATTTTGCCTTTTTGTCTGAGCTCATGATTGAATTTTTATTTGTGGTCCATTGGGAGCAAGTTCTCTATTACGTCATAAGACTAGTGCAACCACCCACACATGCACACGCACACACAGACATGCATAGACATACACACACATGCACACACAGACATGCATAGACATACACACACATGCACACACAGACATACACATGAACAGACAGACATGCGCATGTTTGTATTTATAGTATTGTGGGGACTCCACTGTGGGGATGACCTTAACTGCAACCCAGCCTTAACCTTAACCAAAAGTAACCAAACAAAATTCAATACTTTTAGCATATTTAGTTTTTTAATTACAGTCACAGATATTTATAAAACTGAGTTTCCCCTTGGGGTAACTCAAAAATGTCCCCAAAATAACAGGATTGGTGCCCAACCATTTATACGTAATATATACATGACCCCCCCCCCCCCCCACACACACACACACACACAAACACACACACTTTTAAAAGTGCTGATGTAGGAAAACTATTAACTAGATATATAAACCCAATACTGCTAAGCTAGCATGAAATAAAAGCACACTCATCACTACAGAGTAATCATACTAATGTCATAGACTACCTTCCGTTTACTGCAGGTATGCCTCAGTATAGGAAACAATGGAGATATAAATATATATAAAGAAACGGTCATGGAATAAATATATGTATTTAATAATAATATCAGCAAAACTATGGAACATGGCACATATTTTATGCCTGGAACAGTGTTAACAGGAATAATGCACTGAATGTAGGTTGTAGATCCATCCATCCATCCATCCATTTTCTGAAATCGCTTGTTGTTTTAAGGGTAGCAGGAGGTCCACAGCCTATTCCAGAGGCTTTGGGTACAAGGCAGGGAACAACCCAGGATGGGGTGCCAACCCATCGCAGTAGATAAAATCTAATTATAAGTATCTGAAGGAATAAATTGTAGCAAATAAATCTATCATAAAAGTTCCACATGAGCTGATGTGGCAATAATGATGTCTTTATTCAGATTCTAAAATATACTAATGTCACGCCCACGGGGGCGGGACCTGACAGGTGGAACTCGTCGAACACCAATCAAGCTCCCTTATAAGCGGGACCTTTGCCCAGATGACGTTGCGAAGTATTGAGCCCATGTATCGGAGCCTTATCCAGCGTTTTTCCTGCCTTCCATCAACCCGCCTTCCCTCGCCCTACCTGTCATCCTCGTATGCGATCCTGACCCGTTTACCTTCCTTCCTCAGACCTGCCCCCGACCTTGACCCTTCCGTCCCGCCGAGCCTGGCTTTCCTCGTCACCCTCTCCCTGTGTGTTCCCAGAAATAATCTAGAAATACATGCGAAAGAGAAGATGTTGGAAAAAGAACGTCAGCAAAAAGAACACACTAAGACATACTGTGCACACTGCTGTCTTTTGAAGTGGACTGAGGAGATTAATGAACTTCATGTTGTAGAGTGAGATAGCAGAGTGTTGTGTGATCTGCATTAGCAGTTGTCAGCGCACTCTAACTGTATGAAAGCACCCCAAGGACACCCCTGGTGCTCCTGGGAGGAATTCATTTGAAGGCAGAAATTAGTGTGTCCACTCAGCACTTTTCTAAAATGTCTTCCTATTTTTGTTTGGCTACCAATGGACAGTGAATACGCTGTTTGATCTTGTTTATTGTATATGTTCAAATAATTGACATATTTTAGATGATCTTTTACATTCAGCGAGTATGTCCAAGTTTAGCCTGAGCAACAGAATGAACTAATCCAAATCCAGACAGCTTCACAGCATGCCTGAATCTGAGTGTCTATGTGCCTATATTTATTAGCAGCGACTGTGATTGGGGTATAGGGGGGGATCTGGGAGGGGGCACAAAAGGAAACAAAGCCCCACATAGATCTTGGACGGTGGCCCACACATGAAGGAATTTCAGACCATATTATTGCCTGCAACATTCCATTTAGGGACGACTGATGGCACAGGATTGGGGACAGACAGGAGCAATCAAACCTGAAGGACAGAAACGCCTCCATCATTCTACTGTCCTCTGCTTTCTTCTGCATTTTATGTTTTAAGTTAACCATACAGACACGCAAGCCTCTGCAGTTTCTCGCAGCTGAAGCATAACTCATCTTGACGCTGAGGAGAAAAACAATCAGCCCAGGAACAAAAAAATATGGTGGACGTCTCTGCTTCCTCTGCCTTCTTTCATAAAAATTAGTTTTTCTAGTCAGGAATCATATGAAGTCATAAGTCCTTGAGTTTTTTTTAGCTCCTCACAGGATCGTTACGAAGCAAATAAAAGTGAAAAGTTTAAAAAAAATCACTCAGGAGTTGTCTCCATGTCATGGTAACATTTTGCTTAGGTTGCCAGATCCTGTTTTGACAGTCATCTGATTTAGATACCATAGGAGTGAATTTGCAGACACGTAACTACCATGGTCAACATTACATCCAATATATGCTTGTCTTATATTTCATTAACTCTATATACGGTGGTACCTCGGTTCTCGAACTCACTACAACTTGAATTTCTTGAAAGTCGAACAAGCCAGTTTGACCTAGAACTTGATCTGAATATCAGAAGTCGAACCGTGAACGCTGATAAATTGTACGCGCCAGGAAATGATTCATACTACAATGCAATTCTTACTTGAATGCCTTCTTCACAGACTGGATGATTATCCAAATAAAGCAGCACAACATTATAGTAACTAACAATAAATAAACCAATAACTGTATTATTAGAGCATTTATGTAATTTATTTAAACTTTATTTTACCAGGTAAATTAACTGAAAATCAGTTTTCACTGCTTTACGTGATATTTGGGAGAAAGAGCAGATTACGCATCAGAACTGCCTGGGATACAAACGTCATGCGTGTAACTAAACTCTTCAGCCAATAAGGGCAAATGTGTGTCGTCACCTAGGCGGTTCCAGTTTGTGCAGCCAGGTGTGAGGTCGCAATGCTTCTAACCATAATGCATTGCGTCAGGATCAGAATGCGTTGCTTTAAGCCAGTGCTGTAAGGAAGTTGAACGCACCCAATGACCGGACTGGGGAAGCAAACTGAAACACGGACTTTATACAGAGGAGTAATGAGAACAACAACCAGAAACAGCTGATCACATGGGGATCCCACATGAGGTTAACGAGGTGACTAGGCACACGGAAGGAACGGACGATCGGGGCAGGACAGGGGTAATGTTGCCATAAGATCTTTATCGTTTTGGAAGCCATTAAGAAAAAAATGCTCTTCTTGGTTTATCCTGTTCATTTTGTGTTTAAATGATAAAAAAAACATATTTAGTTGTAATTTTGGTGGGCTGGGAACCAATTAATTGGTTTTCCATTATTTCTTATGGGAAAAATTTGATCAGAACTCAAACTTTTAAGTATTCGATCCGGAGTCCAGAACGGATTAAGTTTGAGAACTGAGGTACCACTGTATTTATTTTCCAAGCTTCATATTACCTTCATTCAGCAAAGTCATACATGGTCCATGAAGACTGGAATGGCAGTGACATTTATCATAACCTAGCACTACAGCCCTTTGCTGCCCAGACCTTCACACTGGATTCTACTGTAGGCCTCTGCTTTCCCAGGCTTTCCCAGAAACCAACCACCCACAAGCTAAATTTTGCCTCCTCTGGTCCATAACCCCTGACCTCATCTTGTCTCATTCATGCTGTTTATACCAAGATCCCACCTCGATCCGTGGACTACCCAAGCCTTTGTTCAGCTCTGCTTAAACTCAAAGCTGTGGCCTTTAACACAATGCGGAATCATCAATGCACTCCACAGGCTAAAGTCAATTGTTTGGACAACAACAGACCTCAGCAGGTTGCAGTCATGCTCATGTCAGGAAAGGCTTTTACAGAGGCCTCCTTGCTGAGGAAGGTAAAACCCCTGGCAAATTAAAAATTCAGTACTTTAAGCCTCAATTCAAAGGGCACCGATACTTTAAACCCTGGCTGACTAAAGCTTTACCCTTTCTAAATTTTGACAAAAATTATTTTACACATCATAGGCGACAGGAAGGAAAGTGAAGTTTGCGAATTTGAGATACATCAGACTTGTCAGATTCAGGCAAAACAGACCCAAAGAATCACATTTTGTATCAGGATTTCATTTGTAGGATGAATCTTGGGATAACTCTTCTTGTTTCAGAATTAGGACCTGCAGTTTGAAGTCATAATCTAAAACACAGGGGGATGTGAGATAAGTAATTGGCCAGTCTAGGATTTTGGCAACCTTTAAATTGATTCTTGATGACAGATATTAGTGATTTACATATAATGAAGCCTTTAAGATCTTTATTTGTTTAAATCACAAATAGGGAATACTATGGATCCTCTGAATGAGGAGAGGTTGTTTTCATCTTTTGCTAGGTCTGACTGTATCATCATTAACATTAGCTGTGGCTACTCTGAGGAACCAGTGAGCATAAGAGGATTTTACTGAAATGACATTCTGGCTAACTTGTCTTAGGTCATAAACCGGGGCCCTGGGGCTGTGTGTGTACATGACAAACTGGGATGGAAATGCTCGCTGACAGCTGTGTGAAGTTCTCCACAAGTGAAATAAGCAAGGTGGTATTAAAACCTGTGTATACTGACATACTAACAGGGTCACATGACATCACTTGTGACTATGTTACTTAGGCCCAGAATGTGGGAGCACCGGTGTGTGCATGTTGGAACAGGAAAAACAGAGAAGAATATTGCTAATACTGGTAACCCAATGCCTGGTATTATTTTAGGGATGGGTTTTCATGTTTATGGCATGTATATGCCTGGCTGTTTGCTAATGGAAAACCCCCTTTATGAGGTCATCAATATATCAGGATGTCCACTGCCTCAAAACAGCTTGCGCAGAGTTACATTAAGTCATGCAAATAAACAACCATTCCCAAAGGAAAGTACTGAAAGATCCATAGATCCCAGGTGTTGAAACAGAACTTACAGAATGTTCCCTAGACCTACCTCTAAAGACTGCTGATGATGGAACCATCATCAGATCTACAGGCCCGTTGAATGCATTATAAGGTACCTATGGTGCATTATAGATGAGAGCTTCATAGAGTATTCACAATGCATTATAAATATTGCTATAATCTGTTATGCCTTTTTAAATATAGTTATAGCCATGTCTATAATGCTTTATGAAAGGATCATAATGCATTATGAAGGTATGTATAATGCATTATAATGACTGCTTTAAGTAATGTTTTACCGGATTATTCACTTGCTGCAGAATAGATAAAAGCTTTGGGCAAACACAAATCAACTTAAATTTGACAATGGGTTATGGAAAGGATAGCTGTGAATCATTTTCAGGGACAATAAAGGGAGCACCTTCTGATGCTGGATTGGAAGAAGAAAAGAACTTCCTAAAGTAAATTGGAAAAGCAGGTGTAGGGACAGACTTCAGCTGTTCATTTATCAACTCAAAAGCCTCAAATAATCTGATCAGAGTGGGTAGATTATCCCTTACGTATGGGAGCCTACTCCTCCATGCAGGGAGTTTACCCTTGAAAGACAGGGCAAAAACAGCCAGTACCCACTTATTTTTGGAAAAATGTTAAACAATTCAGTTTGTACTCTGCAAGGAAAGTGCCCTTTCTTCATCCTCTGCAATTTGGAATAGCTCAGGCACATTTTATGGCGACAAGCCAAACGTTTATGGTGTTTTCAGCCACCTTATCAGATACAGAGGCAATTTCTGTGCTCTGCAAAGCATGGAAAAGCCCCGTTCCTTTTAGGACCCTCATGTGTGGCGTTAATACCGCTATCAACTCAAGCTTCTTATCAACAAGCTTGTAAAGGCCAGTGGCTTAGGAGTGGTATCTCAGCACGATGTACAACCTCCATATTCTCCCAGAATAGTATCAATATCACAGTTAAATGGGTTTATGAATACAAAGTCACTAGTGAGAACATCACCTTATGGATGCATTAACTTACAATGTAGGGTACAATGTAGGGATTGGTCAATCAGGAAGTCCATAGGAGGAATCATGGTTCCTGAGAAGGTGGGAGAGGGTCTATTCTTCATGTCCTAGTAAAGGGTTGCTGCACAAACAGAGGGCCAGTCCCATAACTCATGCTGCTTCACTACAGAGCAGAAGCCAACAGCTTACATCAGTCAGGGCTCACGGCATGAAATTCGAGGTGAAGATATTTCTATATTAAAACAAAGATATATCATCAGAACCATACCATGGCCATACCAATTGCTATTTTAAAAATTGCTATTTTAATCTAATGACGCTTTTCCATTGGCATACAAGAACTGAGCTGCACCCAAGCTGTACAGCAAAGAGTTACTAGTTGCAGTGCTCGCTTCGGTTTTCCACTGTAGAAGGGTTGGCTCAGTAAAGGCATTGCTGGGTCTGGAGAGTGACAGTAACATGAAACTGAAGAGACGCTTATTCACACAGTGGACACCATGATTTACTATACACTGATTTCCGCTAGCAAACGTTGCGGAAATTTGCTTCATGAATCCATTCCATTCAGGCATTCTATAATGCTTAGTAGTAGCTGGATGGAAATTTTCTAGTTCCAAGTTTTTGGGAATGTATCAATACACCCCAATCTGATAACTACTAATAATGAATCATAACAGTGTAATTATACTATTTGCACATGGTTTGGATTCGGTATGTTAGTGAATCGGTCGGTATTATGTGCTGTTGTATACTCACATTTAAATTAAAAATTCTAAAACAAGACAACCCAAAAACAAGTTTTTTAATGTATTTTTTGGAAAAAAATACATCTTATATTTGTGCCAGTAAGTATAGGAAAATGGCAGGCATACCGTAGTACTGCAGTATTGTACCGAACGGTTTGATAATATTCTGTGTACTGTTACACCCCTACTGGTTAAGTAAACATGTTGCTACCAAGCTAAATATATGGTTATTTAGAAAAAAAAGTGTTCATTGTTTAATTAAAAGGTGACGTGTGATTTGAAAACTTTACCGTTACTATGGCCCCAAAACTGCGATACATACCGAACTGTGGGCAAATGGCATCGTTGCACCCTTAATGAATAATGTATAGAATAATGTATAGATGCCCTTTTATCCCTCAGATAATCCATTCATATCCATGCAGAACACCAGTATCTCCCTGCATTTTTACCAAAATGATGGTGGTGACATAAGTAGCTTGGTTTGGCTGCGGTTTCGGCCCTGTTAGCAAGCAGGGCCTTGTCAGCGCCGGTAAGGTGCGGGTACGGCTCGGGTACGGCACGGGTACAGCTGGGGTACGGCTTGGGTACGGCACGGGTACAGCTGGGGTACGGCTCGGGTACGGCATGGGTACAGCTGGGGTACGGCTCGGGTACGGCAAGGGTACAGCTGGGGTAAGACTCGGGTACGGCACGGGTACAGCTGGGGTACGACTCGGGTACGGCACAGGTACAGCTGGGGTACGACTCGGGTACAGCTCGGGTACGGCTCGGGTACGGCTTGGTTCTTCAGATAAGCTCCATAAGAAGGACTGGGAACTTTTAGAATTCAGAAGTATCTGAGTTGTTGCTAGGAACCTTAAGCAAGAAGAAATGGAGTGAAGTCCCTTTCTACAATTCTTCCTGGTCTCCTGTAGTTTTGATCTTAACCATAGACAAAGACTGGAAACCACAGTCAGCAACAGACAGCAGACTGCAGAATGATATATTATGAAAAACTCTACTGTGGTTCATCACCATACTCTGGACTTCACTTGCACTCACAGTTTGTTAAACTCACAGTCGATGGTACAAACACTAAGTTGGTCAGATTTTTGTTTTTTTTTATAAGGCTCTGACTGTACTGTATGTGTCACAGAATGGGTAATGGGACTGACATCACACCAGCGGTGGGGCCTTTCATTTATCCTGCTTCTCAGCAGAGAAACTCACCCCTGCCCTGATTTGGAGGTGCTCCCCCACAGTCTGGGGTGAGAGGTTGCCAAGATCAGAGAGGCTGCCATCCCCCTTTAACTCCAAACCCACTAATCAGCCTCTCCCATGAAGCACACCGGGCCCAGTCCTCTCCTGAGGCTGGAATCTATGTCGAGAGTGACCTAACTGCGGGCACGAGGCACGCCAACACTTGCGGCTCACTGGCTGGCCTAACACAAGGGAACAATAACGCCTCTGAGAATTACTGAGTAACCCCAATGCCTGGGCGAAAGCATGCCAACCATAATTACATGATTTTTCTAGTAATTCAGCTGTTTCGCCCACTCATATCTGTGGAACGCAATGGAGATGCATGGCACACTTCCTGCGAAACATGTTGGTCCAGGTTCGCCGTGTGTCATTGCTTTGCTAGCTGTCAGATGTCAGAAAATACAGACATAATATCACAATGGTAGTATGTGTCCGCTTAACAAAAGCCCAGAGCTAAAAATATTATCGCTGTCCATTGCAGACATACTACCTTTGAGTGATGTCAGGCAGGCAACTGAATGACACAACCATGAGGGGCATGGGGGTGTCAGATATGCTTAGGGGGTATTACTTTAATACCTCTTCCCCTTATGACAAATTATACCAGGTAAAACAGAAATAGAGTTGCTTTTAAAAATACCAACAAAATTCCGTAAACTTCAGTGTAGTGTCCAGATGGCTAATCATAGCTGGCTAATTTTTATCACGGCTGCATAGCAAAACGACAGATTTCTGGAATGCTGTGCATTAGTCTTGGGTGTCAGGCAACTGCTCAATTTACGGGAGGCTCCCGGAACTAATGGGGAAGATGGGATATCTGAATTTAAGTAATTAAATTATACAAATGAATAGTCCCTGCCCCATTTCTCATTTAGTTGCTTAAATTACCATTTCATCCGATGGTTTTAACAAAGGCAAACCCTTATCCACCTCTTTAACATGCTACCTGCATCACCTCGGAAATTTTCAGATATAGCTGAATATCCTGCATGTCAGGCTCAAAGAAACTTTTAAAATCATTCTTGTCCATGTGTTGCGTGTAGGAAGCAAATGTTCTCTTGTTTATTCCAACCTGGCAAGTGGAAAGCATCTCTCCTTACTTGCTGGATCGTAAAAAATTATTCCCTTGTTAAACTCATTTGACAAAAACCATAAAAACACAACCAAAACATTGACAATACTTCAGTTATTGACATTATTTACTATGGTTGGAATGTGTCAGGTTGGAAAAGGGTCCAAATGACAGCTGCAGATTTGAGCACGAATTCTTCGAAGTATCTGTCTGAAACGCAGGCTACATTGACAAAAAATACATTTTCTTACGATGACTCAGAACGAGAGCCACTTGCAGGAAGTGACATCGTCTCAATAAAGCCGCGGTCCCAATGTGAGAGCCGCATGTTTTGCACAACAGCGTGACATGCAGCCGGGCCTCTGTGACATCGCTATGGGGGATGGAACACCAGGGTGAGGTCACAGCCACAAGGGACCTCGCAGCTATGC
The DNA here is from genome assembly GCA_019775915.2 of Cyphomyrus plagiostoma. Taxonomy (NCBI): domain Eukaryota; kingdom Metazoa; phylum Chordata; class Actinopteri; order Osteoglossiformes; family Mormyridae; genus Cyphomyrus; species Cyphomyrus plagiostoma. The sequence goes on from JABFEA020000001.1 coordinate 49,447,707, forward strand.
CGCGAATGAGGGAAATTTCACGAAAACATCCTGTGCTGCCAAAGTCTGATTAAACAAGGCGAATCTAATTTATACCAAGTCTTTTCACTGAAGACTTGGTCCTATCTGGGATCCCATCCAGGGTGTCCCCTGCCCTGTGCTGCCTGGGATAAACTCCAGAGCCCCATGTGACCTTGACCAGGTTTAACGATTAGATGACTGATGCATTTACTGCATTGGACCGCAGCGTTTATTGTATCAGCTTTCAACATAATAATATCTCGTACATCACCATAAGGGAGTCAACATAGCCTTCCACCAACTGCCTTGTTTGATTTTATCACACTTACATGCATATCATATATAGATGTATGAAATTTAGTCAATTGTTTTTGTAGTAGGATTTAAACAAAAATATTTTTTGAATTCAAAATAAACCAAGGGCAGTGGTGGTGGAAGTACACAGTAAATTTACTTAAGTAAAAGTACAAAACAAGGAAAATGTACTGTAGTAAAAGTTTAAGTACCTCATTGGCCATTCCACTTAAGTAAAAGTACATGAATGTAAATATACAAAAAGTTATAAAGTAAAAGTACTGCTGCAATTGTATAACTAGGCATTAAGTGTGTCTACGCTATATGTCATGCCTTGCATGCCTTCTTCTTCGTGTTCTCTGTTGATTGGCTTTAATGAGCCACCTTGCCTCTTGTTTCAGCCCTCGTGTGGATCCTCCCAGGTGCCTCTCGTCTGCCCCTCATCTGTAGAGTATATAGTGTCTCTGCAGCTTGAGTTCCCCAGTCCGGTCCTTGTATTGTCGTGTTGTAAGGATATGCTGCTGACTACCTGTCCCCCTCCATTTGCCCTGAGCCCTGTGTTTTTTCCCTGCTCACCCAGCCTTGTTTTGCCTTTTTTTATTGTGTTTTTGTTTGAATAGAGCCCCTTTAGTTTTCCCCGACGCCGGCCTTCGCCTCCATCCTTCCCCGCACCGTGACACTATGTATGCTTTAAGTACAGAAGTCCAAGCATGAAAGTGTTGTATTTTCCAGTCTAAACATCCATCCATTTTCCAACCCGCTGATCCTACTGGGACGCGGGGGGTCCGGAGCCTATCCCGGAAGCAACAGGCACGAGGCAGGGAACAACCCTGGATGGGGGGTCAGCCCATCGCAGGGCACATTCACACACCAACCACTCACACATGCACACCTACGGGCAATTTAGGAGCTCCAATCAGCCTCAGCATGTCTTTGGACTGTGGGGGGAAACTGGATTACCCAGAGGAAACCCCACGACGACACGGGGAGAACATGCAAACTCCACACACATGAAACCCAGGCGGAGACTCGAACCCAAGTCCCAGAGGTGTCAGGTAACAGCCCCAACCACTGCACCACCATCCCACCCCCGGCTCTAAACATATAAAACAGGAAATGATTATAAGTTTAAAGTTTAAAGTTTAATAAAGTTATTATAAGTTTATAATAAGAACTTCAGAAATACATCCCATTCTGTCAACTGAAATTAGGTTTGCATAATTAACCAGCTACAATGATTAATGCTGATAAGCACATCTAAGCTGAGTACATGCTGTCAGTCAACAAGAGTTCTACATCTGATATATGTGTGTAGGGCTATTCAATATGATGTTATATTTTGTTAAAAGCTTTTAATCAACTTAATTCAAAATATAATAAGAAATAGGTCTTTTCATGTGGTCATTTTATATATACCATTTATTTATTCATTGAATTTACAGAAAATGTGCTATATCCTGATACATCATATAAACAAAAGTACTGGGACACGTCTATTAATCATTGAATTAAATGGTTTTATTCAGACTTATTGCCACAGGTTTACACTCATTTGTGAAAGATTGGGTCGTTCTGAAGACTCAGTGAATTCAAGCGTGGTACTGTCATAGGATGCCACCTTTGTAATAAGTCAGTTCCAGACTTGCTCTGGCATTATCCCCAGCACAAAAACTGTTTGCCGGGAGCTCCAGGAAATGGGATTCCATGGCTGAGCAGCTGCATGCAAGCCTCAGATCACTGAGCCCAATGCCAAACGTTGGATGGAGTGCTGTAAAGCACGCCACCACTGTACTCTGGAGCAGTAGAAATGTGTTCTGTGGAGCAATGAATCAAGTTTCTCTTTCTGGCAGTCTGATGGATGAGTCTGGGATTGACGAATGCCAGGAGAACATTACCTGCCTGACTGCGTTGTGCCACCTGTAAAGTTTGTTGGAGGAGGGATAATGGTATGAGGTTGTTTTTCATGGGTTGAGCTAGGCACCATAGTTCCAGTGAGGGGAACTTTTAATGTTTCAGCATACATTTTGGGCAACTCTATGCTTCCAACTTTGTAAGAATGGTTTAAGGAAGGCCTTTTTCTGTTCCAGCATGACTGTGCTCCAGTGCACATAGCAAGGTCCATAAAGACATGATTGGGTGAGGTTGGTGTAGAAGAACTTGACTGGCCTGCACAGAGCCCTGACTTCAACCTCATTGAGCACCTTTGGGATGAACTAGAACAACGGAGATTGTGAGCCAGGCCTTCATGTCCAACATCAGTGCCTGATCTCACAAATGCTCTTCTGAACGAATTTCCACAGGCACATTCCAAAATCTTGTGGAAAGCCTTCCCAAGAGAGTGGCAGCTGCTATAGCTGCAAAGGACGGAGCAGATCCTTATCCTCCTGAGACCCAAGGATAAAAGTGTCTTTCAATTGTAGGTTATTTGTCTTTGGAGGAAGTAAGACATCTTACAATTTAGATTTTTTCAAATTTATTTTTATTTTTAATTTCACAGCATGCCCTCTTTAGTGTACAACAGGAATAAATATCAGTGAAAAGACAGATGTAAAAATAAAATGTCCACTACAATGGATATAAATGGGTGGGGTCTCAGGAGGATATTGACGACTATGGATTTAAAATGAGATGTCATAAAAGTTCATGTAATGCCTATATCCCAATACTTTTGTTCAAAGAGTACATGTATCTTTATTGGGATATGATGTTTTGGGCATATTACAAAGCCCTATTTGTGTGTGTAATTAAATAAAACATACCTATTTATAGTAACAGGGTGCAAGTTTTAGCTCTTTTGTCATGTCACATGTCACTATCAATGTGAAAATCACAATTCACCAATAAGTTAGCCTGATCACAAACATCTGAGGGTCACCTCTTGCCATTTCCAGAGCCACTTTCCATAATGAATCACGTGTTGTATGTAGAACAAACTCTATAACAACCAACCTCTGCAACTAAAAAAAAGAAAGAAACACCCAAAGATCCCCTAAGAGCAGACAGGATTTGAAACCTCCATGCTTCGAGTTGCTGGGCTTTACTTTGCCAAAACAAGCCCCAAAATCACAGAATTAACTCACCCATCACTACCTTTCCCTGTCAGCATCTGATTAAAAACAAACAGCATTGTGAATTGGAATGCAGCACTAAGTAGAAATGTAGTATAGTAGAAAGTATAAATATTTGCTGCAAGATGTAATAGAGTAAAAGTTAAAAGTGTCCTCAGCTAAATCTACTTAAGTAAAGTAAAGGTACAGTAAAATCCTGTTATAACGGACTTTAAGGGATCCTGCAAAGCATATCCAAAGTCTATTATATCTAGAGTTGCTGTATGCCCAGAACACAACTACAGGACACTATTTACTCATGCCACACCCCAGCAGACTTATGGTATAGATCAGGGGTCTCCAACTCCGATCCTGGAGAGCTACTATCCAGTAGGTTTTCTGTCCTACTTGGCTTCTAATGAGCCACACCTGTTCCTGGTATTTACCTAAGAACAGGTGTGGCTCATCAGAAGCTGGGTATGATATAAAACCTACTTGATGGTCGCTCTCCAGGACCAGAGTTGGAGACCCCTGGCATAGATTATTACTGAATATTGTACACGTAGTTATCCAACTTTACCTGACCAGACTAAAAGTCACACAAAGATCAAGGGTGGGAAAATTTTGATTCTAAACCCACTTTAGAAACTGTACTTTGATTCACCATTAGGCTAGAACCCTATTATTCAAATCATGGTCCTCGAGGTCTGAGCACTGCTGGTTTTCCAGCCTTCCTTTACCTGTCAGTCAGGTGCAAAGCCTCTGACCAATCAGAATCAGTAATTATTAAACTAACTACCTGGGAGAACTAAAAACTAAACTAAAGACTGGATTTGGAATCAAGGTCCAGATTTTAAGGGACGAGAACATGCATATTGTATATAGTAATAAAGGTATCAGATACCACTATATATATTTATACAAAGCTCTTGAAAGTACGAACAACAAACCCCTAAGCATGCACCAAACGTAGAGCTGAATGGGACCCCACAAACACTTGGGCAAGGGGACTTCTCCCAACTCAGGGAGTTTTCAGGGTCCTGACGTGTGTTTCTTTGGCAGAGAGACACAGTCTGGGCAGGGGCTTTGAGAAGGTCTTACCTCACCGCAAATATTCTGAGAAGGGTCTTACCTGGGCAAGGTTAAAGGAGCTAGTCTGGGACTCTTAAGCTTAGGGCTACAGCTGGGTGTTTTCTCAGATTCCCTGGGCTCCTATGCTCAGACGTGGCCATAAACACCAACCGCCTCAGTCTCAGGCGTGAAGGTCCAAAGCAAACAAGGTAAAGCTGATGCTACATTTCATGTGCAGCCTACTCAATGTCCCGAGGTTCGAAGGTAAGACTGGGGAAAGGGAAGATCAGTAAGAGAACCAGAGGGAAATTGTGTGTGTGTGTGTGTGTGGGGGGCACTCAATTTGGGATTCACTTTCTACTACAGAAAAAAATGGCATCACTATGAGATGAAAGGGTGCAGGACGCCATTATCTGGATGATTTGGAGTGAGTTGCCAAATGATTTCTAGATGTGACTGAGAGGGAGTGTGGCATGTGTGTCCTGGGTTATTCCCAGCCTAAGACAAGTGGGTATAGAAAATTGATGGATGGATAATAAGATAAAAAACAAGACTATGGCTAACATTCAGAGTTTTGTAGGAGAACTAACAAGAAGATCCTGGAGAAGCGTCTCAAGATACCTGGAGTGTAGATTCCTATAAAACATCTAATGCTTCATTTCCTGACCTCCAATTATCATAGATCTGGTTTAAATCTCAAATGTGTGCTTTGCAGAGCCACTGGTATGTAAAATCTTTTTATTCAGTTGTTTATTTCTGACACCTTTTCTACGCATAAATACAAATTGCTGATTAATCTTTTTTAATAAACAAAAGTATATTATCAAGTCAAATGGTGCAGTATTGTCATACCATCCATATACAGGCATACAGTGGCATGAAGTTCTGTTCCCCCGGGACCATAGTGCGATATACAGACAGCAAGGGACAAAGGGAAGGCTTTCACAGGACTTGCAGTGCAAAAAATATGGGGGCTGGATGGGGGGGCTATGCTGCCTCTCTGTTAGAAACTGGAAGATGAGGAATGTGCTATAAGGTCTTTCACTTCTGATTATTAAGTTGATGATGTCCAGGTGCACTGTGACAAACATTTACAGAATGGGGAGCCTAAATATAATGGTGACAAGGGGACAGCCAGAATATGCTCTGGGACACATCCCAAGAGAATTACCGCAGAGCATAAATTACAAACAGCAGAGCAGAAATCTTTTAATCTGTGTTGCCATAAATATTTTCTTTTGAATGCTGTCCCTCACGAGTAATAAGCAGTGACTTACTCTCCGTGTCATATGAAAACATCTTTGTTGCTGTTTTACGTGGGTCAACATTAATTTGCCGCATTCCACATCAGTTCTCCTGCAGGGGCACTAAAATAGTCTTTGGCTATATTAACAAGAAACAATCCCAGCCCTAGACTGTAATAGGATGATAAGAAATGCCATTGGCTGATTTTATGGTAAGCAGACACCTCGAACTTCATACAGGTGGATGGCAGTACGTGATACAGGGGCAACTTGGGGTAATGGTGCGGGGTGAGACCATGCATGGTGAAATACGTAATATGCTCCTGGCTCATGTCTGCTGTAGTAAAGGGCTTAAGAATGCTGGTGAACCTCAGTCAAGGGAAGAAATATTATACCCTTGATGCCCACTTAAACCTCTTCTACCTTAAAATGTGTATTTCGGCATGGTAATATACTGTTATGCATACAGTAAAGTTATACGAATAGAAAAAAATGGTTCCTTCTTTGAAACGGGATATAACTATACAACAGAGTGTAGAATATTCCTTAAAAATGACTAGGCCTTCAGTTAAATGAAGCTAACAGAATCTACGAATGGTGGGCAACCTGGCTGAAAGGTCAAAAATGAGGCAAAATTTTGCTTTTTTCACCTCCCTGTACATCTGAACACTTTCACGACTGAAAGGAGTTGTTCATCCTACGGGATGGGTGACTGATACAAGACTTCCTGTTACCTTATATGACACTTTCTGATACCTTATATCAGACTTATTGCTCTTTACTCCCAGCATGCTCAAATAAAAACCAACAACCACCAAGCATTAGGTGCCCTCTGAATAATCCTATTTAATATGCTTTATTTAGGACAATAACATAGCTATCTTTGTTTCTTCCAACTCCAATAAAAAATATGTTTCTGTACTTTGTCACAAGTGAGTTGAGTTACTCTTTATAAAACGCCAGTTAATGTCTACAGTAATCAAATTGTATAATCGGCCTTCTCCAGGAGAAAAATGCATGAGCAAAACCACAGCAGGCTTGCTAGTTTGTGTCCAGAGCCATGGTGCCAAACGTATGCGTGAAGTGCCTCTGGGTAATGACCGTAACATACGGAAGAATTCCTTGGGAAATGACACAGTGAACGGAAAATCAGGATTGGCATTTTCATACACAGCCATTCCTAGGGGCCACAATTTAGCCTCAGCCTAAACCTTGCTTTTAAAAACATGGGTGGTGACAGGAATATAATCTATTACATACATAGAGCACTTAGCGTGTGAATTATCTGCCAACACGGGAACAGAGTTTTTACTTCCAAAGCGAGGCAGTGAGAAGATGCCATAAAACTTCCTGATCGGACCCAGACGATATGGACATAGACCTGACAGATGTTCTAAAACATCAGTGCGGATTTCATAGCTATGTCAATGGTGTATGTGGCGAAGTTGGACATGGTGCTCAGCTGTGGGATCAGATAGATGTCAGGCGGCCTCGTAATCATGCAGGGAGGAAAACAAAGGCCAGGTTGTTATGCAATCTCATTTCGGGAATGTGAGCGGCCTCTACCCCAAGGGCGAAAGATGGAAGCATAGTCCAGCTTCCAAGGTTCGGAGGGGAAATCTCAGGTCCCTGGGCCTGGACCAGCTCTCAGGCCTCACCCTTTACAGTGGGATGGTCTGATGGGAGAGAGGCGGCCTGGTGGGGTGCAGTCGCCACGGTGGGATTGGCCCTGTTGAACTCCAGCTGACTGCCAGGGACTAGCCCCAGATCAGGGCCCATGCTTCAGCTCCGCCACATCAAGCGGAGACTTTATTATTTCTCAAACATTCGGCTGAGGTTAAGTGATGGGAGCTCCCTTCCTGGCCCACACAGAGGCAGGAGCGCCTGGCCACACACACACGCACGCACACAGACGGGAAGAGCCAAAACTCTTTCACACAGGGAGTGGACGCCCCGCTCTCACACGGACGGACACATGCAGGCGGTTCCCCTCCCTCTCAATCTGTGCCTCACATTCTCCTCTCTGACTGCTCCTTTCTCCGGCATATAGCTTCATCTTTTGTTGTTGCAACACCAGCCAAACACGCACCTGTACTTACACAATACCTCTTACTCTCCTTTGTCTGCTCCCTAAATGCTCCTTTCAGTTGCTACACACATACACAGAAGGTCCCTCATCCCGTCTCTCACTTCTTCCCCCCTTCACTGGTCCTGGCCCTGCTTCTCTAACTTCTCTAACAGTATTCTTTGGCAGTATCCAAGTTTCCTCTGGTGTGTGCCGGATCCAACATCAACCATGCATTACTGGACCCTAGTCAAGAAGAACAAACACGCACACGGTGATGCCCCATGTTCACAGATGGTGTAGACCGCCACGTTCCTGGGGAATGCATATGGATGACTGTTCAGTCCCTGTCAGACCTCTGAGGTTTAAGTCTGAATTGGGTGTGAGAGCCAAGCCCTCAGCACCAAAGAAGTTTTTCATTAGTGCCTTGTTGTTTTCTCTTGATTGGATAATTAGCTGGATGACCATTTGCCCAAAGAGACACCCAATTGAGAAAGCAGGGTCAGCCCATTCCTTGAGCATTTGTGCGTTAAGGGCCTTGACCAATGGGCAAATCACTTACGCAACCCAGGGATTTGAACCAACAACCTTCTGTTGACAGGCACAGCATCCCACACATTGACCCCACAATGGATTTAAGAAGGTCAGTGCTGACCACTTACAAAAATAACAGCCAAGAAAGCCGTTGGTTTTCACACAATTAGCGAGAAAACAAGTAGAGTACTTGTGGCATGGTTGTGATCCTGGGCTGGGTGGTCTTCACCCTTCCTATTGTATCAAACGGAAGACGCTGAAGTGACCTGGGCTTTGGCTGGGTCAGCATTCATGAATGCAGCAGGGACCGTCGGATGTGAAAAGCTGGGCTTGAGGAACATGATATTTTTTTTAATGTCTGGAGTCCTATATATAGCTGAGTTTCTACGTGATTTAAATCTTATCCTAATGACTAATTTACACACTCATAAAAAGCCCACACAAAAATTACCCTGTGCACATAATTTTCTGGACGTATCCCAAAAAAGTATTGTGAGTTCGTGACAGTGAACATCCGACAGGAATGTGACGGGGGGTTTTTGGAGGAATAAATATTCCCTCCCACAGTGTTGGCTGAAAAAAACTGATATTACTGCACACTCATCACAGCTTAGCCCACTACCCTCTACGGCTGTAAACAGCCCAGGCGAGCAATTGGCGTTGGTTCTCCAAAGCTGCTGGCTTTGAACAGATTTAACCAAAATGCAGACACCTCCCCCACCCCCCCCACACATCCATAAATTACAACCGGAATCAAATCAAAGCTGTCTTCCCAGCTAAGCTGTATTTCAATTTAATGCTGTGTTTTGAATTTCTGTGAAAACAGAAGTGAAAAATATCACCATAGCAGTGCTTAAAGGCATATTTAATTTTTCAAAAGTGACATGTAATGCTCAATGAATGAAGAGGAATCGCCGATGGATGGGGGTAGCTAACGGGAAACAAATCCACCGTCTCTGCCAGTTCCCATAGGGCTCCCAGCATGCTGTTTGGGGTATGAGCAAATCTGGTGGCTCGGAGGTCAATGCCGTCGCCTTGTATTTCCTGGGTTGTTGGTTTGAATCCCTCATCTGCTCTTTGTATGGGGGGTGGTTCAAAGGGTTTGGCCTAAATGTTTGTGATCAGAAGGTCTCTGGTTTGAATCCTGAGCTTGGTAAAGTAGCCATGTCTCTGCTGGGCCCTTGAGGAAGGTTCTTATCCCCCTGAAATACACTCACCTAAAGGATTATTAGGAACACCTGTTCAATTTCTCATTATCAACCAATCACATGGCAGTTGCTTCAATGCATTTAGGGGTGTGGTCCTGGTCAAGACAATCTCCTGAACTCCAAA
>JABFEA020000001.1:49457393-49482164 GCA_019775915.2 Cyphomyrus plagiostoma
AGAATTAAGGCCGTTCTGAAGGCGAAAGGGGGTCAAACACCGTATTAGTATGGTGTTCCTAATAATCCTTTAGGTGAAAGTATGTCCCAGGGTGCTGGAGAGATGGCTGGTCTAGCCAGAGATGGACTGGGCCTTTGTACATTGGAAGTCTATCAACATGTTTGTGAGTCAGTGCTTCCCTGAGGTGGTATCAAGCACAGTTTCAGGTTAACCGCTTAGTTTAGTGGTTTGGCGTATGGCATCCCTCCAAAGTGCTGTAGCAGACCTGGGAGATGGGTCAGCATGCAAGGGTTTCGAGTGAGGGCAGTACGGTGGGTAAGACACAACTCAGTCTCTCTGGATGGATGTCAGAGACATGTGTGAGACTCTCCAATGCGTAAAAACCCCAACAATAAGGGGTGCTTTGCCCTGTGCTTCAACCAGATTTGAGACTTTCCTGTACAATCAGTATCTGTACTGGAACAAAAGAAAAATTAACATGTGATGTTTAACATATTGCCATCAAACCTAGTCATTGTTCATTGATCTGTTTTTATTCCCCAAAGGCAGAATCTGAATCTGCAGGAATATAAATAAGTTACAGGTGGATATAGATATGGGGCACAAGTAAAAACCAAGTTTTAAAAAAAACTGGTGCAAAAGTAGCCAAAGGTGGAGCCCAATGGGAACTGGGAAATGATCTCCGGTAGCGGGAAAACAATAAAGTGGTTTATTCAGGAAGTGGGCCTGGGTGATGCTGGCATAGGAAGCCAGCCCTGGGTGTTAAAAGGAAGTCAGGGTGTGTATCGCAAACTCTTATCCCCATTGTGATGAAAGGCGCCCTTACAAGAACATCGTCACGGTGATTTCCATCCCATTGTTAAATCACAATCATCTACATGCTGCATTTTAACACTCACCACTCAGTGTTCTTGTGACGTTAAAGGAACTTAAGGCCAATACACACCTTTTAAGGACAGAGAAGCTAGAATACACTTTCCCACCCCGTCTTTTAAATTGCATTCATATATCATTTTGAGTCATTTCGAAAGGGAGAGGCACTACAACCCTGTACTGGATAAGCAGTCAGGAAGAGGGGTGGTAGGTATGAATCAATCATGGACTGAGAGTATACATTTAAATCCATCCATCCTCCAACCCGAATATCCTACTGGGTCACAGGGGCCCAGAGCCTATCCCAGAAGCAACGGGCACGAGGCAGGGAACCTGCCCATCGCAGGGCAAATTCACACACGAACCACTCACACATGCACACCTATGAGCAATTTAGGAACTCCAATCAGCCTCAGCATGTCTTTGGACTGTGGGGGGAAACCGAAGTACCCGGAGGAAACCCCACAACGACATGGGGAGAACATGCAAACTCCACACACATGTAACCCAGGCAGAGACGCAGAACCCAGGTCTCAGAGGTGTGAGGTAACACTGCTAACCACTGCACCACCGTGCCGAGATTTAAATCCATGGACTGAATATGACTCGATGTGCAAGTAAAGCTGGTTATGGGATCACAGTCACCTTCGTTCTCCTGAGGTATGAAATCTTTATCGCCATGACATGACTACAGGTTGTCTTCACAATGCCGCCATAAACGCTGCAAAAACACTGTGAGAATCTCTTTTTTAAAAAACAGTACAGGCCAGAGGTGTCTGGAAATACAAAGTGTGAATGATTTTCACAACTAAAAATAATTTGCCAAAATTGGCTTCTAATGTTCCATTCATGCATTGTGGCCTTTAAAAACTGATCTTGCAAGGTGAGATCCCTTATGGCGGAGGGGGTATTCATGTAATGTCACCCCAGAGGAGACCAGAGCCCACTTTTAAAGTTCTCCTCCCCACAACCACCATGAGCCATTGGGCACTCCCAGAGAGGATCAGTGTCTGCTTTCAGTCTGGTAGATGTGTTCACATTGAAGCCTCTCCCTCTCTGGAAGACAGTAGGTGGACTGCTAAATGCCTGGAGCCTGTCTCTGAAGAGCAGGCGCAGTAATGTGTTTCTGTAGACTGAACCTCACAACCTGTCCCTGCTTTCTAGATCTCGAATCCCCCCTCCAGCTACACTCCGAACCGCAGAATGTCCTCTCCCAGCTCGCTCTCTGACAATCTGTCTGTCCGTCTGCCCAGAACCACCCCATTCTCCCTAGGCTCGGTAAACACAATAACACAGACTACAGGACTGCCAAAGAAAAACGACCCGACAGGCGTAAATTCTAAATTAGAAACGTATGACCCGACATGTGTGCTTTCTTCTTCATCTTCTTCTCATTTTGATGGAGGTCTCTTCACATATTTTCTTTAAAAAAAAAAAACCTGCCTCGGAAAAACTGAACTAATTCACCCTAAAGTTGCCTTGTGCCCAGTCACATATTTTTGATGAAATATCGCTAGATTTTTTTAGAGTAGTAGTAGGAATATTTACATATATTTATTTAGTTGGTACTTTGATCCTGGGTCAGTATGGCCAAAATATACCTGAGCCGAAACTGGCAGCATAAAAAATCAAATTTAATGCCATTAGAGTGGTTTACAAGAATCCCAAGGGGATTCTTGCATCAATACCAAGACAAATGTGTTCTAAAGGGCAAGTACAGTGAATAATACCCTCTACTGTCCTCAAACATATAGTCAGGCCAAGGGGTTTGTATAGTTGTTGCTTGGTGTCAACATTAGTTCATTATCTTTGGCTTGGTGTCTACTGTTGGAATGAAACCTGGCCATCAAGACTAAATTGTTGATCGCCTCATTAGGACATTATAAGTGTATAATGGAGGTGGAAAAGGGTGAGAAGGGATTCTGTGAATGACACAAGGCTGCATTGCTTTCTTTGGGCTATTTATGCTCTTAGAATAAGCTGGTTTGTCCAGGTTTTTATTGGTCGGGTATGGGGAGATTTACACTGAGACATTCAACAAGTGCATAGAGAAGGCATAGAGAGTCCAAAGAAAGATGTCTATAGTCGGCTGAAAAAGAGCTGAGTGGGCAGGTGGGGGTGCACAGGTCTGGCAGAAGGGCTAGCTTTGATGACGATATCCGTAATCCGGAGCGTCGGTTACAGTTTCGGAGCTGCCGTGGGCCGCAGCCAATGCATGGCGAGGATGGTGGTAGAGGCTTGCTGATTTGATCGAAAACCAAGCACGCCACCACATTCCAGATAAGTGCTAGCGTTCTTGCTATAAACCCGGGGCAGCTGTGAGGGACAGTCTGGGGAAGGGAGGGTAGAACCTACACAAGCGTCTGTACTGGGTGGGTTTTAAGGAGATTGTGGGGGTGTAAATGATGCCATCCGCTGTAGTCTCCAGAAATACACAGGTTTATAGCCTTTTAAATTAAGACAGCTATGGGCAGGCTCAGATTTGGTAAGAAAAAGGGGTGAACCTAGTTCTAGTTCAGCATGCTAGGGTTCTGGGTCTGTATTCAGAAGGTCACTGATTTAAATCCCATTCTTGACAAAGCAATCACTTGTCTGTTGGTTCTTATGGATCAATGAATCAATAAAAATCAATAAAAAAAGAACGACAAATAATACAGGATTTTGAATGTTGTCTAACAAGTAAGGCTTGTTCCGTTTCCTTGATAGTGCTTGCGTGATAATAATGCAAACCACCATTCCCTTTTATACCCCTTTTGGTGGCAGTGTGCAGCTCAGTGGGTTTGGATGCTGTTTCTGTGGTCGGAAGGTTGCCGGTTCCAATCCCCGGGTGAGTGAGTGAATGGTAGGAAGATTACCGGTTCCAATACCCGGGTGAGTGGTTTCACAATTGGACTCCTCGGCAAAGCCCTTAACCCCAGGTTTCTCCAAGGATCCTCCTTTTTAAAGAACAAAAGCATCTGCTCAATTAAAAAAATCCCCCCCATACACTGTCACGCCAGACCATGTGGCAGCTGTCTCAATGTAATACATGCAGCTATTTGCAAGCTCATCTCATTGTGGTTGGCTTGTGGGCTTCAATTATTCATTGTGGCCCTATTTTTATCTCCCCGGTTTGGCATCTGGCAGCATTCATCAATTCTCGCATCATTGGGAGCCACTAACAGCTGATTTACGGTCTATACTGAGGAGCTTAAAAAGAGGTACCTTTTACGGGGACTGTGCACTCATAACCCCGCAGGGTAGGTAGGTAAGCAGGGTGGCAGAGGGATGGCAAAGTTACCAGATGTTAAGGGCCTTACTGAAGGGTCCAGCGATGACACCACTCTGCTGATCCTGAGATTTAAACCAGCAACCTTTCGATCACAGACACAGCATCCAAACCCTCTGACCCACCACAAAACATGGCCAGTAATACACTCATGCTCCCAGTTCTCAGATGTGGCTACTGATTTCAGGAACTCCACCGACACAGTGGGGCAGGGATGTGACCCAAACCCCCACTGACTCAGGATGCGTGAGGCATCATTGCTGCCTGTTGAGATGTCCTGCCCCCACATGTTAATAATTATTACATAATTATATATACTTTCATAACAATGAAGTATGTTCTGTATTTCTATGGCAATAGTGACTTTTAAATAATTAAGACGGTGAATCTGCATCTTGTTTAAAGTTAAAAAACAAGAACAAAGTAGGGTGTGGGTTGCACCTTGTTTTTAACAGTGCATTGAGGCATTGTGCAGTTACTGTTACTATAACCAAATAAATTTGCAGCTCCCCTTGACCAATCTCTCCTTCCTGCCCCTCATTCCGGAGCTCACGCCTTACAGAACCTCTCCAGCGCTCCCTCTTTCCCCGATAATGCCCAGACCCTGGGCCCGGGCCTCCGGCATGAATGTTCCTGATGTTTGTTTCCTCCCGAATGAGGCCAGGCTAGGTGGGCACTTTTGGGGGAATGCCAGGGAGGGTCACGCTGGACTTCTGATTAGGACACACAAAGAGGCATATTTGTGTGGGGTGGGGAGGGGCTTAGCATGTGGCTTTGGTGTCAGCAACAGAGAGATCTTCTGTACCGCCAAGCATTTCCTAACATATGTTACGACACACCAGATGTTGTATTCACAGGTGTGTGTGTATCTGGGCAGACTTTGGACAGGTTGAACTAAGTTATTAGAAATCACTAGACAGGATGTTCTGACTACCTTCATGTTTACAAGAAGTACGTTAGCAAGATATTGACTCAGCCATTTTCTAATAGAGTGCTCACAAAAAGACTTGGGATGCTTGCTAAATTCAGTAAAAATATTGCAAATGTATTAGTTACTTTTTAACATAATTTGTTGCTTCAATCATTTGCAGAAATGTATATGTCACATTAGAAACAACCAGTAGCTTTAAGTAGAACATTAATTTCAAGTAGTAATAAATTGGAACCCAGATTATGGTTCTAAAAGAGCTAAAAGAGCTGTTCTGAGTTAAAAAGCAGTCTCATTGGGGGCTTTTTAATTAGTAACGCCTTTGTAATAACATAAAACACCAGATATTTGTGTTTAGTGTCCCTTTGGCAGCCAATGGCAACAATTGCAATTAACAGCAAAATGGCAAGAACTAAACTGAATGAGTCAGTCAAAAAATTGTGACACTTAATATAAAAAAAACAATGCCTGTATGGAACAATGTGCAGATACATTAAACATTGCTTGTCAATAGGCTTTTGTTAGAAAAACAGTAAATTTGCAACGTTCTTACAGAATTAAGCAAGTGTCCCAAGACTTTCTGTGAGCATTGTAAATTTGTCGTTGCTTCCATTAGACCCTGTAAAACATACAATTACTTCTGCACACCTTATAGAAACAACAGGCTGCACACCTCACACACTCACACACATACATTTCTTAATTACACAACACACAGCTAAAGCCTCGTGTTGTGCAAATGTGAGGAGACGCAATGAGAAAAATGAAAAGCATCACGCTTATTCTCCCTATGGACAGATGACCAAAGATTTCATCTGAAACCAGCAATGCTGCACAACATGCTGCCGATGCTGTTTATTCAATTTCAGCTGTATCCTTTATCTTTTATCTTTTCCTTCAGTGGTTGAGTTGCTGGTCTGTTATACCTCCAAAAGGATGGACACCCGGGGCTGTCTGCTTTCTGGTAGATGCCTGGAAACAAGATTTGGACTGGATGGGGCAACAGTATGCTCATGCAAAACCTGACAAATGTTCACGGTGAGTCCATGCAAGGCCACTGGACTGCAGCAGCTGTCTGCTATGTCATGAGTACACTTCTCTGTGGTCAGTGATGCTTTTGGGTGATTCCTCGCTGAGGAAGATGGGTGGCCCCCCAGGGCAGAGTCTCACAAAAGTAATTTAAATGGATAACCCCTGATGCTGGATCTTTGGGATCCCCATGTCAACATGTAACATACATTCTTATTTGCAGTGATGATGGAAAAAGATGAAGGAAAACTCCTCCTACAATGCTGGACGACTGTTCGACTTTTAATGAGAATTCAGTAATGGAGTACTGATAAGTGTCCTAACCCTAGAGACTGCTGGTCAGGCTGCACAAATAAACAGACAACAGCAGACACATTCAAACCATCGACAGACAAGCGCACAGAGAAACACAGAGACTTACTGAACACCAAAAATATCTGATCTTTTCTTTATGATCTTGACCTTGAACAGCGATGAAGCAGACTTTTGTCTTCTGTTGCTCTCCACTCATCTGCGGGGTTTTGATTAATGTGCGCCAGAGGAATGTGTATTTACAGCCCACCTCCTTTCCAAAAGCCTGGACTTCTGGCAGGGCTAACCTGCTGCTTTCCTGCTGGCAGCAGACAATGGGCGCCAGTGCTCTCTCTACGGCAGGAAATGAAATTTAAAGAATGGGTTGTAATAGATTAAGGGCCAAGAAGTAGTCAGGGTCTGGCTGCAGAGGCGTCCCTCGCCACCAGGAGCTCGCTGCACTGCTGGCATTTTACTGTAGGATGTTTTACTATAGGTCCCTCGCTGTAGGTCCCTCACTGTAGGAGCTCTCACTGTAGGTCCCTCACTGTAGGAGCTCTCACTATAGGTCCCTCACTTGTAGGAGCTCTCACTGTAGGAGCTCTCACTGTAGGTCCCTCACTTTAAGAGCTCTCACTGTAGGTCCCTCACTGTAGGAGCTCTCACTGTAGGAGCTCTCACTGTAGGTCCCTCACTGTAGGAGCTCTCACTGTAGGAGCTCTCACTCTAGGTCCCTCACTGTAGGAGCTCTCACTGTAGATCCCTCATTGTAGGATATCTCACTGCAGGTGCCTCATTGTAGGTTCCTCAATTTAGTCTTTCTCACTGTAGGACCTTTTACTGTTGACTTCTAACTGTAAACCTTTTTCTGTAAATCTTCTTTGACCTTCTCATCGTAAGACCTCTCAACATGGGCCCTCTAACTGTAGATCTTCTTATTGTGGTTCTGATGTCTTTTAACATTCTCATTGTAGGATCTCTCACTATGGGTCCTCTCACTGTAGATCCTGCCATTATAGGGGCTTTCTTTAAAGGCCTTCCCTCTTAGGTCAGCTCACTCTATACCTTCTCATTGCAGCTGTCCAGCTATAGGATGGGGTGGATAACCTTGATACTCGCGTGTTAGTATCCAGCAGGTTTTCTATCCTACCTGATGAGTTACTATCTGCCTGAGTGCAGGTGTGGTTGTACAGGAACCCCATAGGATAGCAAAACCTGCTGAATTCCAGCATTCCAGGATCAGGGTTCCTAGCCCTACTATTGGTTCTGCCCCTGTAGACCCACTCATGTCATTGCAAATCTCTAGCACAGGAAGCTATGGTTTCTTGTCGGAAAAACAGCCACGGAGCAGCAAACAGTGATAGTACATTTGTATTTATTATTTTATTAAGTGTGGCAAATATGTCATGATATAAACATATATGTTGTTAAGGAGTCAGCTAGGCATAGGGACAGCTAGGGTGAAGTTCCAATGAATGCCTAGGTGCAAGTGTAAGCAGAACTGGAGCAAGAGTATCTGCAAAAGTTATTACAAGACAAAAGTGATCAGGTTTTCTTTCAACACTGAAAAGCAGTTGAAATACCGCATGCAAACTCATCAACCTAAGGTACTGACAAGTGAATTCTGTGATGCTTTTCTTCACAGGTGCGCTTTCCTCCCCATCTCCTTCTCTCCTCTCATCTTTTAATGTCGCCCTCCTTCTTCTCGTTTCCATTCTTGCTCTCTTGCCCTCTTTTCTTGTCCCAAGAATAAGTCTGTCAAGTCGATTCCGTTGAGTCCTTTCCAGCGGGGAGCCTCCGGGGAGGTGTCTGGAATCCTCGTCAGCCCCCTGCACAGGAAGTGAGGCAGGAGGTCTGGGCCTACAACGATGGGTATCATTGAGGTGTGACTCTGCTGATGAGTGTGCATAAGTCCGTCTGAACAGATGTTTGTGAAGGCGTGGAGATGGTCTGCATAATAGAGGAAGAAGAGAAGGGAGGATGGGGTGGAGCAGGGACTGCCCAGGAAGGCATGGTTTCCTCAGGCCCCTGTTATCTACAAGATTAGACAGGGCTTCCTTGGAGTTCTGCCACCATCCACATCAACTGACCATCAAGAGCAAATATTGAACTTACTTCTTCAGCTGAAATCCCTGGTCTGCTTTATTATGTCGACATTCTGCCCTTGCTCCCCTTTGACACTTGACTTAATTGGCAAAGAAACGTCAATCTGTCAGATGTTTTGCTTTTCATATTCCATAATCCCTTAAGCATCGTAGACGTGAAAGGTGACGACATCTCCATGACAACAGCATGCTGTGTTATTTAATCTAAAAACAGACAACTAGATAAGCAGGTGGATGAATTTATGCGTCATGCGATGCCTCTCCATGGGGAATCCTTTAATTTTTAAAATGGACAACTAGAAGTGCTTCTACAGTCCTTAGTAGAGAAACTTGCATTGTTATTCCTGCATTGCCAGGATGGCATATTTCCCAACAATAACCAGCAATGAGTCGATTTGAGTGACCACTTTATGTAAATGATTCACAAGAAAAGAAATGCATAAATGCCATTAGATTAACTAGGTTTGGAAATCCTACCAAGTTTAAATGTCATTCAAACCGGATGCACAACATTTCCGGATATTTTCTAGCTGTTATATCTTCCAAAGGATCTTTAGTGGGCGTCTTTGAAGAACCACGTAGGGTCCATGGAAAATGAAGGTGCTCGATGGGAAGGGCAGCGTGAAATGCGCAGTTGCCTGCAGGAAAACGTGGCAGGAGCCCATGGGAAAACAGCACGGCGCTCCGTGGGAAAGTTTATCCGTATGCTGGTGTGGAAATCCGAGGCCTGGGGGTAACAGACACCAGAGTGTAGGCCGGACGGCAAGAGTGTGGTGTGACGGAGTGAATTTGGAGGCATTCCAGAGGCTGGGCAGGGAAACTCTTTCACATTCTGCAGAGGACTAACTGGAACTCACATCTTCCTCTTTTCTTGTACTGCACTGTTTCTTTTCTTCTCCCTCCCTCACTCCTGGGCTGTATAGACCTCCCTGCTTTTCTTCACCTCATACTTAATATACCCCTATTTTTTCCCTTCCTGTATCTCTCCCTTGCTCCCAAATGAATCATTTGCACCTCCCTGCTCTACCCCTGTGCACACTCCCTCTCTTTCTCTCTCTTTTTATGTCTCTCTAAACCAGCAAACCAGATATGTTCCACTGGGGTCTGCTTCATCAGACCGTTCAGAATGCATGAGAGTGGATTTTCCCTTGGTTTACTTCAGTATTGCTCACTTCACTTAGTTAGGGGGTGGTTGAGGATTTCTTGATGAACAGCTGTGCAGTTGCTTAGCGAGTCAACAGGAGCCAGACCGTCACCCACGCATGCCCCACCGTCGTCTCGGTGTGACACATCAAGCCCACCTCTCAATTTCCTTTCTTTTAAGAGTTTTAACCTCAATGCTAAATACCTGTGAGATGTTTGGAATCGTTTTCAGTTTTCGCCTCATGGCAAACAAACAGGTGTTCGGTGAGAAAGGCCTGAGCTGATCAGAATGTGATGACATTAATCCACAAAGAACATTACAAGATCAAGTCACAGTGTGGAACTGTCATGTCAGATCAAATATACCAGGGTATTTGTCCAGTGTGTCATCAGCAACTAATATCAGCAATAAGTCAGTGATGTAACGAGATAAATATGAATGTTGATCACCAGACATAACAGACAACGGTTGATTTCCCTTATAACTAGAAAGGCAAATATATTGCAGATCTTTTAGCTGATTCAAGCTAAATACAACCTGCTCCACTCATAAAGTAACAGATTTGGGTTTTAACATGTTTAGAAAGCAATGAAATGTATGTACATATAATCACAAAAGCAATCTATAATGCGGGGGCTACAACTTCAGAGATGAACTGAGTCAGCAGAACAGTACCTGGAATAATGTGACAGATTTTACTTCATATGTGGGCCGTCTAGTGGGAGATGATGTCAGCGCATGCAGACGGGAGCCGATCCTGATAGGATGTGGCAAGGGTCCGTTGGCTGTGACCTCATCGGTAGTTTCGCATTCATCAGCAATTCTGCATAGTCTACTCCTCCACATAGTGGCACCGGGAATCAGGAATGAAAGACGGAAAGAGCAGGTTATACGTTAAATCAGATGGTGAAGAACAGAGGTAAAAATTATTTCAAAATTTCTATATTGCAAGGAGTACTGAATTCAGTCACAGTTAGAGGCCATTAAAACTAGGGAAACCAGACTGGAGCCAGTTGTTTCATTAAGGGAAGCAGATACCTTTGACCTTAATGTCCTACAACTATTACTAGTTTTCTAGTAATAATAAGCAAAAGACAATTTTGAAAACTGATAAGTTATTTACGCAATGCTTTGCAGTCACATCTTACAGTTTCGAAAATAAGTAACTCACTCTTATATCTTGTTTCTTACACAAGTTTGATTATTTTTTTCTGCCATTAACTTTGCTTTTCACCAGCTGAAGCAATTCGACCGCCAGGCACCCTGTGTTAAGAGTCTGCGCATAGGGTTGTGTTTTGCTTGTTCCCAGCACAAAAAAATAGCCCCTATATAAATGTAAATAAAAATAGCACTAATAATAAAAATAATACATTTATTTCAGACCCAAGTAGCGTATGTATTTAGGGGGACCACTGATTGAATTACTAATAAAGTTATTTAAAAACTGTACAAAATCAAACAATACAAAAATGGATGTAGATGTGCAGTACAATAGCATCTTTCTTCTGAGTGGTTCTCCTTTCACTAGTTGCAATGCAGCGGAAAGCTGGAGACTGCCCCCTGTGGCCAGGCTGCCCTTCCATGACCTTGCCTGTGGAGAAGCAGAAGAGTAAATCCCACATCCCTCTCTGTCTTAGTACATTTCTGCACGTGTCCCACGCTTGCATATGTGTATCTGTGCATGCACATTTGTGCCCATGCCTACCTATGTAGCACTACAGACACGTGTGCTGTCGCCAGCCGCTGGATGGTCTCATTTCCGCTGATGATGTCAGATGCGAAGCACCGAGCAGCCAAAGTTGTTCCTGTGCTGGATGGTGGGTTAGAAATCTCGGTAAGCAATGAAATTATTCCCTCACAGCTGGGTGGAACATCCTTACAGCAGATTTAAGCGTGAAATGAGTGAGACTAGTTTGGCTTTTGCAATATTTTCATCTCAATATTTTCGCATGTTACGTTTTGCTCTGTGTATTGTTGCAAACGTAGTTGTATTTATTGGCCTCTATAAGCAGCCCAATTTGTAACTATATTGGTGATCTGTGTGGCTAGAAAGACAGGCAGAGTAATATTTTCATTGCTTAGTGGCGCTGACTGTTTACTGTGCATGTGACAATAATCTCCTGCACTGTAAATCTCCTTGTGTCATTGTTAGCTGTTATAGCTGTTAGTAAAAGAGTAGGAGGGGGCTAGCAAGGTTGACTTTTACCATCCAGGTGAGCCCACTGCCACCCCCAGCTCTGCTGACTTTAACAGGAAAATGAGTGCGTTCACTTTGAAGATGCCTGACATAGTGGCCAAGGCCTCAACTTATAA
Source organism: Cyphomyrus plagiostoma (assembly GCA_019775915.2). NCBI lineage: Eukaryota > Metazoa > Chordata > Actinopteri > Osteoglossiformes > Mormyridae > Cyphomyrus > Cyphomyrus plagiostoma. The sequence goes on from JABFEA020000001.1 coordinate 49,469,345, forward strand.
TAGCTTCAAAGTTTGTCCTTCTCAGTGAATCATGTTTATGATGACGAGATCTCATTAAAGAGCTCTCATTCAATGTTCCAGCGATCCAGCTGAATTTCGGAAACAATTACGCATCCGAAAATGCAAAGGACCTGTGCTCGTACACCTCTGGCCCTTTAATTACGCTGAGGCTAGAAGGAACGTGGGGATGGGGTTGCCAGAGTTTGCCAGAAGTTGCCAGCTGCAAAAGTATGGGGCTGCCGGGATGGATTATGCATGGCTTCAGATGCCAGGACATTAAAATGGACAGCGATGCATTATTTGTTTATCCGCCTGACATTAACTGACGTCATACTTTAAGTGTAAAGGGATGCTATATTTGGTGCTGCTCTTTTAACAGCTCCCAGAATGCGCTTCCTGTTTAATTTGTGCCTCCCTTGACCATTCAGAGAGGTTTTTTACTTGACACACTGTGCTGCACACACACAATCCCAGTACTATCCACAGTTGTTACTTGGCAGCCTTCTGGGGGGAGGAGATCAGCCATGACTGGCACAAATCCCCCAGGGACTCCAAGCCAAAGAAAGTACCACGTGTGTCTAAGCATAAATGCGCAATAAAAAGACACAAAGTTAAGTTCTAAATATTGAGTCACACGCTGAAAAATACCTTTACTCCTTCAAATGATTCTGGGGTAAGCAGAGTAACTGCAGGAGCTCCTTATTAAATATGAATCTGATGCGATCTGGTATCAATGTAGGCCACAGATACATCAGAAAAAAAAATACATAATGGGCTTTGGCTCAAAAAGGAGGCCCCAGCGTGACAGGAAAACACATTTTGTCAATTAGCATGTAGTACGCGTGGAACGAAACACCATGTAATCAGAAATGCAGATGACAGGATCTTGCTGTCTCTACACAGAAGCAACCTCACACAGGCCATTTATATTAATTCCTTTTAAACAAACCGTGTATTTGCTTGGTAAATACTCAACCAAACCTGTTTCTTATCTTCCCTTTTCCAGTTTCTTTTGGGAGATGATTCTTGGTCTGATTTTAATAGTCCGAACAAAATTGCATATACTGGCAAAGACTAAAAATGAAGAAAAAAACAAGAACATTTAAAAGAAAGTTTTTCAAAGCCTGATTTTATTCATGGCATGAGTAGCATGTTGTTTTGAAAGAACCTTAAAGACACAGAGAAAATGTCTGGTATATTCCTAAGATCAAGCATATGATGACATATGTAAAACAATTGAAATTTTAGAAAAATCTTAAGATACAACATTTTTGTCGAACATGAAGAAAACCACGCTTCCAAGAACAATTTTGCTGTAAGCTTAACCAAACTCAAGTTTCTAAAAAAACAGTTCACAAGAGACCTTTATTATGGTGTATTACGGTGCATTCAGATTAAAGAACCAAATACTATGAGGGGAGACTCTTAATTATGAGATTCTCCTCAAAATCAACCCCTGCAGGACAGCACTCAGCCGGCATCTTGTTTCCATGTGCATTGGCCAGGAAAACTGGAAAACAAAATGATCTGTCCGTTCTTCCCAGAAATCGAACCATGAAAGAGCAAAACATGACAAAGTCACATGTACTGATGGATTAAGGTGCCCATCCAGCAACTGGATTTGATTTGCCTGTGCCTCAAAGCCTGGAGAACAGCTGGAGACAAACACCCCCCTTGCCAATTGCCTATCTCCCAGCTGAAAAATTCATAACAGGAGGGGGACCCAAGACAAATGGCAAGGAGAGGGACTGCAAACAACCTTGTGACAGGAGTCAGCAGGCAACAAAGTAGGACTACAATTTGATTAGGGGATCCCAGTCACTCAGGTGCCCGTACACTCTGACTGGGAGCTGACTGGCTTTTTCTCAGAGTTGTTTCTTCCCGATTCAATAGATAAACAGACTGGTACTATTCACTTTCAACCCATACTGGATTTAATGCCTCCCCATTAAGAAATAACTGGCAAGTCATATAAAATAATTAATGCCGTTCAGAATTGTACAGAACAGTTAAAACATATAGTTGCTTCTATTTATTTACATTTTTTGATTATACATTTGATATTCAACCTAAAAAACATATTACTTTTATACTCAAATTCTATACACATCAGGATGTGTATAGAATTTGATTATAAAAGTAATATGTTCTTTAGTTTGAATATCAAATGTATAATCAAAAATGTAAATAAATAGAAGCAACTATTTGTTCAATATATAAATACCCAAGAAGGTCCCTGCTGTAGCACTTTAGGAAAAAAGCAACGTTGCTTTAAATAAATCTAAAAAAGCTAAAAAAAGCTTTTGTTAAACTGTGAATTGATTATGCGAAAAGATATCAAGAGATGTTTTCTGTAAATACTTAGAGGTTGAGATACTTTAAATATCTACATAATGACCCGTACGGTGATATGATTTATGGGGCAGGGTGGCGGTGTTTTTCCGTTTATCTTTAGTCTGTGTGGACCTTTGCTACAAGAACCATACTGTTACTTCACGAAATCTTGGGGAAACACAGTTCATTTATACAAAGATCCACCTAAAACCTTTCTGTGAAAGCTGCCCTGTTCTGACCCCAGAATCCAACCCGGCGCCCATTAACACAACTAACTGACTGGGTTGAGGGTGATCTGGCACTTAACCTTTTCCCAGGGTGATTAGTAGGAGTCTGTGTATTTTAGTTTTGGCTTGAAGAACACAAGGAGTTAGTGATACACCTCACAGTGATGCTTATGGAGGCTTGGATATCATGTTGAACTGAGTCCCCATGTGGATTTTAATGGGGACGAAAGCATTTTTATGAGTTCTGAATGACAGGTGCACCAGCTGGAGTCTTTCTTAATTCCCGAAGGGGCTCTGTCAGTTACTGTCTGTCTAGCCATCGTTTTTTTTATTAATCAAAGGCTGCAGAATCAAATGGAATCCAAGGGGCTTCTGCTCTGGACTCATCATTGCTGAAAAAGGAATGTGACCTTCAGATCCAGACCAACGGCACAAAGATCAATCTGTCGTGAAGCTGTCATTCTGCTGATGACCAGTCTGCACCCACTCAGAATCCACTTTGATGTCACATGAGATGTTTTCCTCCTATGAGAAGAACAACTCTTGTAGCTTTTTTCAAAACACATTCTTTGGCTCCAGATTCACTCTCTCGGGTTGGTGCTGTTATACCCTCGGACTTGTGATCTCGGTCTCGATCTTGAGCCCTTACAACATCACCTATTTCCGTCTTGGCCTAAGGCTTAATGATCATTGGGTGTGGAACACAGTGACTGTATGACCCCAATATTTCACACAACAAGGGGCATGTACACATGCAATAGCAGCTGTAGGACAAGAAATTTTAACTTCATGAAACAATACAATAAAAATGCAGTGAGTGACCACTTTATTAGGTACACCTGCATAAGACTAGGCAAGAGTGTCTGTCTCCTGAACCACGCCTAGGGGTGAAGGGCTAATGCCTTTAGAGATGCCTTTTTGCACACCACTGTTTTACTGAGCTGTTATTTTTGCACTTGAGTCCTTCCTGTTAGCTTTTACTGATTCTGACCATGCACCTTTGACCTGTCTTATTAATGAAGCTTTTTGAGCAACAGAATCGCCACTGAATGGACATCTTGAGGTTCATGAAATCCTGGGAAAGTAGAGATCCTGGACCCACGTCTGGCACCAGTAATCAGGCCACATTTAAAAACGCATAGATCAGACATCTTAGCTGCTCTGATGTTGAGCCCCCAGTAATTGAACCTCTGGGCCCTGTCTGTATGCTGTATGTATTCAGTTGCAGCCACATGATTCACTCTTTGGGGGATCAGGCTGTTTGCATTAACAAGCTGGTATAACTAATAAAGTGGCCACTGAGTTTATAATTAAATATACATAAGTAATGATTAGCTGTGACATGCTAATAGTATTAGCTATCTGAGATGCAAACGAGAAGTCAACAAAATTGCATTTTTCCACAACTTAAAATGCACTGCTCGCAATATGTAATCAGAATTATAGTTATTACCAGGCTGCCAAAACGCATTAATGCTGTACATGCAATGCCACATCAGAATGCAACGGAAACATATCTCAAGGGTGTTTCCACCGTGGCTGGCGGTGAGGATAACGAGGAGGAAAATATGAAGAAATGTGAATGGCAATTATTGTTTTATAAGAGGTGGTCGGTGGGCAACCAAAATTTCCAGATGGCTCTAAGGAAAATGAACAAAGATGCATAAACCCCCTTTGCTGAGTGGTCCACAGGAAACTTAAAAGAGGAGATGTAATGGACCTTGCTGATAATTGCAGCAATTAAGCTTTTTATGGCTAGCTGGTTGCATACAATATAATTTGCAGGACAGAAGTAATTATAAATTGATAGATTTTATATTCACTGCTGGACACTTAAAACAGGGAAACTTTATGCTGTTGCCCGTTGCTCTGTGTAAACATTATGTGTCCAGGTGAACTTTCCTTTGTTTTACTTGAAATCAATAACAACAGATAACATCCATCAATAAGAAAATTTCACTATAAAAAGCCAATATCCAGAACTACCTTTTACATGTCAGTAGGGCCGTGGTTCTACAGTAAATTGGGTAGATATGACCTTTGAAACCTTCCATAAGTACATCTTACATTATAATAAATACCCTCTAAAGCCAAATTGCTGATGTTTCCATGAATTCATTGTCATTTCTCAGCATTGCAATCATGTCTTGGTGTATCCTTAGAGCTACAGGTGAAAAGCAGGATCTGTATTTGCAGATAAACACAGGTTCAAATAAGGGATAAATATACAAGCACGGGAAAAAAGTAAGAGACCACAGCACAATTTTTGGTTTGATTTCTCAATTTATGGGTGTGCATCTGTGAATAAAGTTGCTTTTTTTCTGCAGACTGCTGCCTGGTACTTCTCTGTTTATCATTAATGAAGGGATTCTTCTTTGCTTTATGGGACTTCAGTCCTGCTTCTAGGACCCTGATACAGTCCTAGCAGTGCACTTCACAACTGCACGTAATGTTTCCCATTTCTTTTGAAGGTCACTTGATATCATGCTGTGATTCATGAGAAACTGTCGGATTAGTTGAACACCATCTCTAGCATTAGAAAGTCACTTCTGCCCTCTACCTGCCTGGTTTCTGGTGGTTCCCAGTGTCTCCAGTGACTTTTTTCTTGTGTACTGATGTCTTTTGAGCCTGGAAGCAGCCTGCTGCTCAGCATAACCTTCTGCCAGCAGAACCAGGATTAAACCAGAATTTAAAAAATGCAGATTTGTTTAAAAATATACAGTGGTCTCTTGCTTTGTTCCATGGCTGTATATTCTGTAAATATATATTTTACATTTTAAATAAACATTAAAGTCACACCTAAAGAACAAAGCAATGCAGGTTTGCTGGTAATGAGGTATCTTATGGAGAAACACACAATGGTTTTGAGAATGAGATTATTATTACAACTTAACGTCTCACGTTCCCTCAAGTTCAAGGTAAAGGGGTAAGAAAACTGATGGGGAAGGGTGGCAGGGCCAAGGTGCATCCCTTTTCGATCACCCATGTGGGCAAGGGTGCCTTTCAGCCGTGGAGATGAGAGCCGTAGGTGAATTCCCGACATCTCCAGTAAGCAGGCCAGTAAGTTTTAACCAAAGAAGTTTCACATTTGCGCCTGTTTTCCAAGGTACAGGCCCCCATAGTGGCTACAGGTCAAAGCCTGAGCAGAGAGTCCCGTTACGACAGCATGGAGGAGACCCAGACATGAGTGTCGGGTGGCATTTTGTCTGGTATTTGTGCTTGGCGCGTTGCCATAGCAAGATGGTATGCGGGAATACTGAGGGCCTTGGCGGTGGAAGCTGCCGTAGCACGCTGCGATTTCGACAGAGAATGGAATTCTCCGGACAAGGAGACAGTGAGGTAGGGGAGGGAGACACAGCAGGGGGGAGTGGTGTTCATGTTTGTCTTATGGACCTTGCTAGTGCCCCCCACCTGCAGAGAGGGTCTGACACTGTCTATCAAGTGGACGGAGGCTCAGATTAGTGGCAAAACACCCCAAGCCATGTGACCACTTTCCATGCAGAAGCCTTGTCTACCGAAGTACTGCAGGACAGGACCTGCTTTACAGGGCCGAGCTGTAATGGCGGCTGCCTCTTATTTTGCTCCACACGTCCCCTTTGTGAACTCGACCTGAACACGTACTCCATCCAGCCACACCGGCCCTGCCCTCACCTCGGTGCCAGGCAAACGTTCCGTAGGGTGGCTGCACTCCGTCCCGCTGCCAAACGAAGGCAAATCCAAGGACTCAGCTGCACGCTCCGCGTCCACCGTCAGCGCAGACCCTCCCTGTAACAGGCCGGAAATTGCGGCTTCTTCCTAATGATCAGGTGACCAGACTGGGGTGATTGTGGGCCAGACCCACAGGACTTACCCAGATACCACCTTGCTGGCTGTTTTTGCAGCTGGAATGTGCTCCATGCCTGACTCAGCCATTGGCCAGCCCCCTCTCCCCCCTCCCACTCATCTTTCTCTGAGTTTCAAATCTGTTCTTTTGTGGAATTTTCCCAGCTATATTAACGCGGCCTCATACCGACTTCCAGCCCACCTCCCTCCTCCCCGTTTCATGTTTTCAAAGAGTTCTTGGCCAGGTGGGCCGCGCTAAGCCATTAACAGCATTGGACTGATTGATGGCTATTATTCGGGTGTGTGGAGTTCTCGAGTCATCAAGGAAACATTCCACACGTTCAGCGTTTAAATCTCTGTGAAAACTCTGTCAAGAAACTTGATGGTTTCCTTGTAGTCCTGTCTGAACTAGTAGCTAAAGACCTTGATGTCCTTGCTAATGAACAAACATGAAGGAACATTTCAAGTAAAACAGCTAAGTCTTGTTTTTGTTGTAGGGAGGAATGAAATGTCTACAACCAATAGCAGGGGGCTCTACTATCATTCACAGCATAATTGTTAACTAGACGTTAACTAAATGAAATCTATCCAGCATACATGATAGGTGCCCATAATTTTCAGCAATAAAATACCAAGTTCCATCCATCCATCCATCCATTATCCAAACCGCTTATCCTACTGGGTTGCGGGGGGTCCGTAGCCTATCCCGGAAGCAACGGGCACGAGGCAGGGAACAACCCTGGACGGGGGGATATTGGGTCCCTAACCAGACCAATTATATGATGTTCTAAATGTTTTAGGGCTCCTGTCACCCAGGGGCCCTTGGAATCACCCTATCTGTCCCCCCCTTTATGGGACCCCTGTTCCAGAGTGTGCAGGAGAGCGACTAATTTTTCTCTCTCAAAGCACCATTGTCCTCTTTTTGTCCCCCTCTCAGAGGTCCAGCTAATTCAATAAACACATTTATTATCTTTATTAATATTTAACAGCTTCAAATTTACCCTAACCTATGAACCTTAGCAAATGGGAAGAATTTTCCTGAGCACACACAGACACGCAGCATCTCTAATGTGGAGAACAGCAAACCGACCTCTCTCAAATACCCTCATTAAATGTAATATCGGTGACTAAGCAGCGCTCAGTATAGCACGCTAAATGAATAGCAGTATAATTCCTGGGACAGCATTGTGAAAAATAAAAGCATGTTTCAGAAGGAAAAAATATGTACTATCGACCTTGGCCAGTTTTTCAATAATATACCAGCTGAGCCAGTCCACAGACCAGGACGTTTGCATGTTTGGGACACCGGGATTTATCTTCAGGGACTTTTGTTTTGATCCTGGTTGCTAATTGGACTGTTTACTGAAGCGGCCGGCCAGTGGTGCCTGCCCTCGCTTGGTAATTAGACCAGAACGGAGCGCCGAGTGCTCCAGATTATGACAGGGCCGAGTGGAGCTGCGTGTTTTTAAAGTGTTTTTCCGCTCCGAGAGCCGGCGGGGCCTGTTCCGCGTGCCAGACTTGATGTCCCCCTGGGAGGGCAGACACAGCTGGGTCAGGCTGGGGTAAGGAATGCACAGCCCAAATATTGTGCTTCCTCCTCCGTTTTCACTTGTCTTGATGCACCGTGGTGAGGGGGCTCATGAGGGTGCGGATTGGTGCTGCTGTAGGGCCTGGGGGATATTCAGGTGGACCCTGTGCTGATGTTCTGGGAGCACATTTGTGGGGGGGGGGGAGCTCCTGGGAGCCATTAAAAGGCTCTACAATGGGGAGGGGGGGGGACCAGGAAAATCTGAAAAGAGAAGGGCATCTGGGATCCAGCTATCATCCACAACTCTAACTAAACAATAACATTCTGAGATAATACCACTGCTGAATAATACATTGTAAAAAATGCTGCCAGCATTGTAATATATCATCGCTGACTCTGGCTTGATTAAACATACCCCTGTCTTTGGCTGAAAATGACATTCAATACACCCACCCCGCCATCCGTTTTGGGTTATACCTAAGGTGTAGGGAGCGGTACAGTCTCAATAGGGAGTATATTTTAAATTGTACTTTTTGTTATGACAGGACTGTCAAAAGATACCTTGATTGATGTCAGGCTATTAGTGCAGTCAGTGCCCTGATTTAAAGGACGGCAGGCCAGGGGTGTTCCTCAGAGGCTTATCTGATCGTAAGTTGCAAGGTTCTGGCCCAAGGTCCTCAGGATTTACATAAAGTTGTAATTTGGACAGAAAGTGACATGGCCCGGCATTCACGGGTGGAGAAAATATTCAATTGCTAGCTGAAAACTGGCTGATTTCACAAGTAAAGGAGGCGGGTCCTGTTGCTTTCTTTCAATAGATGAATGTCGGAGATCAGTTCAGGCTCGAAATGTTCGGTGCCTTGCCGGGCTGGACAGGGCTGGGCTGGAAGCATGAGGATAAACCTTCTTTCCGTTGCTTTGATTGATGAGGTGAGAACAGGAGCTTGCAGCGGAGCTTAACCCTCTGGCAGCTGAGGCCAGCGTGAGGGATGGCCTGAAAACATGGAGCTCCATGCGTCAGGCTGCGGGACACTCAGTTTCACACATGATCTATTACTAACTGCACCGACTTGCCACTAAAACGCGACTCTGCGTTTAGGAGCCTTGTTTTTTTCATATCTTACTGCTGTGTTGATGTACTGAACTATTGAATCACGACCTTTCACATATTTCAGCAATTCCTCACCGGTTATTCACATACTTATACTGAACTGTGAGAATTTCTCAGTTTAGCTTTATTTAATTCTGGTATTCCTTGTTTTTCACTTCTACTAAGAGTGCTCAGAACAACGCCTACACTTCCCAGTATATTTTACGTTTCTCGATGTATGATTTTATGTTGCCATTCAGAGTCACGTAAACTGTAACATATGCGCTACTTCGTTGGATCTTTCGGTGAGGGCCTTTTGATTTCCTTCCATGCCATGAAGAAAAAAATGCATGATGAATCAAATTATCTGGCTAACTGAATTGCACGACACCTCTGTACTGCAACATGAGACCCAGAGACCAGCTAATTTGCTAAAACATCCATGTTGCTTTGAGGCAATGTGCGTATCAGTCATTCTTGCCATTGTGAAGTGATACTCATGGAAAGCCAAGGTCGCTGCTTTCTCAGGAAAAGCAGCCTGGCAGATTTGTCTCTCAGGGTGTCTGGCAGAAGCTCCTGTGTGCAGAGCAGCCATCAAACATGTACCCTTCTCACACTATGGCTCAGGAGTAAACGATGCTGAGCTATTAACATTCCTCCTAACTCAGCTCAACCTCCAGGGTTGTTACCTCAGAATATCAGTCCTGTACATGGAGGATGTGCCCTACATTGGTTCAAATAAAGCTAATGACTTTCATAAAGTTGAGATAGACTATACCTTCAATGAGCTGCAGTATACATTCATGAACCAGAACATGGTGTGGTATGAAATCTGTTTTACAGCTACATGTGGATAACCTTTCAGTGGACCAGCATAGAGGAAAATGCATAAAAAGTCCTGTCGTTTCTTCTCCACTGCGATTATATCTAAAAAAATAAACAACACCTGAGCACAGGGACAATTATAGGATTTTTTTAAGCTGGGGGGGGGGGCATAATTCATAAGTCATGCCAACCAATGATGTGTTTTGAATTGCTGAGCAACAGGAGAGGGGGCACTTTGGCTGCCAATCAGCTTTCAGACCCCTGTAACCCTGTGCCTGTGAAGGCAAAGGACACATTCTTAAAGGGAAAATGCGTGGCCATCCTCTGCCGATGCCACGAGGTAAAAATCACATGCATGCAAGTGAGCCAAAGGTTCATTTTTCACCAGAAAGGAAGAGAGATCCTGGATGTCCTGGAAAGTACCATGTGCTGTAAGGTGCAGACTAAACAATGGTGGGGGGGGGGGGGGGGTGGGCGGGGGGCGCATGTTTATTCCCTGGAAAGGCAAAGCAAGCCACAGCTCAATGCCCCACCCCAGTCCCACCGACAAGGACACAGCCGGCACAGCTTCTGGAGAGCATCAGTGCTCAGTAGCAAAGCTTCCCATCTGGATAAGCACAATGCTCACGTCCAAACAGCCTGTGTCCTAAATGGAGCCCACATTGCCGCCTCATCATTTTCCAGTAGCCTACGGGCTGGTGATGCATCCAGGCCTGATGCCGCTCTCACTGAACCCACTCCACACCCTGCGGCTGTGTCCCGCCCCCAAAACCTCCAGCTAGACCTATTTCCATGCTTTTAATCTCCCCCTCTCGCTTTATTGCTGCTGACAATGAATTGGAGATAAACGGAAAATATAAATTCCAGCATCTGCTTGCACAAACCGAAACGGACAAGTGATTAACTAATAAGGTGAGGAACGGCTGTCACATGGAAATCCCCAAGGCGCACAATCACAACCTTCTGGATGCAACACAGAGAAACTGACCGAAACTGTCCTCTACTGTCCTCTACCATGGCCTCTCTTCAGGAACATCAGCCATCAGCAGTGCTGGGTGCCATATTTTGAGGGGGTGCTGATTTAGCAAGTCGATTTCATTTTGTCCCAGAGAGGGGCACTAGCAGTAAAGTTTGCCTATAACCTACATGGGCTTGGATCAGTACTAGCCATCAGCATGCAAGAAGAGTGAAGAAATTAAACATTTTTCCTCTTTAGACTCTTGCCAGATGTTTTGTCCATTGCGGATATGCCCCAAAACAAGAGTAACTTCATCTTTTCCACAGTTCAGCAAAAAAATAAATAATAAATGTTGTCTTTCCTTCTCACATTCTCAGTCAGGCCTGTCTGCTGGAAAATGAGGCCCCAGGCGCCCCCATACCACCACCCCATGACCCCCCCATGGCATGCAGACATGGACCCTTCATCTTCCCCATTTGTGGGCGCCCCATCCCAACCCCCAAAACCTCCAGATTCAATATTGGACAAGTCTAACTAAAAGCTTAGAGCAAAAAGTCCAGTTTGTGTTTTCCATCCAGTTAAAGCCCAGATTAATAGGAAAAAAATCGAACTAAAAGAAAACAAGAAATGAACTAAACAGAAACAAGATGAACTGTAGGGAAGTGGATGGGGCTAAAATGAATCACAATACGGCAATATTAATCATCTCCAACAGTATAGATATAAATGCTCGGTTTCTATCAGACCATATCATACAGATTTTGGTTAAATAAAGCTTTAAGGGAGTGAGTTTTCATTCACATTCTGAGTAACTTTACAGTCATAGAGTGCTGGGGTATTTACGGGATTCGCTGTAGAAGACCTCTCAGTGGACATGGATTCAGGTTAAAAATCCTCCCCGGCAGCCACACTGAACCCTGAAGCCACCCTTAAATTAAAGTACAGTGTACCTCGGTTCTCAAACTTACCGAGGTTTGAATCCTAAAAAGTTCAAGTTCTGATCGAATAAGAAATAATGGAAAACCAATAAATTGGTTCCCGGCCCCCAAAATTATACCTAATTATATAGCATTTAAACATATAATGAACAGGATAAAACAGGAAGAGCATTTTTTTCTTAATGGCTTAATGGAAAAACAATAAAGATCTTATCCCAACATTAGTCCTGTCCTGCCTCAATCGTCCACTCCTTTCCTGTGCCACGCACCCTCTTTAACCGCGTGTGGGATCTCCATGTGATCAGCTGTTTCTGGTTTTTGTCATTAGTCCTCTGTATTAATGGTGTGTTCGTTTTTCTCTCGGAACTCGGAAATTCCGAGTTGAGTGACATCACGTCCGGCAATCTCCAGTTCGAGCTACCCACATCTTGGAATAAACATGGCTGCCTCTATGAACACGTTGCTGTGTGTTGTTGCTTTATATTTTAGCAGATTCGGAGTGAGATTATTTTTTCCGAGAGACAAACAAACAAGAAACACGAACTAGTCAAACCACATTAAAAGCTTTATAAAATATTTTAATACATTCAAAGCGAAATTCTTTTTTTGAGAGGCAAACAAACTACAAACAAATCCAAGACACGAGAGTCCAGTAAAAATCTGATATTGCATGCTATTATATTGTTTACGGTCATGATATGGTATTCTCTGAATCGAACACATGCAATTACATTTATAGCTATTAATACATTTAACAAAATAAATATTTTTAAAGATTTTAAAAATAGAATGTATGTTGAAATTATGTCACAGGGGCAACTCAGACAACAAAATCTTGTCCGACATTATCGTCATAAAAGAGGCGTGTTTCCGACAGGAAGTGGCGTTTTCGTAATGTTTCATGACGTTTTCATCCGAGTTCCGATTTGGAGAGGAATAATCAAACGCACCATAATTCCGTGTTTCAGTTTGATTCCCCAGTCCGGTCATTCGGTGCATTTGACTTTCTTAAAGCACTGGCTTAACCCTCTGGACCCTGAGGCCTTTTTTCCACTTTGGGGGTAGTCTGACATGCCTTGACATTTTATAATATTTCAC
>JABFEA020000001.1:49487663-49505222 GCA_019775915.2 Cyphomyrus plagiostoma
AAGTTATTTGTTTTTGTCATGCCTTAAGAAGAGTAACAACAAACAGAAAATAATTCATGCATCAGAGGGTTAAAATGGTGATCAAGGAACACATTTCAAGTGTTATGGTATATTTGTTTTTTTCAGGGGGAAATCAGCACTTCACATGAAACACTGGCTCCTCAGAATTTAAAATAAAGGACATGCATAAAGCATGTTTTATATCCTGAAAATGGCATTAATAAATGACTTCCTGCACAGGCACAGAGAGGCCGGCCATCAAAAGCCCCCCATTCTCTCTCCACCACACCACACCCCATTCTTGAAGTCGGCCTTGGCAAATATTACTCTTAGCTATGCTTGGTTTCCCCCAACAGAGGTGAGTGATATGGTGATCTGTACGTCCTGTGCGTCTGTTGTTCTTACTATTAAAGAAAGCAGGACGCAAACACAAAAAAACAAAAACAAAAAAAAAGACACACGGCATATTCCTGGGCACTGGGAGGGCGATCGGTTGGATAAGGCAGAGGGAGAGGAAGTTCACAGTTAAGGATCCATGTGCCTGCAGTTAGTAACTCAAACCAAAAAGGGGCAGCGCGACAGGGGAGCTTTCTGTAAGTAGAAACGGAGCCTGAAACCGCTGACAAACACAGCTGAGTGCCAAAATGATAGTGATCATATAACCGGTGTGGTACTGAAGCGGCATCACCGTGGGCAGCACAATTTACAAGGCAAAGTGGCCTAAGTCTCTAAGCTAAGGACTCGAATATTCAGCTATGGAAACACTGAAATTCCCGCCTCAACCCCTAGGGGCACCATCATTAAATTGAAAGGGCTCCTAGAATAAGATGATAAGTGTCTAAAATGCACATTACCAGTAGATCATTAAAGCTGGGCACTGGGAGCTGGCTGCATTGAGCTTGGAGGAGGGGATATGAAAGGGGGAGTTTGTGACGTTGCTACAGGCCTGATAACCCATCTCCAAAGTGCAAAAATGTCCATACACAATTTCTTGCAGAAAATTATAAAACCTTGACAATATCAATAGCTCTACCTACCAAAAGTAAAATATTTCAGGCCTTATTGATCATATAGTGATTGTCACTGAAGGGGGAGGGAGGTGATATGTAGGTTACTTGTGTAGGCTGCTTGTGATTGGAAGATGACTGGCTTGAACCCGCCTTTGGCAGAATAATCACATGCCTGCTGGTTCTAGAGCAAGGCCCCTAACCCCCAGCTACAGGGGTGCTGCATGCTGGCCGACGCTGAATTGTGACATCCTGCCCCCCACCCCCAAAAAAAACCTATTTCCACATTGGAGTTGAATAAAGTATCTTTTTCACCTTTCTGCAAATCACAGTTACTGTGACAGCTAACTGGCTTAAATGTGAATTTTACAATATAAATACAAAAAAACCTGAAGAATTAAATAAACAAAGGGAGGCTAACGTTGGCTAAAGCTGTGCCAAAGTTGTGCTAATGTTGTGCTAACGTTGAGCTAACGCTGTGCCAAAGTTGTGCTAATGTTGTGCTAACGTTGTGCTCTGCGGTGCTTCGGTCCTTCGGCAGCTTCTACACCTGTATCTCTTAGTGGAACATGCAGGTCCGGACCGGCCAGAGCATCTTCATCTGCTCATCCCTCTTTCCTGCACTGGCCCTTCTCACTGCTTCGTCCTATTCATGCTCATTCTCACTCTGCACTCTTACCTCTCTTTTCCTTTTTGTCTTGCATTGCCAGCAGCTGCTGCATGAGCGGATAAAGGACACAGGGAAACATTTTAAACAACCCGGGCTGGTGTGGCTTGGAGTTCCAACTCTCATACTGTGTGACTTCAAAGGCCTCTTTTATGAGATGAGCGGTAAAATATTTAATTTAAAGATAATACTGGAGCTACTGGCTGTTTGGGCTAAATGATGCCAAGTCATTATTTTGTGCTCTTATTTCCAGGTGGATAGACAGGAAATTAGAGACAGAATGAATAAATACACAGGGTGGAGAAGGTGGGATTTCAGAAACTGCAGCCTCATTGGTTGTTGGAAGGTAAGGTAGTTTTGGGGGGGCTTGTTGTTGCCTCACACTTCCAGGTCATGAGTTCAAATCCTGCTCAGTTTTGTGTGTTAGGGGTCTGGCTTCCTTATTCATTAGTGTATTTTCCTCTAGGTTCCTTGATTGCCTCTGGCAGTCCAAAGGTTTCAGGTGAATAGACTTCAATAGAGTGTAAGATGTCCCCTGTGTCTGACTGTGTGACCTCACTCAGCACTGGATTCCCACCCCAGGATTTACTACTGTATGCTTTCCAGAAGGAGCCCCAGAACAGAGCACGCGCTACCCGAAAAGCGAATATCATTTAAAAAGGATGAAAGTGGGTTGTTTATTCAACCCAAGAATATTTGAAAAGAACATAAGATTCAACAAATGCCTCACAGTTTAAACATCAGCCTTCACTTCCACTTAAACTTCTCCCATGTAGGTGTTTTTTCCCAGCACTGGTCCAGCAATTCAGGAAACATGTCTGTGGGCAGTTTTGGAGGCCTGGTCATTTCTCAACTTGTTTTCCCAGCAGAGGTCATGATTAGTGTGCTCCAGATTTTTATGACTTTGGGTTAAGAGTGACCGTGGGCCTGACTGCGTCTGTCAAACCACAGACATGACTCTGCCAGTGTTTTTTTTTAATGGGGGAACAGGGATGGGGTGTATGGATGAGTAGCGGAGACCCAATGCTGCGGGGGTCCTTCGGGGTGAGGCAGTATCTGTGAAGTTGTCAAATGTAGGCAAAGCTGCATTTGCCAGCAGTGGGAAAAAGGCTCTTCCTCCCAAACCACACAAATGGCATTCTGGGAACTGTGTGTTAGCCAGTTATATTAGCTTTTTTAGTACACTTAACATTTTCTTCTTGTTGAAGAAATTAAATACTAGTTCATTAATTGAAACACACCATGGAAGGGATTACCGTGTGATGCTGAACCCAGGAAGTTACCGTTCTCATCACAATAAAAATATCTCTTTACAACAGCAGGGCTGCTCCGAGAACCTAAATGCTTGTAGTCAAGAAAGAAGCGCAAAAGAGAGTAGAAGAGCAGTGATTCTGAACACTCATGCTTGTAAAAAGACGCGTGTCTATGTGTCTGACTCTCCTTTGGCTGTGAAAAAGGACTGTTTGTTTCAGTATCCATCTCCATCCTGGGTCCATGGGTGACCTTTTCGGGCCTTCCTCCACACTTCCACTGGACCAGATTATGTCAAAGCGGAACCAGATTTGGCTTCATCCCGCAACCTGTTGCATCCTTCAGAAGTGACATCACCGTGGCTCTGTTTTCACAGCTGCTCCTTCCAGTAGGCGTGTGACTATATATGTCTGTTACAGTTAGGCTATGATGGAATAAGGAATGTGTGTGTTCCTGCTAATGTAAGTATTTTCTTGTTTTTTTTCTGGTTGTGCCGTAATGCGAAGAATGTCAAGAAAAGCACAGTAAATACACAAGATCAGGCTTATCAAGGCATGAGCAGTGGTATAAACACTGGCTTATTGAAAACCTCCTGTCTGGAATGTGATGTACTTCTGCCCCTATGGAAAATCCATACAATCTATTATTCTTTGCATTAACAATGTGGGAGCCATCAGACCGGAATGCAGAACCAAGTATAAGAACAATTTGAAACAAACACAACAGTGTTAGGGAAGTGAAATGTGTGTTATTTATACATATCTGGGAAAATCCGGATGAAATATTAATCAACATTGCAAAACTCAAAAGGTGAAACTTCTTTAGAAATAAACAAAATTCCATGTGGTTGCATGCAGATTGGTAAGGCGTCCTGCCAGCTTCTGGGCTGTGGATATTGGAGCTGTGATGCCGATTTGGCCTCCGCTGATCTGTCGGGTGTAAAGCCCACATGCTTGTTTATCTGATAGGGATCCCTACTGAGTTTGCTTGTTGTCAAAGCACACTCCATCCATCCATTTTCCAAACCGCTTATCTTACTGGGTCGCGGGGGGTCCGGAGCCTATCCCGGAAGCAACGGGCACGAGGCAGGGAACAACCCTGGATGGGGGGCCAGCCCATCGCAGCAAAGCACACTCATCATTCTAAATTTACAATTTTATTTATTTAGTCGATGCTTTTATCTAAGGTAATAAATGTTTTTTGAGGAAGTACGGTCAGAAAGTCTTTGCAGTAATTGAGGGTTAAGGGTCTTGCTCAAGGACCCAAAAGTGAAATCACTCTGCTGACTGTGGGATTTGACCCAACAACCTCCTGGTGACACGTAGGGCAACCTAACTCGCTGAACCACCTCCCCCAAAGTAGCACAGGTGGTCGGCTGGTAAAACCGTCCATAGAGAGGTACCATATTAATTTTTTAGGCAGCTTGTCACTTACATTTTACCAGTGAAAACAGTGGGATAAGACCTCTCTGTACTGGAGCGGCGATTTTCCTGACATATTAATGGTGTAAAAATGGAGGAAAGGGGTCTTAAAGGTCACATTAATAGCACACAAACATGCAGGCATTCTGTGTTACGTTGTTATTGTATCAGCTATACAGCCCAGTCTAGGCCAGTGACTAATATCTGATGTGGTTCATTTGACCCCATCCCTCTTTATACCTAGAGCTGACATTTAATACGAAATATGGAAGTTGATATGAGGACAGGACATAACAACTTCCTCATGACTTCCATACGACTCTTCAGTTAGTAAATCAATCCAAATTTATTTGGGAAAACAAAAATCTCCCAAATGTGACGGACTTAGTGAGCTGGGAAACAGACCAACGTGGAGAGGGCCTTGAAGCGACTTGTTATGTGCTCACTTACTACTGCTTTTGCAACAGAGATAACAAACAGGCACAAATAAGGCAAGCAATACTCAGACTCATCTACTGCTACTCATGGTTAAGGTCTCATGTTCGTCTCTGACTTTCTGCCAAAGCACTCGATGGACCCAAACACAGAAATTCCAAAACATTTTACAGGTGGAAGGAATCAAACAGGAATGCCACCAAGCCCTCTCACACAACACATGGCATTATTTAGAAAACTGACAATATTCCCTGAATTATGTGCAATAGTTTAGTATTTCTGAAAAAGGACCTGTGGAATGTGCAAATAATGAATGCAATTATCTGTAGAATATAAAAATGTCACGATGATGGAACAGAGCAACTGGGAGGTGGTCACTTTGGCCATAAGGCCCAGCTGTTGCATGCAGGGAACTGAGAATGGCTCAATTTGGATCACTGGATCAAGGCAACAGGTGGATACACTCTGATAGTAACAAATAGATAAACTTTATTTATCCCTGTGGCAAAATATGATAGCTTTCACATATTGCTTTCCATGAGACACATAGAATAAAGAGGTAAGAGCAAAACCTTGGACTCCAAGTGTAGTCGGCCAACATCCAGAACTCCCAGAGCATTTCAGGGCTCAGCATTCATTTGCTGGCTACGGGATTTGAACCAGCAACCTTCCAATCTGGGGCATAGAGTTCAAACCCACCAAGCCACATAACACCTGCGATGCCTGCAGACACTTTTACAGGCTGTCTGTCTGGGTACAGCTGCCAAACTGTTAGCTTAGTTTCCTCAGAAGGCGACATGCTTATTCCAGGCAGCCAGAGGCTGACCTTCATCTGCATAGGACCATGTTGGTGTCAGTCATCTGTGGCTTTGCCTTCCTTCTTGTACTGATGTGGCCTCTTTCCCTGTTCCAAATCGACGGCATTGCATGAGGACCCCTCTGCATTGGGTATGTGATACAAAAACCAAAATCATACAGTACTGTGCAAAAGTTTTAGGCAGTCGAAGGAAATGATGATTTGACGACCTTGGTGTAAAACTAAGATAATACATCTGTCAGAGTATGCCAACTAAGCCATTTCCAAATCTCTCCTAAAGTGCAGCAACTGTCTAATAGACCCGTGTATTTTCTGACTGGACCAGCAGCACACCTTGTATGGTTAGTCAATGCCTCATCGACTTATTAAAACTAATTAAATTATTTGATAACATGAGCTGCTAGTGAAATTTAATGTATACATGGAATGGCCAGGGTGCCCCTAAGGAGAGGTTTGGAACTGAAATGGTGTTCATCTAGCCATCCAACATCCAACTTACTGTATTGGAAGAAGAAATTCCTGTTTGTTTTTATTATGTTACTCTTGACTTGCATGTGTATTTTTTGTTCTGAGCAAATCCTGTCTACCCAGATAAATAGCTTTAAACGTTTCCTTTGACTTTTGCACAGTGCTGCATGTACCAAACCACACATTGTTGTATTTAGGTTTTCAATTTAGTAGAAACATCCAAAAAATGTATGATTACAGTAGCCGCTGTCATTGTAGCTGTAGATAGTAGACATAAAGTACTAAAATGTGCCAAATTGTTTGTATAATCAGCAGTACATACATGTACATTACACAGGAGAACATTAAAAGCAGATGATATGATCTCTTAATTATATTGCCTTCATATCAGATTTGCCTTGTATTGGCGTCCAGTTTGTTTTAAATTTTGAATGCACAGAATTGTGGGTATTCTTGTTGTGCGTGCTGAGATCATGTGAGCTGGTATTTTTGAAGCCAATCACAAAACCAGTTTTTAAACACACTTCTGGGTTTCTCCACTAACAGCTATCTTGGGGGTGTTAATGTTTCCTTTGCTATAGAAAAACTGCTGCCTCGGACAGTGTCAAGAAGATCTAAGCGTCATGATATTTACACCTCAATTGCCCCCTGACCCATACAGCAGCCCCACCCACCCTCCTCTCTTGGAGATGCACCCATCACAGCCCCTTACTGCAAGTCTGCTAGACCAGAAGTCCTCAGTCTCCATACACTGAAAGTATTTCTGTCCGGTCCAGACTAAGCAACAACCTATCTGTCTGTGATCGATTTAATGGCTTCCACGTTTTTTGTCATACTTTGGGCTTATACAGATAATCATATGCAATTGTTGGTTATGAGTTGCTGGTTATGAGATGGTCAACTAGAAAGTTGAACATGATTTCCATCAATCTAGCTGACATTACCATCTATGCATTAGCCTGGAGGACCCAATGGATCATCTGGGAATCTATGCGGTATGCTGGGATCTGCAACTAACTGACTTCTTCATATGAAGTGATGAGAGCCCTGTTGTCATGTGATCAGTGTCAGTTGCCCAGTCTCAAAAAATAAGGCCAGTATATAATCTTTAAGTTGATACTATTTATCCCAATTTACTTATGAAAATTTTATTACATCTCAGACAAGTTGGTTATTTATTGGCATAATTTTATAATTGCAGTCATTAGGACAAAATTTTGCATCACAACCATAGTAAATGAGATTTATAATATTAATATTTTACAGTAGTCTGAAGACGAAAACTTGCCCTTATTCATAATTAGTTCCAGCAAATGCAAAATTGAGAGGCACAGCACAAGCTGACAGAGCTGAAAAATGCACAAGATGTGGGGATGCATCGTAAACCAAAAGAATGCCGTTTAAATCGCTGATTGCTAAAAAGGAGGAACTGAAAAATAGCTGTTTAAGTAGTTCATTGTAACACCATGCTAATTTAATTTAGCTAGCTTATGTAATGGCCCCCAAGGCATACAATCCTGTCAGCAACAGGAGCCATCGCTGTGTTTGCCCTCTTACAGAGGCTTGAGGTTAATCCTTGTACAAATACAGGCCTAAACCATAGCCTACAGGCCCAATCTACCAGTAGCAGAAAAAAAAAACTGAAATCTATAGCAATTTTCTGAGAGACTGCTTTTTATTGGTTACTTTATTGGTCCCTGAAGGGTCAATGTAGGGAATGATTGGTTGTGCATAATTGGTCCCTTCCACCATGGATTTTGAAATTTAATTTGTCCCTTTGCTTCCTTACTGTACAACAGCAGCTATACCCAGAATACAAAAGCCACTGCAAAGTCCTAATTTGGCAGCCAAATCAATGCTTACCAGTGGGAGTCCAGTGTTCCCCCTGTGTTCAGCAGACTGGTGCACACATCCAACTCTTGCAGACAATAACTGAATGAAACCACTCTTTGAATGAGAAATGCAAGCCTATGAGCATAAGTAAGATAATACAGAACTTTAAGGAATATTATCCCATTAAAAGCCCCAGGCAAGAACACAAAAAAGAAATACAAATTGGGGGTGGGGTGTAGCACAAATATACAGTGTGAATCGTGACACTCCATTCAAAGACGACAAGGCGACAATATTTTTATTATATAGCTATACATTGTATGTCATGTTTGGTTTTATGGGCACTAGTTTTTGCTTTAGTAGTGAACTTTGTTCTTTGTGGGTGTAGAGGCCCAGTTTCCTTATATGTTGTTTCTAGAGACCTATGGTGGATGGGCTAACCATCAGCTGTCAATCACTGGCTACCCAACATGACCCAACATGACCCAACCTAAACCAACTAGTGGGTTAGCCCAGCCAGTGACTGACAGCGAGGAGTAACCTACTGTGTGACCTTTGAGGCCTCATTTCTCTCAGCCCAGTCTATGCAAAAGCAGAGAGTTACATTCCACTGCATCCAAGAACACTGTGGTTAGTTTCTCTTATTGCAACTGTAAACACAAAGTTTCTGATGTACAGCATGTTGAATCTTTTTGCCTCTAATTCAGCTCTAGCTATGTGCATTGAACATCTTTTCGTAAATTAATCGCTCTGTGTCACAAACTACATCAATATTTGCCATTTATCAGAATCACAGACATGTTCCAATGGTCTATTTACTTTGATGATGGTGAGTCGCCATGCCGCTCATTTTCCATGCTGTCATTCAAACATCATGTTACTGAGGATGACTGATGAATACGTCATTGATTAAGTAAACAATGTAATTAAAAGGGAAAATTAAAAGGCAAGATTTAGAAGAAGAGCATGGACAGGAAATGACATTTGGGAAGTGGAGACAGGAGGTATCTCTGAAATTAGCCTCCTGGCTGGTTCCATGTTCTTATCTACAAAATCTTTACAATTTAGAAAATTACACCTGTGTTTTCATTATGTATGATTTACCCATTGAGGCAGCGTTAACGTCGGTTAACATGAAGTTTCTGGCACCACCTGGTGGCCAAGTGCCCCAAAAACTGAAGGATGCCTTTTCTGTGTGTATGCTGACACCTGTCGGACACTAACACAACTACACTGTCATTATCACATATTAATTATGTCACTTTATGAAATAAGCATTATTATTATTATTATTATTATTATTTGGGTACGACAAATAAAATTGAGAGCCTCATTAGACTGCTTCTCCAGTTTTCGGTGTCACATAGTCATTGATAACACCAACTTTTTGATGACAAGATTTAGGAAAGAAAATGTCCGGCCAGCAGGGGGCAGCTTAAATAGAGTGCAAGGTGGAGAATGTATCTTTTTCACTCTCTGGGCAGTCACCTGGGACCTGTTACTGTTGTTGTTGCTCGATTTGGATCAGTGCTGCTGGTGACCAAATCTACTGTGGGCCATTTTAAATATAGCATTTGTAGGTTTGACAGGTGAGGACATCTTGATGAAGTAATATGACTGAGAGGGTTTTATGTTTGAATAACATGTGAGACAGGCATAATTCTTAAAATTTCTGTAGTATGCTTATAAAACGACAAGTAAACGTTAATAGAGATACAGACCCCAAAAAATACAATCAGATGAGATTGTATATCCTCCTGAGACCCATCCATTTATTTATGTCCATTGTAATGGATGTTTTATTTTTTTCACCGATGTTAGGAAATTTATTTATTCCTGTTATGCACTAAAGAGGACATGCTGTGAAATAAAAAAATAAAATTAATTTGAAAAAATCTAAATTGTAAGATGTCTTACTTCCTCCAAAGACAAATAACTTACAATTGAAAGACACTTTTCCCCTTGGGTATCAGGAGGATATAGGATGACATATTTTGGATGCATATATAAAACTCTGTGCAGAATTCGGGTACATTTTTTAGAAATTTCTTTAATCCTGGTCAAAATACTTTGTCTTACGCAGGGTCATGGGTTTATCGGGGCAATTAGGGTCAAGTTATGAGCTCAAAGGTTAAACATCAGGGTCGTTCCTAAAGCCTTGAGCCCTGGGCGAGAACATCACCTGTCACAATTGCTGCTGCTCTACACCTAATTAGGATCCTGGGCTGGGAGTCCTATAACCACTGCCATCAATTGTCCTACATAATGACATTTGGTATATATAAAAAAATCAGAAAGCAAGTATCCTCAGATTTGGCATCACCTAATTAGGCAGCATATAAAAACATTTCTACAATTCATGCCAAGAAAAGTCAGATGAGCTTCCTGTGATAGGATGTTGAAGCTTCCTGGTATACTCCTTAGTATAGATACATTTATATTTATCCATAGCCTATATCAATTAATAGATTAGGCCTTCATTTCTGATTACCCAGAAATAGGGTGTAAACGTGCAAGGGCGTCAGACGAGATGACAGGAAGTAATTAATAAGCATGAATGGCCCTCTGTTTTGAGCACTCGCCCATCTTCCTGTGCCGTTGCTGTTTCTGTCAGCTCTGTTGCCTTATCCCCTAAGGGGCCTGTCTTCCAGACTTGCTGGAATGTCCCATTATTGTGCTTTAGATGTCTTTTTAAGGCTGCTAGGAAACAAAGAGCTCATTATGATATCATTTTCATAAATTAGAGCAGCCAGTGCCCAAGGAGGAATGGTATATATGCCTGATGTGATCGCGCCCCTATCATAAATCATGCACGTTGTAAATATCTCAGCTTTTATTATACCCCATAATCTCCTCTGCCCCACCTTGCCCCTATTGCCCCTGCCCCACATAAAGTAGGATGGGAGAGCCTCCCCGGGTAAACCTGCCAATCTAGGGCTGGTTTCAGAGCACGCTGCCTATGTAAGCTGAACCTTAGCTTAAAAATTGTGACAAAAATGCTTCATGAGCTAATTATATCAAGGCCTGCAAAACTGTAAATGTTTAAGTGTAACAAATAATTATAAAACTGATGCAATGAACACCTTAAGACGTTACATTGCTAAAATGTTACCGGTAATTGAAATACTAAGGCTAAAAAAGTGAACGGAAAAATATATGTGGAATCTAATTTAGTGTAACAGACTGAATATGTCAGTGAAGTAGAGAATTCATTCTGTGGGAAAGGCCTTGTTTACTGTGGCATACTGTGGTAAAAATAATCTGCACCTATGTTTCTGCCTCTTGCCTCCCATCTGGAGGCAGCAGCCTGGGGGGGGGGACATTCTGGGACAGGCTGGTGCGTTTCAAGGTATTTACTTATCGCATGTGATGGTCTGTTCCTCTGACGCTTATAGTCCCATCGCCTATGCTACTGGCTTGAGGTTTGCAGCCCAAAAAGGGAGTCTTTGTCGAGGATGCCGGCCATTTTTGAATGTGCTGGTTTGTTGTATAAATATACGGCAATAAAAACAGCAAAAAGAATATTGCTTGGTAAAAGATACAGGTTAATGTTCATTTATGAAAAAGGGATTCTTTGTTGAGGGCACTGGTCATATAAATACCCAGCAATAACAACAATATAAAGATTACTGTCGGGTTAAAGAGCTAGAGACAGATTAATGTTAATTAACAAAAAATAGTATTTTTGTAACTGAAATGTTATATCAAATAATTTTCTTCTGCAGCAAATTTCTATATCTA
Source organism: Cyphomyrus plagiostoma (assembly GCA_019775915.2). Lineage (NCBI taxonomy): Eukaryota > Metazoa > Chordata > Actinopteri > Osteoglossiformes > Mormyridae > Cyphomyrus > Cyphomyrus plagiostoma. The sequence continues at coordinate 49,499,304 of JABFEA020000001.1, forward strand.
GATCACACGTAAACAAATTTCTTTCCTGGTATTAACTGCTTTAGTTTAGTTGGAGAAAATAATACCAAAGTGGTAAAAAAAAAAAGGCACAGCATATACAAATAAAGAAGTATTTCTGTCCTTCATCAGATCTGAGCTAATTGGTTTGTATCAGATACAGTTTGTATTGACAAAATGAAAGATGATTAGCAGCTCTCCAATCTAAAGCCAAGTGTGTTCTTCTGGCAACTGCTTGTATATCAAATGAGAATATTTGCCACAAAATATTGTGCATCAATTTCTTTATTTCCTGTAGGCATGTTAAGGTGATGGCTAATTAAGACAGACAATCATTATGTAATTTCCTCTGTCTACACTCTTCCCAAAACCTCCATTTTCTGTCAATGTTAAAACTCTCATGGAGGTATTTATCAGAACGCACCTGTGTCTGATGGGCTACCATAATTACACCAGCACTTGCAGGCAGGGGCTACATCTTTGATCAGCCTCTTTAAATAGTCCTGGAGGAGAAACGGCATTCTTCAAAGTCCATGTTCTCCTTTCATTGTACCATTAGGAAGTAAATCACCAATTTCCTCGCTCGTTAATAATTCATCATTACTGTCAAACAGTGTTAAGCGCACACAACGCATAAATGTAGCCAGTAATGATGGCTTAGACTGGATGATTTTTCAGAAGGAACCAGACCTTCACAGATGGCCTGATCTCCTGGTGGTTTCCTCAAACATCTAGACCAATGTTTCCCAAGCCGGTCCTTAGGGACCCCCAAATAGTCCATGTTTTTGTTCTCTCCCAGACAGTCCAGGAGCTTGGAGGGAGCAAAAATATGGACCGTCTTGGGGTCCCCGAGGACTTGATTGGGAAACACTGATCTAGACCCTGGGAACTTTGGGTGGCTTCCATCATACCTCCTTACATGGAATTAACTCTTCCAGGTAAGTAGAATTTATTTTAGATAATGATCTATTATTTCTCTAATCCTGCTCTTATTTTAGCATCCCTGCTCCTCCTCTGACATCCAGTTTAACAACGTTTTCCTTATTATGGGTTAGATCCTCATTGCGGACTCGATATTTTTCCATTTTGACCCTGTTTTTTTCTCTCCAGGTTTTGCCTTTCAGCTCTTCTTACACTCTGGAACAGTCCTTCTGCTTTTTTTTTCACTGAAAACTCTGAGAGTAAGATTTGTGTACGTTGGCAAAGAGCGGAACCTGATGCTGGATCTCCATGTGCTGGGACCGGCTGGTGAAGTTTGCACCGTGACCGACATTTTGAGGGGCAGTTATTGGCACCATGTCTCGCATGCAGTACACGGAGATGAAGAATCTGCGCTGCTACCTGGGCTACCCCCACCCCAAACACACACACACACCTGTTGACAATTTTCATGGTCAGTGATGATCTAGACACGAGAATCACTGCAATACATGAAGAGGTGTCCTCGGCGATGAGTCTAAATAAACCGACTCGTAGAGAATACACGCCTCAGTGGTAATCTGGAGTCAGGGCGCTGACCATAAGGAATGCAGACACCCCAACTCTTGACACAGATCCCAGATTATGACTTCTGCTCACTGTCCTCCCAGTTCCCAGAGCTTTGGAGGACACCGAAGTAGCAGAGGAATGCGAGTCTTCTCTTCAATACTCTTCCTTCTTCTAGAAGAATCTTAACAAATGCTGTTTATTCAACACCATCTTACTCCAAGATCTGCTTGTCCTGCACCATAATTGCTTCTTCCCGGCACACGGTTCTGTTTTCCTTCTTCATGGGCAGCATGTTCTCTGACCTCCCCAGCATCCCTTTTTCCTTCTTTTTATCACCTCTTTCCTTTCCCGCCGGTCTTGCGTGAATACAGGTATCATACTTGACACTTGAGGAGACATGGAATTTTTCTCTCAAGTTGCTCTGAAACTCCAGCTTCATGGTTCGAGCTGATCGAGTGCCCGGTCGAGTCGGGCCCAGATGCAGGGCCCTGGATCAGCCAGATGGGCCCCGTGCGTCTCTGTGTCTGCTCTCCATGCGTGTGTGTTTATCTTTGTGCTGGGAATTTATGTCTGCGTGCTGGGGACAGTGTGGGGATTATTTTAGGTGACGGCTTAGAGCCGCTTCTGTTTGCCCAGCCGACCATCCTACGAAAACGTTTACCCAGAGACACAAACAGGGGAAGGCGGAGATGGAAAAAGAGAATGCCAAGAATAAGAAGGAAAAGCCTCACTTGGAAAATGTTAGAAGAAATTTTTTCTCCTTTTTTTCCACCTGCTGCATATGTCCTTGAAAGGAGCTCTCCTTGTGCATGCATATGTGCACGCATGCGTGTGTGTGTCCTACGGGAGAGTGTGGGCATACGTGACTGCAGCTCAGACTTGCTGTGCAGGTCCGGCCCGTGCCGTCAGACCTGTTTATCCTGGCAATCTCCCCTTGCCCCTCCCTGGGCTCAGCCCGCCTCCCTGGCTCTGTTTCTGCAACCTGGGACTCCCTCCGGGCAGCTTGCTGCCTCGGGCTGGCTCCCTGCCCCTGTCTCTAACTTGGAAGCCCCCATGCTGGCCCCCCAGCAGATAATCTGAACATCATGTCACCTGCTTGCCCCTGGTCCAGTGCAGAAGAGAGCTGGTCATCCATCCACTAATCTTCAAACTGATAATCCTGGTCTAGGACACATGGGGAGGGGGGCTAGCACACATTCTAGGCAGCACAGGGCACTCTGGAGGTGTGTGACTGGGCACCTTCCCTTGGTGCGTTGCACCATAGTCAAACTTGACCACCAGTCCCGCCCATCCGAGACAAAGTGAAATCAACTTGCTAAATCAGGTGTCTCCTCAGAGGATGGAACAAGACAAGGACTGATCCTGACATCAGGGGTGTTTCTCTGTATGTGTACTTGACCATGCTTGTCTTCTCGTGTACCTTTTTACTGTGATCTTCCACTGCCGAAGACCATTTCCAATACTCAAGAACAGATGTACAGAGAATGGTAAAAATCCCCGAATGTCATTCTAGCCCAGTGTGAAATATCAAGGATACATTGATTGCATCTTCCCCAAACAAGACCAATGCCATGATTCACTGCACCCTAAATTCGTTCTTGGGAGTCAGGTTAACAAGACCAGTCTTGTGTGTTCTTGGCATTGAGAAACACCCAAGGTGCTCAAGGTAGTATTTTGTCAGGGGGCCCAGAATTTCTAACTACGCCCCTGTAGTTGCCTATGCTGCCTTATGTGTTGACCTGCACTGGTTGCACTTCACATCATGCAGTTGTGATTGAATAAGTGGTGTTAAAGTGTGTAGGTAGGTAGATTAGTTTAAACCTGTAGGAACCAATTAGCCAGTGACTAACAGGGAGCTATAATTCCCCTTGTTCCTTACATCACCACCAATGTTTGCCATAAAAAGCTAAATGGGCAGCCTTGCTTGTGCATGCACGTGTAAATTTTCGATATGGACGACTGGGCAGAGGCTCACAAGGCAATGAGGTCAAGCCTGGCATCAACAACAGCTACTAATGAGGCTGCTTTGGGCACCAAGGCCTTCGAATGTGATCATTAGACTGGGGGACGATGTAATTATACACATAGATTAATTAATTTTTAGACTGACAAGGCAATGCTTGGCAGCAGAAGCGAGAAACAGGATGAGTCATTTCTATTTTAGGGCAATTTTGGAAATAATTTCTATCATGTTATTATCTCCTGGTTGAGGTGGACATTTACGAAATGTGAACCCACAATGAGGCCATTCTTGCCCTTCTTTACTCCCTGAGTTCAGGAGGTCCTTTCTCCTCCACCCAAGGCCTGTGAGTGGCCCCTGTCCAGCTATCCCACCCCACGGCCCCATTACCGGCACATCCCTGGCAGACCGCTTGCTGGACCAGGACCTGGCCAGGGAGAGAGAATGTTCTTAGCGCGGTAGATGCTTGCCGTGTCCCAGAATGCCCCTTGCCTTCATGTGACTGGGTTCGTGTGCGGTGCAATCCGCTCTTTTCGGGGAACCACAGATCACAGACAACGTTCCCCGCCCCAGCTGCGGAGCTTCCAAGGCCTGTAGGAGGCAGACAGACTCTCTGATGTAAGACAGATGATGCGGTAGGATGACAGACTACTGTCAATGATACCTGCTCAGCCATAACGGAATCTTTATTGCAACCATATATAAATGGGAGGCGAGCTAAGAATTTTATTTTAGGGTCATTTTGAAGGGAAAATCTGAATAAAAAAAGGGGAAGGTGAACTTTAGTTTTGATAGGGGTGGGGGGCTGAAATATGAATTGTGGACTTTGGTGAATGCAGTTGTGCATGTGTTGTATTAATAAATCAGCCTAAGGGAATGTGCTACAGTTTGATGCCTTTAAAAATGTAAACAAAGGAAAAGTTGATGCTCATCCCCCTGGGCCTTATCTTGCATACCGCTGTGACATCTTTACCTTTCATTAGGAAAAAACCAACAGAATAAAGTAGTGACATAGATCTTTAAAAAGAATAGATGATCTTCTCTGCATTTGATTTAGAAATCGCAGGGCATCATGTCAAACGGGCAAGAACGGCCCATGCACACGTACACACACTCGCGCACACGTGAGCACACACAAAGCCTCGCATTGTTCTTTCTCCCCTTTCTAAACCTTGTCTTGTTTTGTCTTTTAACCCTCCTTTTTTATCCCAGCAATGACAGACAGGAGCTGTGGAGGGCCCTGCTTGCGGCTTATCTACGCTCCTTGCAGCGAGCTAGAGAAGAAAACCACATTTAAAAACAAATCGAACTACCCCTCCACAGACAACAAGGCTTTGTTCACGGCCGGTTCTCCAAACCCCCCAGATCTGGGATGTTAGCACCCCCAGTGCTGTGTTGCCCTGAGTGATTGGCCGGTAATGAGGCAGGCCAGGCTTTCTTCTACCTTTAACACCGGTGAGTCCTTGATCTGCACCAGGCCGACGTGACAGAGGCTGTCGTCGGTCCCCGTTTGCTGCTGAGAAATGGGGTAATCTCCGCTGTCAATGAGCCCTCTGTCCGTGTGTGTCCGTGCCTCTCACAGCGGTAATGTCACGGCACATCGCTACCCCCGTGTTACTGGAAACACCTTACTGCAGACTAAGTCTACAGCTATGGCTCCTGATATCATCAACTTTGTGAATGGAACTTAATTGACTTAATCGTCTCTCATCAGCATTTATTTTCCCAGAGAAATGGACCCGATGATCTTCCCCTCCACCACACACAGACTTGTGGGGAAATCCATGCACAGACACATACACTATATACAATAAATACTGGGATATTGTTTCCCAAAAATGTGGAATGCAATCTTAATCCAGCTTCCAAGGGCCATATTTAAGCATTTATGTGAACTTTGCACTCCCACACTGAGTGTCTTTGCATGTTCGTACATTGGTGCATGCTTGAAGCGTGCTTCGAGAAGCTGCTGAAAAATATGCATGGTGCGACCCCAAAACAAGGACCCTTTTTCCATCCATCCATCTCTATCCATCCATGTTCTAAGCACTTATCTTGTACAAGTTTGTGGCTGCCGATTTTCGCAAAAGTGCCAGGGAATTCTTATCGTCATCTCACTGGGGAACTTTTAATTACATTAAAATGCGAGTCAGCAAGTAATGAAGGAGATGTTTGCGTGTGTTCTTGCCTGAATATTTCCGTGCGTGTGTGTGTGGGGTTGGGAGGGAGCTCAGGCCTACCCCTGAGAACCTCCTCGCTTCCTTTGATCCATGCCTCCTCATATCTTGCTGCTCTGAGGCCTTTTCTTCTCCGTCGGGCCTTTCAACTCCCTGTTTACTGGAACGGCTACCTGTCCTGGAGCACGTGTTCTATGGGTCCTTTGTTTGCTCCGGTTACTGTCGGGAGACTTAGCTGTGATCGCGCGGCCGGGGGGGGGCGGCGGGGGGGGGGGGGGGCCGGGGGGGGGGGGGGGG
>JABFEA020000001.1:49533970-49545877 GCA_019775915.2 Cyphomyrus plagiostoma
CACCTCGTTCTTTAAAACAAACAACCGCCCCTAACACTCGGCCCGCACCCTCCCCCCCGGGGGGGGGGGGGCCCCTTTGGATTGTCTTTGACTGCAAAAGCAGGTGTCAGTGGCACTCTTACAAACCCAAGGCAAACTTTTAAAAAAAGTTAACCTTTTTGGGATCACCTTGTACCAGTACATCTAATAAGCGATACATTCTGTGGCCGGGACTTGGTAATTGTATATTCGCGGATACCATTTCCTAATAATGACTGAATAAAATGCTCTGAAAGCGTGAGGGCAGCAGAACGCCCTTCCTCAAGGCAGAACTGAGCACAAACCAATTAATACTGCAGCTGCTGAATAGTATTATATGATGAGCTGCATCAAGTGGGACAAACGTATATCACGTAGCTTTTCCAAACTCAGACAGACCACCTTAAATCAAACACCTCCCACTATGTGCTTGTTGCCATTGTTTCACAGTCTTGCACTGCCACCTAAAGTTTTTAAGGCTGTAGTGCAGTGGAATTTTCTTAAGGTTGTGATATGTTCCAGTTTAGGTCTCTCTGGTAGAGCTGACGATGGAAATTCTCCTACTGTTATGCAGATGTGCTTATTGACTTCAGTTATTGAATATATCAATAAATATTTGTATATTTAATGTGAAAGTATAAAAAATGGCTCAGCATTTTAAAAAAAAGTTCATTGTCCTTTTACCACTAGGGGGTGCAAAATTCCAGGTAAGTTTCCGAGGCAAAGTGCCAGTGAAAAGGTACAGTATATATGTACATATTCACCGGAGACATTATATGCAATGCACACTTTGGATGTTACTAGTCTTGAAAGATGTTACATTCATTAAGATGGGGGTAAAATGTTGGCAAAATGGTTTACAAAGGTTGCTTTTTATTTGTATTTGATTTTGGAAAAAAAAGGAATTTTTGAAAAAGCAGGGGCAGTGTGTGGCTGAGCAGGTTAATGCCTGTCATCTTATATAGAGAAAAGACCAAATTTAGGATTACTGCATGTAGGGTGAAAGGCAGCTTTGCAAATTAACATAAACGCAAGAAGTCAAGGAAAGAGTAGCTTGCTTATATAACTGAGAACCTTTAAAATGTTTTAAAGTCCTGGCACTCTCCAGTCACTAGGGCTGAAAACATGCAGAAAAGGTCTGAAAAGCTCTGTGATGGACACATCCAAACAACGTAATTCCCTTTAATTCTAGCGGCTAAAGCGGAGAGGCTTTGGAAGGATTAGCAGACAGTGACGAGCAGGCCGCAGATAACTGTGCGCAGAGACTCTCCAGAACAACAGAGTGATGCTCTCTATTCGGCTGCCCGCAGGAAATGCGTTAGTGTCCGTCATGAGACGCAGACATCCAGAGCTGCACTGCTGAGCTCAGTTGCAGATTAGCCAGTGGAGAGCCTGGTGTGGGGTGGGAGAGTACAAAGTGTTTACAATCGAGACAGGGGAGGAACTGGGAACTGGAACTGAGCTCTGTGACCCTGTTGACCTCTATGATGGTGGCCAATACACAAACCCGGTCCACAGAGAGCAGATAAACGGGGAACCACTGGCTAGGCCCAAGTAGCAAGCGGATCTGGCCAAAATCTCAGTGTCAATGCTGTACCCACTCTGGCAAATGCAGTAAAGACATTGGACACCAGGCCAAAAGTGACATTCTTAAAAAAAAAAAACACTGGTTGCATGAGGATAGTCTTGATCCATGGATCTTTTTGCCCCTCTTAGGATATTAACTTAATAGATTTGATTCATAAATCCATGCAATGATCATCACACGATGAGAACTTCCTGTCTCTCCCTGGGTATAAAATGGATTTATCGTGTAAGGGTGCAAGAATCAGTGCGTAGTACCCAGCGTGGTGAATAAATAACTCGCCAGTAGAGAAATCTGAGCTCTTTCCGTTCACAAAAGCGGCACGGCATATCACCCCCGTAATTAAAGGTTATGTTAATCATCTATGCACAGCTGGACACAGTTAATTCTCAAGCTTCCCACACTTCTCAGAGTTTAAGGTTCATTCAGTTAAAAGAAGGAAAGGTCACTTTGCCCTGGGGCCACTATGGGGACAATAAATGTTTAAAGCGATAACTACATCCCACCCAGCCCCCTTCTCAAAAGCCATCTTTCACTTGAGGAAGCAGTTACAGCAAGATGAAAAAGGTAGCAAATGAAAGGAGATGGGGAGACAGGGAGATGGAGGGTGAGAGAGAGAGAGAGAGAGAGAGAGAGAGAGAGAGTGTATGTACAGTACTGTGAAAAAGTTTTAGGCAGTCAAAGGAATGTTTAAGGCTATTAATCTGGGTAGTAAGGATATATTTGTTGAGAAAAGAAACACAATTTAACATTAGGACATATAAAAATGACCAGTAACAAAATACAAAATACAAAAAAAAAAATGGCTGACACCTTGTTGGATGGCTAGAACACCATGCTGGTTTCCCAAACAGCCCTCCTCAGGCACACCCCGGCCATTCCATGTATCTGTTAAATTTCATCACCAGCTCACTCATTAATTAATTTAAACGCTTAACAAAAAATTCGATGAGACATTGATTAACCATAGGAGGTGTGCTAGTGGCTGATTTGAAAACTACGTGGGTGTAAAGGACAGTAGCTGCCAATACAGGGGTGACTTTAGGGGAGGTTTGAAAATGGCTGAGCTGACAGACTTTGACAAATATTGTATCATTGTCTTAGGTCGAAATGAAGATAATTTAACTGTTGTTTTTTTTTTTTGCCTGAGACTTTCACACAGCACTGCAGCACACGAAGCTCTGAGGCCAGCACCTCCCTTAGTTTTAAGACCGCTGCACTTCTTAATGACGGCGTGTTTCACAAGAAGGTTTTAAAGCTCACTACCCTGTTCCAGATGGGGAGACCCAGTGTCTGTGCCAAGGGGGTAAACAAGATGTGTCTGATTGTTTTATTGCTCTTTTTTCTCTTTCTTTTTGTCATCGGAGTGTGCGGAAGGGGGTTTTTGCTTGTCTTTTGTTTTTTTTGGAGAGTTGGAGAACGAGCCCAGTGGGACGGAGTCTTCATTTTCTTTGGGGTTTCCATGATGACGTCATGCTGATGTTGTTTCCTGGCCCCGCACGCCATCCATTACAAGGCCTGGTGGTGAGACACGCTGTGATTCGCATGGATTTGCGGCATGAGGAAGACCCGTGACGGAAGAGGCGCGGTGGCGCCGAGATGGAGCCTCGGAGCGGACCCAGGCCATAATTCCCATGACGGACAGTACCATGTGCGAATCCTGGCTGGAGTTTGCTCTGGGTGGCCAGGGAAAGGGACTGTGCAGTGGGTGGCGGGGGTGGGGGGGGGTGTGTGAGTCTGTCAGCATTGCTCTGAGATCCCCTCTACAACCCCCTGCATTAGGCTGATAAGCATCCCATTGAAGCCTTTCCAGGATTGGAGATAATGGGCTTTTTGAAAGGATCATTGTGAGCCAGCCCAGGGCCTGTCCTGGCGAGAGGGGCTCATCCCATCCTGTCCCATGCCGCCCCCTCACCCCCCTTCAGCAGAGCACCTCTACCTAAGAACACCCCCCCATCCCGGGCTTATCTGTAGCTGGTAGGCACTTTCATCCCAGGCCAGTTGTGTAAGGAATGCAGCCTCCTCCTGTGACACCCCAGCCCCGCAATGTACCAGCAGAGCTCGACCCTGGCCCACGCACCCCCCCCCACTCAACCCCCATCATCGTCGTAGCAAGCGAACAGACAAAATGACCAGCAAACGAACTCAAGGTGGACAGCTCTGGGTCATGTGACCTCACACATGCATCTAGTTTAGCTGACAGTTTTATTCAGTGTGACCTTAACCCTCGATACATGTGAATGATGCACTGGGGGTAAGTATCTTAGCCAGCGGTGCTATAGCAAGACCTTTTCTGGGATCTAGGCCAGCAGGACATGTCTCTTTTGGCCCTGCAGATATCCTGTCTCATGACTGTTTCATCCACATAGCAAAACCCTGAACAAATATCTGCACTGTAAGCTACGTTCATGAAGCGGAGGGATACATTCTGCATCAACATGACTAGTGAATATGAAGATCTGATTATGGTTGAAGCGTGATCAAGCTAGACAGGGCAGAAAGTCCACCAGGATTCTGCACCATCCGTATGAAGACATATTCTTCTCCTTTTGTCTCCAATCCCTCTCCTGTCTTTTCCTTCCACCTGGGACACTAGTTGACTCGTGCACTTACTTTGCATAGTTTATTTTATTCCAAGTACCTACACTCCATGAGGTTTTCAAACTCTGTTTCTGTCTCAGGGATATTCTCAGCATCTCCATCTGGCTCAGATTCAAAAAACCTGGAGACCTTTGAAACCAATATTGCCCACTGTAGGTCTTACTCTGAGCTGCCTGACTGCCCCATCCACTATGGGACCAAAAACAAACACCTCGTCCCAGATCTCAGATACATGTGCATTAGCTCGTGGGAGAGAGAAGGACAGTATAGGAACCTTGTTGCACCTGTTAGCCAATAAGCAGTTTTACTGGAGGAAATCACTTAGAATGCATTTCTCAAATCCTTGCCTGCTCACCTTCCCCACCCCCTTGGCCCATGCTCCAGTTCCATGGCACCTGGTCGATGTTCTACACAGTAATTGTATTCATATGCACCATGGCGTCCAAGCTATGCCAGACTCCAGAGTGAGATCCTGCTCATGGCAAGCCTGTGAACGAGGCATCTGGTACTGCTCTGGATGGGGGCATGAGGTACAAAGAGACAAGTTGGGAAGGTTGGATATACAGTAAGAGCTTAGTTGCTTAGCAGATTCTTTTATTCAAAATTGTATATAAAAATATGTGCATACAAATTTCATTTCATCAGTCACAGTGTGGTTTGGAGCAACCACTAAACAGGACCAAGGGAGACTGCAGCGAACAGTGAGGGCAGCAGAAAAAATCATCGGTGCCCCCCTGCCCTCCATCCAGGACCTGTACTGCTCAAGGACTAGAAAACGGGCAGAGAAAATCACTGCAGATCCGTCACACCCTGGACACAGTCTCTTCCAGCTCCCCCCCACTGGCTGGCAGAACCCGGTTTACAAAAACCACCAGAAGGCCATCACCCTCATGAACAGCTAAGCTGTGTCACCTGCCTTCTGTCAATTCCCCCCTTAAACTCTGCTTCCACTCCATCTCGCACCTTATACTTTGTACCTTGGCTTGCCCATGTGTGTATATTTCAAATTTTATTTCTTGTATAGTGTAATTTATTATTTGTATAGTGTCATTTATTGTCTATGTACTGTACTAGGGAGTCTCAAATTCCTTGTGTGCCCCAGCATGAATAAATGCCAATAAAGCTGATTCTGAAATGGATATTTTCTAAAACAATTGAGGTTAAGTACCATCACTCAGGTTATTATAACCAGGCCCCTGGAAAACTGGAAAACTTCTGGCACCCATCCTGAGATACCTTGTTATCGATGGCCCAAAGTTGGGAGGCTAAGAGAGAGCATCGCTGAAATGACAGCTGGTGAAATCTCTGTCCTGGAAGGCACAGTGGCTGTAAGTGTACCCGCAAGAACGGCAGGGGCATTGTTGAGGCCGTGGGCATGCACACATGACTGCTACTTGCCGTACCTACTGGAGAATAAAAAAGGAGGGAAACCCAAAGGCAAGGATAGGGGGAGCATCCAGATGTATGGGAAAAACCTGCCAGGACAAACACTCACCTCTATTTCCCCTTTATCTGTGCCTCACAGTGCACCAAAGGCAACACAAACAGGCACAGAAAAATGTGAAAAAATACCAGAGATTTAAGAACCCAATTCAACATAGGCTGTGCAAGACAGTATGAGAAATCCACTGTGAAGCAAAGGCAGGGACAAATGACTGGTCACAGACTACAGATCAATTATTTATTTATTGTTATTCAAGTCAGGTGTTAAGCTATAGAACTGGAGACAAAATTGTAGCTGTAGAACATCCTCAAAGTGTTCAACAGCTACAGAACCAGAGAAAGCCCATTACATTATAGTAAAACTCCCTTTGAGCTAATACTGTTTGTGATTAAGTTGTTTTTTGAAGAAAAAAAGTTTCCTTTGAGGTAACGTGCAAACACCATACTTATGCAGCGTTTTAGTGACCAGCTCGATAAAATCTTGGGCTCTTGGTGAAAAAGACTTGTCACTTATGACTGACCTTTACGACTTCCAGGAAGTCCATTTCTTATGATGCATCTCAGCATGCATTTATCAAAACCGTGCAGGCCCCCTCCATACTGATTTCTGGAGACTTCTTGATGGGCCGCCTGCTTTTATTTTCCCCACTGTCTTGACGACGGTTTGACGCTTCCAGCCTGCAATGGCATGTTTCCGAAGGTCGGGGTGATACCTCTATCCCGAGGGCATCAAGGGTAGAGATGGAACCCAGACTGTTTGAGCAGGGGGCACATGTAGCCTGTTTTAATCTGTTTTAATCGCAGGAGTTTCCACCTCTTTAGTACTTTAATTACATCTGTGGTTTTTGTGGGCCATCTGGAAATAATTTGCTTTCAATTAACTATCTTTCTCCCCATTCACTTTCCCGCCTTTGATGTGCATTCCAGGTCTGCCGCCGACGTAGCCACCCATGTCTGTCACGTAAAGCTGACGTCCTGCGCCTGCAAATGGAAAACACGCATGGCGCCAAGGCTCCCCTGGATACAAGTCAGGACTGGGCACTGCTAGTAATCGTTACTGCTTAAGAGGCGACAGCTTCTCACGTACAACTGGGAAAACAAAAAAAATCAGAGAAAAGAAAACCAAACACAACAAACAAATAAAAGTCCGGTGCTATGTGTACACAAATTACTCACACTTCTATTAAATTCCTTCTTGTTTTAATACAGGAAAAAGCTCAGGGCTTAATTATTAACGAGAAAACAAAACTCCCTGGTACTGCCACCGTTGTCTTAAATTAAGCCGACTTTCTCAGTCATTACCACATACGTAAAATCAGGGCAGCCAGTCCGCTGCAACCTCTGACCACAAAGTCAGCGTGATGACTCATCAGCCCAAGCGGGGCTGCCGTGAAGCTCATTAGCGCCAACACCCTTCCCGTTGTCAGCCCCTTGGCTGGCCAAGTCGCCTGTCGCTTCCGATCACGAAAGCATGGCAGCTACCTCACGGGAGTTGAAAGGAAACCGACGCAAAACCTTTAACAAATAAAGACGTGAAAATGAACAAATTCCACAAGAAATGTCCCCGCTGGTGATGAACCACGATTAACACAAAGTACCCAACTTTGGTCAGCTGGCTGCCGTAAGATTTTCAATTCGTGAAGACTCCACACGCATTTACATATAGGAGTTTTATTACCTTGTAAATAGTCTGTACAGTTTACAAACTCCCCAAACACTCTTGATATAGCTATTTTTAGGTTTATAATGTAATAATATATATTACAAGATTTCTTGCGTGAATGTGACAGTCAGAAAACATAAGTGGATGTTCATTTGCATGGTTGTTTTAACAGATTTTTTTTATAAAAGGACTTTCATTTTGACCTCACAAACATTAGAAAGATCTTTAACAGCCTGTCAGGTTTAACTGACGAAAGAAGCCTCTTTTTGGCAGTAATTGCAGTCGATGTCGCCCCCCTCTTCCTGGCTGAAGTGTGCTGTCCTGGGTATTTACGCCTGACCTCAGTGTCATGAGGCACCGTGCTTAATGGGGGAAAGCAGACTGCAGACAGTAAGAGACACTGAGAGGAATGCTGTTTGTGTGTTTGGGCGGTTGTGTGTGCAAACTCACGGTTTGGGGCCTTCCCCATGCCAAAGAAACACATGCATTCTAAACATTTTTGCAGGGTTGGAGCCTCCGACACTGGAGGAACAGCTGGGGCCTTCTCCAGCTGCAGCTCGTCATCCTGGCTCTTAAGGTCTCTCTCCTATGACCCTGCTGATGCGTAGCCAGCCCTCAGAGAGATGTTAAATTGCGTCAGCGAGGCTCCAAGGACATCAAAGCAGGGGAGAAAGGTGGAGGCTAAGAGCAGGGATTTACGGTGTTTGAACAAACCTGTGAAACTCGGGTCAATTGGTCAGGTGGGTGTGGCCCGTCATCTGTTCCTTTGCTCCCACTTTGCAGATCGCTGGATGGAATAGAAACCATCCCTGGGCTGAAATGGAAAACGTGAGGAATCATGTTTATCTGACAACAGGACGAGTACATAGGGAGGACATTTGCTTCTATGATGGTGTAATCCCTGGTTGCATGAGCGTGTTCTGTTCCTGCCACTTCACAGCTCTGCGAGTCCCCTCCTTCACACGGCTGCATTTTCTCTGAAGCGCTTCTGGTTCAGAGTGCCTGTGTACTGGGGTCGAGCTGCTGTTCCAGATCTGCCCGCCTGACGTCACCTCACAGACAGCTTGCTCAATCAAGTATTTGCTCTGCACTTTCTCCTAGCCACCTGTTGTTTCCTAGGCGACCCAGACCAAGCTTCAGATCCCAGGGTGGGGGATGTGTGCACCATATACCACAAAAGATCAGCACTACCTTTCATCTCCATTTCCAAGGGGACCGCATGGCCTTACATTTGCTTTTAGCCAGTAAAATAGCAGAAGTGGTTAGCTAGCTAAGACAGCTTATGACATTAGCAAGACTTGTTAGCTCCCTAAGATGTTACATTAGTAGGAATGATTAGCTAGCTAAGACAGCTTGTACCATTAGCAGGAGTGATTAGCTGGCTGTGACAGTCCGTTACATTAGTAGGAGTGGTTAGCTAGCTAAGACAGCTTGTAATATTAGCAGGAATGGTTAGCTAGCTAAGACAGCCTGTAGCATTCGATTGGCTAGATAAACCAGTCTGTAACATTAGCCTGAATGGTCCTGGGTGGCCTGATTGGTTTGAATCCCAACCATGGGGATTCAGTATGTTCTGGGATGTAGGGTTTGCATGTTCTCAATATATTGAGTAAGTTTCATCCAACATTCTCCAGTTAGGAGAATTAAAGTTAAACAGCCCAGAGGTTGTGCAGGGTGTTCCTCTGCCTTGTACCCAGCCTCTCCGTGACCCTGTACTGGCAAAGCGCTTGGAAGGTGGATTAATGGATATCATCCCTCTTCCTGGTTATTTATCAAAGCTGAATTACTTTTAAAACAACTGAAGCCTAACAAATATCTATGAACAAAAACTAGATTTCATGCACAGTGTTGCATTGAGAGATTTGGACACGCTCAACGAAAGCCCGGTGCTGCACCTCCGTCTTTGTGTATCTTGGCACTAAGATTCTGGATACTCCACAGGCAAATCTATTCAACCAAATACGCCCAGATCGTTGTTTAATTAAGTTTACATTTTCAATTAAACAAAGACAAGGCATCAAGTTCATCCACCAGTTCCCACGTTGATCTATTGTTAAACTCATGTAGAATTTCGTAAATATTTTGAAAATCAAATAAATGTTTTATGCATAAATTCTGTGAAATGTATGCAGCATTTTTAGGTAAAGGTACGGTAAAAAATTATGTTTATCTAAAATATTGAAAGTAAAATGGACACATGGTACATGTAAGTGTGTTTAATCTGGCTCTCAGTCACGTTACACACACTGTATTCCTTTATGGGGGGGGGGTGCTGAATTAGGTTTGCCACTTCTCTGTTTATATTTGTTTTCTGCAAAAAAAATTGAATGAGGGTAATATGGCAGCCATAAGCACCCTATTCTTTTCACGGTTTCTTTAGTCCATGACACATTTAGAACATGAGAAAATAAATATGCCATTATATTCCAGCGGGTTAGATTAATCCTTCATTATTTTTGCCAAGGGAAAATTCAGCCACCCCCCCACCCCCTGTAATGGAAGTTTCCATCCCGTCTCCTGTCAGATCTCCAGGTTAACAGCTGCAACCTGTTTGGCCCTCAGATGAAGAATCTGGGGACTGACTAGAGACTTGTTTAATGATGTTTTTTTAAAAAAAATAAGGGGGAGGGGCATGGGCTTGTTGTCTTTGGGCATAACTCAAAGAACACCTTGGGGGGGCCCTAGTGTAGTGACTGGTGGTGGCCAACAGGGGGCCCCAAACTTTTGGGGCCACATGCAAATGGGGCCACATGCCTGTTGCCAATCTGGAGTATTTCCTCAGTACAGATAAAACCTTAATTATAGGCGAGTACTTGAGTTGGATAAGTCACATAGCGGCTTGACGTCCCCTGACACTCTTGATGACGTAACACTGTGCAGCTGAGAGACAGCCAGCTGCTTTTGGGTGACAGTGGAAGAGGTCTGTATTTACTCAGTCTGGACTGGAGTATTAAGTGATCCGTCATAGTAAGCCAAATAACTGGAGAACAAGATTAATTTGACGGTTATCGTTTGATGATGTACTAGCTCACTTTCCCAAAATTATGTAATGACCCAAATGTCAAGAAGGCATACTTCAACTACAAGTATATACAGGAGGACAGGATACAAATACTGTTTATACTGTATAGGTATGCGCACATCTATTTCAGTCTATATTTATGATCTATGTAGTGATATCTATGTGCAGATCTATGGTCTGTAAATAAAGACAATGACTATGAATCTGTTTTGCCTGTACAGCTAGTAAATACATTTTGTTGCCGACATGTTTTGAGTCACACTTTGGGGACAATTTGGTCCTCATATGTGATCTATGCAAACCCACACACACACACACACACAGAGTCATGTAATCATATCTGTAATCATTCATTTCTATAGGAAAAATGCTAAATCTAACTATGACAACCTTAGCCCCTACCCAGCCCTAACTGTAAGTAACCAAACAATGGAGTTGAAAGTTTTTTCATTTTTAGTTTTTTCATTGCAGTCACGGATTTTAATAAAATACAGCTTTCCGATACCTTACCACAAGGTAAGGTATACCTGGACTACACATGCATACACACACATGCACATGTAGATGCATGCACACATACACACGTACTGTACACACCACAAAGTACACCTGTGGATGTTTTCAGCTTCTGGAGCTACAGTTTAAAGCTCTTTTTTTTAAAATCTAAGTAATCTTGGTTCCAAAACTCATGCTTTGGGACTGAGCTTTAGTGATTTACATTAATATGAGCTACCCTCATATACACCCTGGTTGGGATGGTCCTGCTCCCACGTATGAAAAATTTGTTTCTCAATGGGTTCAGATGCTGTACTTCTGGTCAGAAGGTTGTGGCTTCTAATCTCCCTCTTGCTGGCCCTGCTTTCAGAAAAATAAAAGGGTATTATGCTTTGGATTAAATTGTCTCATAAATGAGTTGTTCATACTGTGCTTTGCGGATGCAGTCCAAAAATGGTAAAGATTTCCCCCAGTAACTAGGAGAAGTGCTCAGGAAGGGTTGCGATTCCTTGAGCTTTGTGATGGGTGGTAAAGTCTGACAAACTCGTCATAATTAGCACCAATTAACAGTAGAAGCATCAGTTCTGTCAGCACTACTCAGTAACTGGCCTGGTGCTGTGCTCTGTTTTGTCTGCTGCATTTCATCTATTTATTGTTGTAAGATTTGTTCAAATCTTTTCATAATGCTGTTTTGGGAACTCGAAAACAGCCGGAGGCCCATGGGGGTAGGCACTGGGTGGTCGCCTTTCAGCTCGTCTGGAAAACTCCCCCCATAGCCTGTTTCGTATTCACAGGAGATCCGTTCCACGTCTTTCTGAAAAACTCGGATCCATCCATGCATTTGCAGTTAGTTGTTCATAGCAGGGAGTTCAGTATTCTGTAAATTTATACGGATATTTATATATTAATGTTTGATTGTGTTGCTATGGGAACTGTGGGTGTGGGTGTGTGTGTGTTTGTGCTTGTGTGTGTGTTTGTGCTTGTGTGTGTGCACAAACACATGCACACACACACACAAACACACACACACACACACACACACACACACACACACACACACACACACACACACACACACAC
>JABFEA020000001.1:49554547-49580011 GCA_019775915.2 Cyphomyrus plagiostoma
TGGCCAAAAATCCCCCCCCCCCCCCCCACCCCAAACCCAGACCCCCGGCCACGTAACCCGGCACCGTGTGAGAAACGCGGGGTGCCAGGACAGCACTTCAGCTCATCCAACCACACACAGAGACCACCATTACTGTTAATGAGGCATGGGCCTGGCAAGGCGGAGGTGAGAATGCATGGATGAGTGTAGGGCAGGCGTGAGAGTGGGGGCTTCTAACTGGGGGGCTTTGGGTTTGAGAATGCACACGTGTGAATGTGTGAACACATGTGAGAAATCATAGCTGCAGGGGGGGCGGCGGGTGGGAACGTTATTTTCACAAAGACATAGTTTGCCCCCCCCCACGGGAATTTTGAAACACATGAGTGCTCTATGACATCTGCCTCCTCCCTGCACATACGTTTGATATGAAAAGTATGCCCCAGCAGAGAAGGGTGATGTAGATACTTGTGTTGTACCCTGAACCTTGCAACCTCCCCTTGAAGGAACACCAGTGTGAAATACAGTGTGTGTGTGTGTGTGTGTGTGTGTGTGTGTGTGTGAGTGTGATTGGACGGAGGTGGTTGTGTGTGGGGATCTAATCCACCACATTTCTTTTTTTTCCCTTCCACTGGCTGCCCCTGGGGTGAGCAGGGGGTGGTTCTTTCCATAATAATGCCAACACGCAATTAACCTTGGAGCACTCAAGATGCTCTTTATGGGGTTGGCTTTCCATGAAAGTCACACGTGCCCCCTATCTGTCAGGGGGTGTAAGTGCAGCCTTTAGCCTGGCAGCTGTTCTTCTTGCCGCATGAGCTGTGCTTCACGCGAACGCTTCATGCCGGCTTTATCAGACATGCTCCGTTCCGTCGGACCCGGTCCATGGTTTTAATTGTTCCACGCTATATTCTTTGTGGCGTTAAATAAACGGCTGTAAATTTATTTTTCGGGGCTGGGCGACGGGAATGAAAATAAAAGGAAAGGCATGAAGCTGATGTGGGGACACAGGCTTTGTTTAATCGTGTTTGTTTCCACAGATGTGGGGCTTCTGCGTGTTGACGGGCGGCCAGGGAACAGATACATGTGACCAGGGGTGAGGGGGTGCTGAGTGAGGCTGGAACCCAGTTCTTCAGCTGGGGGTTGGGGCTTAACGCGGCGGGGGGGGGGATTTGCATGAAGGTCCCCCAGTTCGCTTTGCATTAGTTTAACAGAAGATCCATTGACTCATCTGACTTTCCATCAGATCAATGATGCTCAGCGTCTTCATCTGAAATCCGGATCTGATTATTCTATAATTTCTCCGTTCTTCTGTAACCATCATCAGAAGGTTGCTTGTACAAATCCAGGGGACAGTCAAGTGATTTTACTGTTCATCCCCTGAGCAAGGCCCTTGACCCCAAACTTCCCTAGGGAGCAGCTGACCTTACTGTCTCCGTTGCACGTGGCTTTGAATAAAAGCTTCAGGCAAATAAATAAAATGTAAAGACTGAGCCTTTGCCATTTTCCGTAAGCAAATCCAACACAGAGAGTTCCAGTTCTGAAAGTAGCTGCCTTTTCTCAGTCTGGGTGATTACATGACCTCAGACAAACACTGCTGCCTGTTTTGCATCCTTGTTTTCAAGGGTTAAATTCTCGGTTCATCCCACATTTACTCCCTTGCCTAATACCTCCAGGCTGTTACTGCTTACATGTAAAATGCAAGTTTAATCACTTTATTGAAGGACATTATTATCTACCTACACTATGCACTGTATCTTTTGTCGGTCCAGAAGGTCTGGAGTAATCACTGACTCGTTAAAGCCAGATATACAAAATGAACAAGTTGAACAAGTAGAAAAGGAGTCCTTTGTGTTGATTGGCCTTGGCGTACTGGCGATGCCACCTGCTCATTGGACTCAGTCCTTTCCCGGAATTTTTCTTAAGTGGGTCTTGGAATCAAGGCCATAACAAATCAGAGATGAGGAAACTGACTTTAAGAAATCTCCCTTCTATGCCTGCATTTTTCCCTCTGCGGGGTGTCTCTGAGTGTCTGTTTGTGGTTTTGGAGCACGTGTCCCTGAATATAAGAGAAAGATCTTTTACGTGCCACTATTTGCATATCCGCAGAAAAGATAGGGAGGGGAAGAGAGAGGGGGAGAGAGGGGGATGGATTATGGCCCAGCAGTGACATTTTGGCTTTCCTATTTCACAAAGCCATTTCTCTTAGCAGTGACCTTCTGCTCATTCTGTGGCACTTACAGATTTAATTGGTGTTAATAACATTAAATGTCATTAGTGGGAAAGTGACCTCTAAGTGGCTGCAGAGCACGTAAACAAACAATCTCTACTGTAGCAAGAAATCTGACTTCATAATATAGAACCCTGGTAAAGGGATAAGAAAATGTTTTGCGCAAGAAATTCCTGCCTTATGAAACAACTTAAGCAGAACCCTAAGGATGTATCAAATTAAATTACATGCCACATTGTCTTACAGAGGACTTGCATCCCATCCAGGGTGTACCCCAGCTCTGTGCCCCTGTGCTGTCAAAAATAGGCTCTAGACCCCAGTGCAACTCTGACTAGGGAAAGCACTTAGGAGATGAATGCATGGATGGATGATGGATGATGGATGGATAGATAAATTTTTTAGAAGACTGTACGCCTCACTAGAAAAAGCAGTTTGAAGATAGGGTAGATGAATGGAAGCATGAATGGCTGTTTTTTTTTCATTTTAAACATAAGAATTTGTTTTTGTATGAATATTTTATTGACATTGTGGATGTACATGCCAGCTCTTCACAGGCAGTTGAATGGTGCATATATTGTATGCAAGTAGCATTTATAAAATCTCTAATACTGATAGACACTCAGTGGTCATTTTATTAGGTACAGCAGCTTGTGAACGTAAACAGCCTGATTCTCCAAATATCTAATAGTGAGGCTAGAACTGACTACATAAACCATACAGACAAGGTCAAGAGAATTACTGCGTGGCTAAGAATTTTAATGGCTAAGATGTATGTGGATTTTAAACACGATAGTATTGATAGTGCCAAAATTCATGAGTGGCAGTTCTGTTGCTGAAAAGACGTCATTCCCGAATGGCCAGACTCGTTAAAGCTGACAGGAAGACCACAAACGCAGAAGAAACAGCTCAGTAAAACAGTGGTGTGCAGGAAGGCGACTTTAAATGCACAGCTTGTCAACCCTCAAAGTGGGTTTAGAAACAAAACAATGTCCTACCTGGTAACATCTAATAAAATGGTCACTGCCTGTATAACATACATAAATCTTGTTTTGTTTTACAATCAACTTTTGGCAGTGTCCAGAAAGCAGGTGCTGAGTGGAGTATGATGAGTATGAATGGAGAATGTGGCATGTAGGTAGTGTGTGTTTTGTTTTGGACATCCATCGTCCTTTTACGACCTCCAGATGTTACCTATAAATCCAAAACTAAGCCTGAATCCAAAAGCAGAATACCGTGTACAGAAAGGCCTTTGACGTCACAGACGGACCCTATAAAGGTGAGGGGATCCTCGCCGAAAGCCTACTGACGCAAATCGGCGGTGTGAGGACGCCTCGATAGCCTCACGCTGACACCTCTTACCCCCAGTCTCCTTCTGTCTGCCCTTCATTCCTCCCATCCCCCCACTCCCCCCCGTCCTGCCGATTGATGTATTCATCTACCACTCCCAAGTTAATGGATCACCCCCCCCCCCACTTCATCGCAAGATTTTCACTCCACAAGTCTCTCAATGCCCCACATCCAAGAAAAACACCTTCAGTGTCATCTTGATGATTTGGCAGCTCTTGGTGAAGAAAATAAGAAAGGAAAAAATGGTTGCCTTTTCCGGTGGTTTTATTATTTAGACCTGTAGTGTCATGCAGTCATGCATGGAAGTAAATCTGTGTCATCAGAATTTGAATTTTATATGCCACTGAAATTCTAACATTGAATATTTATGCATTGGAAATATGCATCGGAAAATCTATGGTCCGAATTCACATGCAAAAAATACGATGTTAAAAATATGAGTTATACATCCAGGATACCAAGGTCAAGCAATCGAATCTGTGGCTGCGTTCGATTTGGGATTTAGGTCTGTTTGCAGTTGACGTGACAAAAGCATCTGGCTGCGGCTGCAGGGGTGGAGTATAAACTGACTGCAGCCAAGTCGGACAACTTCTACTCCTGCATATTTCCAATGCATAAATAATCAATGTTACAATTTCAGTGGCATATAAAATTCTAATTCTGATGACACAGATTTACTGAAAAAATAAAGTTTATTTGCACAAGGATGGGGGGGGGTCTGATGTGCAATAGGGGGTCTGAGTGCAGGGTGGGCTGCTTATGCTGACCCCCAGGAGCATTTTTCAGAGGGTTAAGGGCCTTGCTTAAGGGCCCAATGGAGATGTGGCCATCCTGGCGAATGCAGGTCAATACAGGACCTTTTGATCTGATCAGAGGCAAGAGGCCTATCCTCCAGAGCCACACACTAACCCCCAGGAATTGTTATGCCGAAAATAAACAGAATAAAAGCAGATTATGGAGCGGTGACAATCCCATTGCAAGGGTGGAAGATGGCGTAAACAGCTTGGGTGTTATTTTGGGGTGAACATCACACGCGAGTAGAAAATTCAGGTGCTGGACACTGACGGAATCTTGCTGGTTGTTTCTGCAGACCATGTGATGTCAGGCCTTCTCAGACTGCCTCGCGGAGTGCCGCGTGCCGCCGAAACTCTATATGGGCTGCAGAGAAAATCAAAGCGGTGTGCTATGACTTCCGAAGCCACAGGGTACTTCCTGGCTCTCCTGCTGATCCCCCCCCCTTCCAATGGGTGTCTATAAAGAGTGCCCCGGGGGGGAATTGCCTTTGGCCTCGATCTCCACCAGCATGTGTTGTTGCCTCATTAAAAAAAAAAATTAAAAATCTGTGACCTGACCAGACTTGTTTCCTGATATCAGGGAGATTTCTCAAAATCGTGATCTGTTCAATACTACGGTGTAGGAAAGAGTTTTATATTGGGTGGCGGCAGGGGGCAAAGTTTTTACACAGATCTATTTATTGGGGGATTAATGGAGCCAAATTAAATATTGGGGGGTACATCCCCGTCCTCCCCCCGATTTGAAGGCTTAAGATTTAGGTATGTTTAGTTCTGATCTTAGGCATCTGACCCCTTAAAGGCCTGTTCATTCTCATGACACTCTGAGGCTCTGATAAGCAGGAGGCATTTTAAAACCAGAAGGAAGATGCCTGTGGCGGATCAGTCACTCCAGTAAGCGACAAATGTCAGATCACACTACATCCAAAAAAAAAAAAAAGATTTTAAATTGCCAGCCGCCCCCCCCCCCCCATGTTTCCCACGATGCAATGCTTCCCATAATAGTTTAGCCTCTTTGTGTCTATGCTGAAAAGGGAGGGCAGGGTCAAAGGGCTAAAGAGACAGCAGCGCCAGCATTAAACCCTGCAATCGTTCACTTCTAACACTCCCTAATTACCAGCAAGGCGAACATGAACTGAAAAACAGAAGACAAAACACTAGCGGAGACAGATAGATTCATGAGGTGAGGCCCTCCAGTGGCCGTCAGAGGGTGTGCAGCACCAGCAGGGGTATAATCATTATATATCTTTACTGAAGACAGCTGGTTCTCCAGGTGAGCTAACTGACACCTGACAAGATTGATCTTGTGAGCCGTACGGAACGCCTCAAACCACTGCTTTAAAAAAAAAAAACATGTAAACAGCATTTGTTTGACATGCTTACTATATATTATACTGCAAGAGGTGGGGCTGGATGAGTTACATAGGACACCCAAGGCCTCAGATTTACTTTTCTGAGATTGCTAGCAAAGGACCTTAGATTGACATATGCATGGACAATCAGGTGATGCCCATTTTACTAACTGTTACATTTTTTCCTGAGGTGGGGCAGTTTCCTGGGGGCTTAGGATATAGCCTAAAATAATCTGTGCATTAATCCCTCCCTGGATGTACATGTAAGACACAACACGTCCGATAAACATCATTTATCCACCCATTTACAACCTTGAGCCTTCGTGTCGAGCATTTGAAGACCTGGTGAGGAACCTGATTCATCAAAAATAAAGACAAAAATACATTTGAATAACACTACGCCTCTGGGAACACACAACAGGGGAATGCGTCCAACAGACATGATTCTTCCTGAGTGGGTAAATCGTTTAAAAATAGGGGACTGGCACAAAAAATTACAAAACCATTTCTGTGAGTGGGTCTGCTGGTAAAGCGCTTTGCAACTTCTGGTGATACTGTGCCTGACATTTTGTAACACACTTGTGTATACACTTCTGATCATACAGCTGTATATTTACCAGTTGTACCAATGAAATGACACCTCATATCCTGCACTGGGAACACTGCTGTCCTGTCTTGGTTACTCATTTACTGTCTTAACTCAGTGGATTTTCCCACAAGTGAAATCTCTGAGAAAACAGCCTTGGG
This sequence comes from Cyphomyrus plagiostoma, assembly GCA_019775915.2. Lineage (NCBI taxonomy): Eukaryota > Metazoa > Chordata > Actinopteri > Osteoglossiformes > Mormyridae > Cyphomyrus > Cyphomyrus plagiostoma. Next base: position 49,560,988 of record JABFEA020000001.1, read on the forward strand.
AACAGTGATGGCATTAACTTTGCTCAAAGTGACTCCATTTTATTAAAATGAAGGGAGTTCAGATGACTTCATATATGAAAAGTAGCAAGGCAATAATACTGGGAAGTACAGATAAGAGAATGTGGACAGGTGAACAGTTTATTAGAGTTGGTCGCTAATGGACTTATAGAAAACATTAACCTAAATTACTGAAAGAACCTTGGTACCACTAATGAGAGGATGTGATGGATGAGTGGAAGGAACGATGAAAGCGATGAGCACACACTCCCAGCAAGACAAAAGCCAAAACCTGCTACTCTTCCTCTCTTTACGCCTTCCTGACAGTAGTAACACGCTACTCTAATCAACAGCCCCATCTTATTTAGTGATAGCTTTCTTCAAAGTGATGTACATCTTTTGAAGAAGTAGGGTCAGTCAGTCCTTGAAATAACTGGCTCTTGCTGAAGGTCCCAAAGGTACAAACACCTTGCTGAGTCTGAGATTTGAACCAGTAACCTTTAGATTACAGGCACACCATCCAAACCCACTGACACACCCATGCCCCCATCTTATATCAAGATTCCACCACATGGTCCTCCTGACCAATGCAACAGTGCATAGGCAGCATCTCACTCGAACCTCTGACTTCAGTTTATGATCGTTAATTGCTCCCCTGACGAGAATAGTGATCATGTATCCTATCAGGTGGAGCAAGCAGGAGGTGCAGTCTCCCATTGTCAAAAAAAGCAGGTGATCTCCTGCAGAGATTACTGAACTTTTTGCTTGCATTTGACTACTTGGCTTTGGGTTAAACCAGGCAGCGACGGGCGCTTCATGTTAACACGCAACTTAAAACGAATACACACAACAATTTCTGGATATACTTTCATAACAGACGTGAATACATTTAAAGTTCACCAAACCTTGGATAGCTCCTACTCTCTCGATATGTCATCACCTGTTTCTAGAAGCCATACAAACACCGGTTGGTTGTTCTGTTAAGTTTTTTTTTCTCAGCACCTTCAAACTTCAAGACCTGGTTGCCAGAAAGGCCCGGTGGTTTGGCTACCATGATGTACATAAAAATACTCAAGATCCAGGCCAAACCCTTTAAACAAACAATATAACTACATGCACTTCATAAAAACAAAGTAGTTATTGAATTCTAGCATTTTTGATGCATCAAGAGCCACTTATACAATTAGATGCGTGGTGACTCAGATCCAAGAGAGCATGGATGCTGGACAGAGACATCGATCCATTTCAGACACCCGAGCGCTGAGGGCGATTTACCGTCATTAGCTCATCTGGGTTGCATATCCCTAAGGCACCATAGCATTAGCATCATCATAAATTCCAAGAAACTCCACTGAGATTACGGTCACTGCAGCCCCTCAGTGCTTTTGGGAAATGCCACCCTGCACGTCATGCTTGAGGGCCATGGCAGTAAGCCCACACAAGCTAGATGCAGTCCTGGACATAGGGTACTGATTTGCTCCAGTTCTCAAGGAGATAGAAGCATAAGCTTTATTATCCGCTGAACTTCTGGGGTCTTTGTAACTGGTACCAGTGTAACACAAGCAGGGCACAAAGATGAAATGATGCTTTATTTGTCATTTTTGCAAGTGTGACTAAAGGTACATTAGAATGCTTGGTAACAGCAGTCATGTATAATGAATTATAGATACCTTCATAATGCAGTATAATGCATTCATAAAGTATTGTGAACATGGCTATAACTATTTTTAAAAACACACAACAAATTCTATCCATGTTTATTATGCATTATGAATTCCAGTAGTGACCATTGTAATGCATTATGAAGGTATCCATAGTCCATTTTGACACTGTCAGCAGTAAAGTGTTATTGAATGCTTCTTTTTACATATCCAATCTTACTGTCTTTTGAGAGACACACACACATAGATATAATAGTTCCGAAGCGAGGTTTGGGGTTACAACAGAGGGTCAGGCCATTTATCTGACAATCCTGGAGCATTCTGGGGAGTTAAGGTTCATGCTCAAGGGCCCAACGGAGATGTGAGTAGTCTGCTGAGACACAGGCACAAACACAGACCTCCCAATTACACAGAAGTAAAACCCTGTTAAAACTGGTTTAATCACAATAAGGTAAAATCCTGAAGCTGCATGTCATGATAAATCTCAATGGATTCGGGGATATCAAACCCAGAACCCTGTGACTACAGCACTGTTAATCATCTAAAGACTTAAGGGCTATGCTCTGGCTCCTCGTGGCTGCAGGCAGTCTGTGATTTTTGTCACCAGTGACAGACAGTAGGATTTTGGAAAACAATGAACTTCACAAACAGAGGAAAAAGCAAGGCAAATTTGTTTTTACATTTTACTCACCAGTACACAGCTTCCTGAAAGCGGAGAAATTAAAAAGGGACAAATCTTGTTTACAGCTCTGCACACAAACTGTTTTTTCCCCCTAGGTACAATACAGCCTGTCATAGCTCATGGAACACAGAGTCACTGCTCTCTACACTGGCTAATAAATCCTTGGGTTCTACTTAGCTCTGTTCCACTTTGTGTTGTTATTTTGCCTTCTGCATTGTAAAATATGCTTTATTATTTCCCAGAAATCTTGCAGCTGCATGACAGAAATACAACAGGAACACACTAGCCTTGGACAAATTAACGTTTATTTCCACATGGACGTGCTCCCAGTAAAGCAAGAAGACATGTGATGGCGTGTACTGTCGCTGCACTGATTCATGTTCCTGTATTGAGCGTCTGCTTCTGCAGTCACATGATGTCACTGTGAGAATTGGGGCAGCCGCTGCGGGTCACATGGGAGTCGCGAGGGACTTCCAGGAACTGTTTTCTAGAACAAGCTAGAAGAACGTGATCACTGCAATTTATTTTCATGGTTTGTCAATGACATGTATCACCAAGTGTGAATTACTTTCATTTGCCTACATAATATTCTGTGAATACTAATTAATCATTACAATAATATGTACACTAATAAATACACTAAAAGTAAGTACACTAATGAGTACACTAATAATAAGTACACTAATAAGTATACAGAAGTTATTTGTTTGTAGTGCTAAAACTTTTATGAATTTGTTTCGCAATACAGTCACACAGTTTGTTGTACAGTAGTATTTACAAAATGTCACATAAAATGAGGCTTTGGAATAAACTTTTTTTTTATCTTGATATTCTCCATGTTGTTCTTTAACTTTTCTATTTAGATTTTTTGTTACTAATTGTAGTTTACAGAAAAGGTTTTCAGCATTTCTGTTCTTTTACCTCTTGCACTTGCAACCCATATAGAATTTAAAATTTTAAGAATTTCTAATTGGTTTTTGGGCAGCACCAGTGGTTGGGGTAGGAGGTAGGGTGCTGTCTACATGCCTGATAACACAACACTAGATTATAACTGTCTCAGATTTGATGCTGCCCACCATCAGGCCTTAGGGTCCAGAGTCCCTGTCTCACTTCCACTTTTTGGTAACCATCACCTGGTATGTGTTGACATATCCCCTCGTCAGCTGCCAAAACACATAACCCATAGGTGTGAGCAAACAACCACAAAAGCATGCATACACACTGCGACACACAGTCCCAGATTGGATGTGGGCTTCTGACATTCAGAGACTAATTGGTTTTATAATGCTGAGATGTGATTGGCTGACAGCCCCCAGGATGTGCCTCTGACCTTCTTCATTATTTCCCCCACATACACACAAACACAGGCCTGTGGACTACATTCAGAGACTCTGTGAGCTTGACCTTTTCATGGAATAATTGATAAGAAACAATTCCAGACAGCAGGGAAAAAATGTAAACCGGTATTTGTACAATAAGAAATCTGGGACTTGTGTCAAAAATCTAAGAATCTACAAGGATCTATAATAACATTATATGTACAGTAGGATAACTTCAGTCAATGACTTTTACCAACTGTTTGTGAAGTCTTCTCAATACCATTCAAGTTCATACAGATAAGACATTCGGTATGTCATTAATTGGATTCTCCTAGTAGACCTTGACCTAGAATGTGGAGATTCCTGGATTGACCCTCTGGAGCCTGGAAGACATGAATGACTGGATTTGACAACAAGAAGGCAAGAGATTGAGAAGATCCAGTAAAATTCAAGGGCACATTGACCCTGGCTGTCGGGTACTAAAGACAGGGTTAGTATGACCCCCGACCCTCACACAGCTGGACACGTCTGCTCACTTCGCCAGAGGTCACAAGCTCGGCTGTTCTCCCGTCCGCTGCCAAATGACACGGCGTTCTGCCTGAGAGGAAGAGCATAAGATAAACATATGATTAGTGTTATTTAAACAGAGGAAAAGTGCATTGGGGAGCCGTCCATACTACAGAGGAATAGGGACATCAACTCGGAGTGATGCTGTCTTTGAGAATCATGCAAAAAATGAAGTAAATACTGGCAAGTAGATGAGAGACACTTTGAGGTATTAAAAGGGAGAGAAAATGTCAAAATTCATGGGTATGTGGAGGCTTTATTTATGTGTCCATGTCAAGGGGCGGATTAAGTGGGGGTTGGGGAGAGAGGGAGACAATATGAATGTTTTTTTGGAATTCCTGGATATTCCCATCAAATGGGCTAAGCTAACTACTCAAGAATTGGCTGCACTACTACAACTGGAAGCAGGTGGCGTCATTTCAAGAAGGATTGGGAAAACGGGATGATAGACTTACGACATACACTTCCTACCACTTCATCAGCCACATCCAAACCAAACCACATACAAAACAACATCCATGTGCAGTGAAGCAATCTTGAATCCAAGCTAAATATTTCTTAGTCTACTTATTATTTGACGCACTTTTCTGGGTGTTTAATAAATTGCATTTTGTCATGCTGAACTGCAGTGCTAGGTGTTAGGTGTGACATTGAGGTGAGTTCATACACAATTTACTTTTTAAACAATTACCAAAACACCTGACATCATACCATGAATCACCAGTGGACCACAGGTCATCACTGCATCATGTACATTTGACCTAAGATACTAGTGATTGTTGGTCTGATCCAGCACTATTGCAAACCTAATGGACCTGCTTCTAATGATGACTGCATCAAGTCACCTAACCTCCACAAACCCTGCGACTTCACTCTATCACGTGTCCAGTCATAGTAATAAAAATAACACTGGTGTTTTTAGCATGCTGCTGTCAAAAGGGACAGTCTACCTTCTTGCACTGAGTGTAGCAATTATAGTACCCTTTGCAGGAATGCATTTGGTGACATGTTCCTTTATCAAGGTTTATAGAAAATCAATAAGACACAATGTCACAGATTAGACACAATGGCAGTATAAAAACATAATGTCAGTGTTATGTCTACTGTATTGAATGTAACATTGCTTTAAATTGGTGCTAACCATTGCTCATTTTTTTCAAACTTGTCTACTTAAACCCTCTCTTCACATTGTTGTTGTCTAAAAGATAAAACATTTGCCGAGTTTATACATCAAAGCCATTTTACTCGGATTGTATTCATACTACAAGATGCCTTAGATGTAACGATGCAGCAAGATGTGTCTGACAAGACTCAAAAAAAGATCAACACTGCCCCCTACAGTCAGTTACCAAACGTTCAAATGTACAGCAGGGAAGGAAAAAAAAAATGCTTTCTAAAGGGGTTACTGCAGTCTGTTTCCACGATGCTAGAGCATCAGCCATAGAGCTGTGTGTACGGTTGGAACAAGAACACGTGCGTGATGGCAAAATGTATTCCTGGCACCTAAGTAACATATTCCACAAACTGTGAACAACTTAGTTATAAACATGTATTGTTACAAGCCCAATGTGAGTCTAGGCTGTCCAAACAAGCTAGCCTGTGGGAAAGCCGCTTACTCGCCCGGCACACAATAAGGCTTTGCTCTGACTGTGTAGTACTGTCCCTCACATTAGCTTCACATCAGGGTCTTGTGGTGAGTTGTGTGGTCTTGGCCTGAGTTCCATGGCCAAAGTTGTGCCAGTGACTTACATTTCAACACATCCCAGCTTTGTGTTTTCCGTAAGGCCCTTTGCGTCCGCCATCCCCCAGAAGCGTATCTGATCCTCAGTACGCCTCATTACGGAAAGCCGCTCCGCAGTCACCAGGCAAGGAATTACAACATTAAAGCTGCCCGGAGCACCTTTAGCACTAAATATGCTACAGTATGCTGTCCGAGGGCCGGACTAATGCTCGGTGCTTAGCGCCTATCTCAGGGTCGGCTGACAAAATAGCAGTTTGTAATTGCATTCAGCTTTATGCTGTCCTCCCTTTTCAACAATGACCTTGAGAGAACAGAGCTGGCTCTAACTGCTGACTTTGTTTCACGCATTTCATGTCAATTTCAAGGATAAAGGAGAGTGACTTCATGTAAATAACATCGACAGTCTCAGGGCAATTTTTACAGTCAAAACAAAGGCTGTTATACTGTCTTTAATGCTACTCTATTTGTACTGTACTAGTACTCTAGCAGTACTACAGCAAACAATTATAATAATAATAGTAATACTAATACTCCCCTCCACGTCTGTAATGGCTGCTCAATGCAAATAAGTTCTCATTCATTCAGAGCTTGTTCCAGGATGCGTAAGGTTCAGACCAGCATACACCCAGAATGTGAATGGCTCATCAAAGTCAATAAATCTGAAAATAAGAAGCAGCACTCCACAGCAGAAGTCCACCATTGTCAACTTGTCAACAGATTTATTGGCATATGCAGCACATTTTGTTTCATTATAGTCTTCAGACAACTGAGGAACGGAATGCGGTTTAAATGTCATAGAAATGCTTTGTAGTGACGGAATTCACGCCATGAAAAATGCACATCTCCTAGAGGGCAAATGTACCCATTTGTACAAGTGGACTCTCATAATGATTCATCTGTGTAGCCTGCTGAACGTGTACTGATCTTCATAAAGTAAGATTTTCATTGTGCAGTGGAACTGACTGTTTGCTGTGCACATGGCAGATAAACTCTTGTATTTTGAATCAGGAAATGTTGTGTTGGTTACCTGATGCCATCCAAAGACATGCTATTAGAATAACTGGTGTCTCTAAATTTCCTATAGGTTATTACTGCCTGCATATGTCCAGTGATGGACTGGCATAACCATCCAGGGTGCTATATGCTGCTCCAAGCCATCCCCCATGTGACAAGCATCTAGAAGATGTATGGATTACAATAATCCAGGGCTGGGTTGCATATTGATGACTAGTACCACTATGCAACATGGTATTATTCATTTTTGCTATGGATAACAAGCATTGGCAGCCTCAAGTCGAACTCAACCGGACAAGAGTATTTGCTGTCATCTATCTCTCTGTAATACAGGATTGAGAATGTGGTTGTTTAGTGGGAACATTTCACATTTGGTAAGGTTCCTCTAAGAGGAATTCTATTGCTACGTATTGCCAAATGCAATCCCTCACTAGCGCAAAGAGCAACCCACCTGACTCCAGATTGCCCCTTTAGCCACTGAGCTGACCCCTCTGACCGCAAAAGCCCAACAACAGTATAAGACTATCCCATTTCCACTTGATTGTTATTACAACTTTTTTTTACTACCTTTTTTGTAAAATTGAATGCATCCAAATATCTAACTATGAGTCTAGAAGGTGATAATGCAAGGTTAGGCCAGCAAGATGGGTCTAAGAATGTGAGAAGGCATGAGAGACCAAAGCAATCTATTTGATCCCTGTTTCGAAGCTTCTGGAATAATTACAGGCCAGACTCTCCCCTCTTTGCTTCTAGATCCTGCATCTCCCCTGAATATAATTACCCATCGAATGGTCCACCAAGACCGCGTCCTTGAACTGCTTTTATTTGCATGGACTGCTGCATTTTAATCAAGTCTGTGATGTTGCAGATACTGCTATGAACTTAGGTGGGCAGTGGTAGCTTCATAGTTAGGGAAGTGCATTTGTAGTTCACAGATTGTTGGTTCGAATTCCTGACTTGCAAGGTACTGCCCCCAAGCACAGTTCCCCAGGCACTGAATTAGCTGTCCTCTGCTATGTTACATATGGGCTAAATGAAATTTGTTACTGTGGCGTGTCAACAATGACCACTGATAACTTAATTCTAAGTGCCAAAAACACAGAGGGGAAAAAAGACAGGCTAATTTTTTTCTTACTTTTACCAGCATCAACATTTCTGCCTTGGCAACCTTTTGTATGCTTTAATTTAAAAAGGCACTTCAGGTATTTAATGCTCAGAGGTCAGATTTACAGGTAACTTTCAGATCCGCTTTGTTACCTTAGGTGAAGGAATAAAATAATAGCGATCACTATGATAAGTGATTGATGCCGTCTGTGAGGCAGAACATTGGGTACTTGGCTAACATTCATTTTGACCAAGTTTATTTTCTTCATACGAGCAAGAACAGGAAACATATGAGAATCCCATCCACTCCTGTGGTGGGCATGCAAAAAATCAAAACCATCCACCATTTGTTCAATTTCTGAGCGACGCTGACAGTGCTCAGTGTACAACCAGACCGGACACCTGGGTTAACAATGTGGAATTCTGGGTAATCGTAACCCTAGGGTTTTCGCCGTTTGCCAGTCCTAGCGTTGTAATTGGGTGGGGGGGGCTTTTAGGGGCCTTGCAGACACAACTTGCCCATCATGAAGCACATGGCTGCCCCTTTCCTTGCCTACACTCCCACTGCTAAATTTTATCTCAAAATCCAGATCAAGTAAGGTTTAAAGGGCATTATTTAGATTTATGCTGGTCTTAAAGCAGGAGGAAAACACGGACACTGTACTACCCTGTAGACCATGTCTCTATAAATAATAGGACTTCCTGTAGCTGGGTGTGCCACAGGAAGTTCTATTTTTTTCCTAATGCTGTGAATAACTGGGAATCTAAGCAGAATGCATAGAGCAGCAAATCAGAAAATGGGTCATCTGTGCTTGTTTGGAGACCTTGCCTGTTTTTAGACCACGTCCTCTGTAAACACATAATGCCCTTCATGCTTTTTTAAGCCACTTGATCATGTCAGATACCATTATCTAGCTTCCCTTAAATTTCCTGGTAGCTCTTGACCAGATGGTTGCTGGGTCAAGTCCGGGGAGGGGCAGCTGTAGTAAGCAAAAGGAAATGAAATAATTAAATCTTCAGTTTCATAAATCGGTGATTAAAAGCATGTGTCACCTAAGCCGGGACGGGTGATTATGATCCTTGGTTGAGCTTTCCAAGACGAGGGAAAATGTGAAAACCCAGAACATGGCAGTAGACTAGCCTCTCCATGGCTGTTTTAGCACTTCGGAGCGGTTAGCCGCAGCATTTCTCCACCGGCGCTGACCTCCCTCGCACCCGGACGGGAGCCAGTTTACAGTGTGGGGTTCTCCTACCTTCCTGAACTTTAGTGAAGAAGAGGGCACGTCTGTTAGAGTCATACTGTAGTGGAAACAGGGTGGAGGAAACTGTGGCCCAGGTTCTGGAGCAGCCTCCCCACCTTAAGCCCGACCCACTGATGGGTTTACAATGTGACTGTACCCCTGATTTGTCCCCTCCCTCCATGAGGCGATACTTGACCCTGCCTGGCTGATGGACCAGGTCCAGCTCAGGTCTGGTCCATATTACGAGTCATTAGACACTGGGACAGAGCTTCCAGCACTCAGGTACGGGACATAAAAGCGGATCCGACCTCGGAATGATCCGCACCCACGCTGGGGCGGCTCTCTGCTTCCTGGATGGAGGGTCAGGGGGAGGTGGCGTGAAGCACTCCTCTGGGAGACGTTGACGCCATGTGGGGTCAGGATGCTCTCCATGGAGCCAGACCAGACTTCCTTCCTCCAGGAGAACCACGCCAACTCAGCCTACTCCACCGGCACTAATGAGGTCAGCAGATCCACACGCCTCGAAAGGGTGAGCGGCCTACTCTTGCAGACTTGGCCTGTGGTTTGGGATCCTCCTCTTTTCCGTTAGGACCAGATGGGGTGGCAAAGTTTCACACCCCGTGTCTCCATAAGTGGGAGCTTAACAGGGTCATGGTCAGCCATTACAGATACGCTAATATCTAACTACCTAGCTAACTAGATAGATAGATAGATAGATAGATAGATAGATAGATAGATAGATAGATAGATAGATAGACTGAGCATTAGGAAGTCCTTGACCGTGCTTCCTATAAGAAACAGCTGTTTAATTGGAAGAAATGAGATATAAAAAAAGAGGTGAATTTTGTGGATGGGAATGTAGGGCAGGAGCTCATCATTCTGGCTAGGCCTCATCTGGAGCCAGTCCCGTAATATATATTGAGGTAATGGACTGAATGGCATCTCTGCTACGTCACTCCAACTGTAGATACATTGGGCTAAGAAGGCTTCTGTCACCTCTTTGACAGAAGCTTACGTTCTTGAACTTAATCCTTTTCTAATGAAATATTATGATCTGTTGATGAAATGTGAGAACCCTTATGTGTCACTAAGAAACCTGCAGGTGTTGAGTACGTCCCCTACATTGACCATCAAATGCCAACATAGCACCAAACAGAAGATTCTTCAGTAGCCCAAACCCTGGAGTCATGATAGGTATTTATGCTGTGTTCCATTTGCCCTCGGAACTCAGATGCCGAGTCGGATCCAGAGTTTTGAAGCCAGAAGTGATCCGATCCAAGACGGCTGCACCCTTCAAAATCCAAGATGGCTGCACCCTTTATCAACAGAAGGGAAAGTTATAGTTGTATCCTGTTTAAGCACTACTTTTCATTTGTGGCTCATTAAATCGATCATGCACACTATACTGTCTAACTTATCTGTGGGCGTGTTGTTACATAGTTTTATACATAAAGTCCTATGCGTAATGTGTTATCAACTGATATCACTAACAATGGCTAACAATTAACTGCTAGAATTGGATTTCATGATTAGTTGGATTATTTGTAGTTCGGGCTAATTGTAAGTGAATGAAGATAAAGGCCATTTTAACTGAGGTACTTTAAATCTGACAAGTTGTCCGGCTAAGCAAAAAATCTTGGTTTTTGACATGGGTCCATGGTATTGCTACTTCTGTGGCAAATGGAACGCATCCGACTTGGTTTTCCCCAAGTTTTTAGTGGATGTGACATAATCTCGGCAACTGAAACTCGAATCCAAAGGCAAATGGAACGCACCATTACACAGCTGAATCATTTTTAGTCATCTGTGTTTCAGCTTAATGGCGACAGTTGGGAGTCACCTCTCCATGTGAACAGAGCTGTGGTGATGTAATGCTTTTGCAAAAACCTCTACAAACAATACTTAAAATGACTCAGCACAAATAGTACAAATTTGCTTTTTGCCATCATCTGCTCTCTTGAACTTACATGCATTTTTTCCCACAGCAATATACAACCAAGAGAGCAGGGCTAGCCAGTTCCTGAAGCATTTGGTGGCTATGGGTCTAGCTCTAGGGCCTAATGCTGAAATTACTCTGCCAACCAGAACTTAGCAGGAACTATGGATAGGGCCAAGAATACCTAAGGATAGGGTTATGGATTCTCTATGTAGATCAAGGACAGAATTTACTTTGAAGACCTTGAGATTATCCGACCATCGGTGCATTCAGCTTTCCAAGCCAAAGACCATATTGACGACTGGAGCTCAGTGACATCGACAGGTAGGCGCAAACTGGGTGATCCAAAGTCCCACCGTTTTCATAAACTGGATGATCTGCAGAAAGCTGGAACTGCACAAAAGCCAAAATGGAAACAAAGAGACACAACTGAAAAACTGAAGTTGCACAAATATGCCAGTTAAAGACTGAATCCGCATCACTGGAAAATGAATCGATAAAATTCCTGGCCACATTGTCTTCCTCCTGAGCCGTGTTCTCAAGCGCTGATATGATTAAGATACGAGCTGAAATGACTGCACATAATTTGAGATAAGGTAAAATTGTTGAAGGACTGACAACGGGCAATTTAGCAATCAGGCAGGCTGGAGAAAAAGTTACCTCTGCGAGTTTGGCCAACACACCAGTATGGTTTTAATGTCGGAAGTCCTTCTCTGATTGGCCCATAGAGTTACTTGGACATGAAAGATTTGTGTAGTAGACATGGATACAGTGCCCCAGACAGAGGTCGGCATGAAATATAAGTCCTGCTGAAGTTGTGTCACAGAGAGGAACAAAGAGGAACTTCTCAGGTAAAGTAAACCCATTGGCAGATGGCATGTGGGTAGGGTTAAACGGTAACCAAAAGAAAGAGAAGTTTCTAGTCTGTGAAGAGTGAACACAACGCAGGGGTGCATATGGGGGGTCATGTCCCACCCCAGTTTTATAGGGACCTTGATTAGTCCCCCTCATTTTTGAGGAGAAGAAACCTTTAATAGGTAAGTAGCATCCCTAAAAATGGTGAGATATCTAAATATACAATGCATGTATTCCTATTGCCCTTTGTACATAGCTTCCAGTTTTCCACTTTCATGATGACTTACTGATTTAACGAAGAAAAAAAGTGTATAAAATAAGTCTATACAATTCTAGATAATCTATTCTAAGCCTATGTTGGATGCAATTGTCAACATAATTTCCCGTAACTCACACTAATTTGTGTTACTGTAACAAAACTTTATCTAACATAAAATGATGTCTGTTAGAATAAAGCAATAAATGTATGAATGTGTTCTCACATAATATGTAACATTACAGTATACTGGTGTTCATTAAATATTAAACTCTACTGGGATAAAGTTAAACTTGCAACAGATTGCATAGAAAGCTGTCTGTTGTTTATGCTCTTGTCCAGTCGGCCATTTGTAGATGATTGGCAACTCCATACCAGACAACAAAGTAACGACTATGTCAGTAAAAATGCTCAGTGTGTTAAACTATTAGCATACACTGAATGTCTCATCAAACATAGCTATGTAAGCTTGACAGTTGAGACCTTTTGTTTGATCTCCCCCACATCAAAAATGTCTCCCGCACCCCTGCCTATTTCTACCATAAGACAAACTCGGATGAGAGAGGGATGGATCCTTGGGAACTCACTCATGAGACCAGGAGCAGACAGCTGAATACAAACCAATGATGGCAGGTGGTCTCGTTCAACCAGAAATCATGTACTTATATTTGATATTTACTGTTGTTGCTACTATTGTTATTGGCAACACAACAGAACAAGCATGTTCCCCACAGCCTCTGAAAAGCTAGCATTATGACTCAGAAATCTTCTGTCGTCTAATCTTTAGTTATCAGGAATAAAACGTCAAGGACAGGAGTCAGTCGAGGGTCACAGTCGTGCCTGTGCCGGGATGACGGACGGGCATTGGGCTATCAGGTCTGAAGGCATACATATAGCACCGTAAGCAGATTGCAGGAAATGACCTCTTACAACTTCCTCTCTATCGCACATCTCTCATCAGGTTCCAATGTGTTCCAGGTGCTGGGACTGTGTCACCGGGCTTGGACTTCCCCTTCCTGTGTCTAACTGCAGCAGCCACTGTCCTCGCCGGGCAGCACTTCCTGGTTCTTGTCAGACCCCCTCGTGCCAACAATGGGTGGCCATGAGCATGTCAGGAATGACTAGGGTGGGGTCACTCATCTGACTGGCAACATCTGAATCACGTTTTTGTGGCCATTAAGGTCCCAGGGCAGAGGTAACAAAGTATTGTGCTCTCTCTCTCTCTCGCTCTCTCTCTCTCTCTCTCGTTACAGAAAACAAAGGATGGAAAGAGTTTGGGGTGATAATCTGACCATGCACATGGCACATGTTACACAATGTGCAGCCGTGTTGATTGCTGTAGTAACGCTTGCCAGCTAGACAATATTGATGTAGCCAAGGCCGCTAAGTAAGGGAGAAAGTGAAATGTGGCCTTTAGCAGATATTGCTACATTATTAACATATCAGTGAAAAACTGTGTTCCACAGGAAATAGATGAAACGGTATCAAATGGAAAAGTCTGGGAACTTTGTGTCCAATTGCTATTTAGCAAAAAACAGTTGATGGGGATGGGTAACCTTGGTTTGCACACCAATTCCTCTCAGTCGATGTTGGTGGTAATCAACATCAACTATCTGTTGTTCCACAGATTCCATCCCTCATCTGCCCGGTGTCATCTCCACAACTATTTGTGGGACATTTTTTGCGAGTCTGAGATGTCTGTAATGCTGGGTGAAGGGCGCAGGCTAATGCCTAAGATGCCCCACTATGTCTTCATTTTGGCTGACTTTCAGTATTTACTGATGGGAAACGTACTCCAGTTTTCAGCAGAGAGAGAGCTTGCTGGACATCCAGTGGATTCCAAACCAGATCTTTAGCTTCTAAAATATTGGCTGACCACATTTCATTCCCTTCACATATTGCCATCCTAGAGCATCCACAGTTTTTACATTCTGATCTATTTTTTTGGTTCCAGGTCTCTTGTGCACAGAAAAGTCCACTGAGATGTGGCTCCAAAAGCCATCTGCATAACAGGCAGCCTAGTTGATTAAAATTGCCATAAAAATGGCAGCCTAGTTGACCAAAAATCCCCAGAACCACAGACTGTACCCTTGACTGTAATTCGGTGCTACTGTCTATGACCTTAATGAGGAAAAGTGAGTTTTTATGAGTCTTCAGTTGCCACGGTCACTGCGATCATTCTCTATCTGACCCAATCTGGGAGTCAGTTTTATTTGTTTTTCTAACCCCTCTGCCTCATTGTGGCCATTTGTACAGGGCCTCAGACAATATTTCATGAGACATCAGGTGGTCTGTTATATTGAAAATTATATCAGATCCCTATGACAGACTGAACTGAAAGAGGCTGTTTGTAATCTTAGATACTCTATGGCTGTACAAACCTCAGTGAAATATGAATGTACAGAGTTAGTCCCTGACCCAATCAACTGAAGAGGAGTTGTCTCTTCCCCCACAGTGCAGAAGCATAATTACAGCAATCAAAGTACTTGGTTCCCCTGGCTAACCCGTACTAAGTTTTATCAAAGCTCTGGAGCACCCCCAAGTGTAAGCACCAAGACAGGCAGCTGGGTCAGCTGTCCTATCCTCATGTGCATCAAGGAGGCCTGATGACAAGAGCAGAGAAGGAAGAGGTGGGAGAGAGACATTGTTTCCTCTGCCCAGGGCTCCGATGAGATGAACAGCTGGGGGGGGGGGGGCATACCCTGCGGACCTTGGCGTCAGTGGAGGACATTGGGAGGTTGGGTGGGGTTAGGACTTGCTGGAAATGTGACCAAATGGGGCAGCTTTTGACGCCGCCCTCACCTCGTCACAGTCTCTCAGGAGCTGGGGATCCATGTCTTTTAATGGCTTCCTGTGACATTCATTCGGGGGGATTTGGGGGAACCAGGGACGTACTTTGGCGTTGGATCCAGCTCTTCCTTCCTGCCATTTATAGTCACGTAGCCAATTTCTCTCTCTCTTTTAACCGCCTGCAATTTTACTTTTATCTTCCTAGGTAGATATCTTGGGCAGATTTTCCTCAAAGGCCGATGAACTTTGATTGTGGCCGTACCACAGGCGTGGATCCAGCATGGGCTGCATTCACCCCCTTTGTCCTTCCTCGATTGCCACCGAATTCTTGGAGTTTGTCGGAAAACAGGTCGTGTGTCCAGCGGTTCCGTGTTTTGATTTTAATCCAAAGCATCCTTCCAAAAGCCAGAAAAAATTAAAGAGAGCTAATCTTCGTTTAACATTGTCCAAAAATACTGCACACTTGAGCTTTTTCATCATAATTAAGATCTCAGTGTCTGCTTAATCAGAGCAGGACAGTGAAAATTATAAGATCAGAAGTCTGCTTGTAATATATGCATTTTTTGCTGCATGACCCATTCAGCCATGCACTTAACTCACTCCAGATATGGATTTTTTAAATGACTGTAAGTAGGAAGGAAACAAGCATATTTTTAATGCAGTCCCTTTTTATTCCCAACACAGCCCAACTCCATTCTCTCCTGATAATCCTGTGAGCCCCTACATTTTACAGCTGGATCTGGAAATTTTCAGAAATTTCAAAAATAAAATTACCCCCTTTTTAAGCGGCAACTATGGACAATAGCTAGTTTGCACAGAGGCTGACACAGAAGGTCTTTATGAATGGAACGAGAGAGAGAGAGTGAGAGAGAGAGAGAGATCTGGAAGCCTTTGACATGGTTCAGGGAATTATCTTCAAAAACCTGAGCAAATAAATAAATAAATAAACAGACGATGCTTCGCTAATTGCAAACATGAGACTGAATTACGGAGGCAGAGGTGGAAACGTGGCAAGCTCCAGGAACAGTCCCCGCGGGAAAAAGAGGACTGGGCCCTGATTGGAGGAGAGGCCAGTCTGCTGTGCCGCCTTTGGCCTGCTCAGGCTTCTGAGAGCTTTAAGCCTTTGTTCTGTCCATATGGGTGAGGAAAATCGATCGGTTCAGCAGGAAGTGTATATTCTGAAAATGTCGCTGTGTTTCTCCTTGAACATCGGGCCCAAGATCCCTTGCATCTAATCCTTTTGGGTTTAGGATTAGTTAACAATTCTGAAATACCCAGCTTAGGTTTTCATAATGGCCACTCCAGGCTTTATAGCCAACTGGACAAGCTTTAAAAGCAATGGGCCTCCTTCACAAAAATAAATAAATAAAAGAATACCTCTTTAAGTGTGTTACTCCTCGACCAACGGTCTGTAGGTGAGGGCTTTACGAGGCTGCATGTGCCCGGTGAATGGGGCGGTTCGGGTATCAAGGAGCAGTTTTGTCTGAAACGCGTGTCAGCCGTTAGCTGGGCCTAATGGTAGGCAGATGCTAGCTCGAACACCCCCCCTCACCATTGCCGCAGCAGCGTGCGGTTTTTAAATGGGTGGAATAAAAAACAAAAATGCCATAGCTGGGAGACTTTCCCCTTCCCAACAAATGTGTCGGTTTCCCGGTATCCACGACAGCGCGAGTAACAGACGTCGAGGGTGGCCAATGGGATGAGAGGTGACGGAGAGATGGTCCCAGTGTCCCAGCCGTGACCAAAACAACATGTCAAATTCATCTATTTTTTTTGGTTTTCTGCTGTTAAGCATTATTAGAAAAATTGTAACAGTCTGTGCTCAGTCTGTGTTTAGACTTGCATATCATAATGACAGATATACGGTTAGTTATTAAACGGCGATATTACCCGCTGACCTATTTTTGAAAGACTAATAGGAAACACAAAGGGAGTTTAATGCATGAAACGCTTTATAAAAATGGAGGGGCTCGGATATTCGGAAAGGGGGCTAGGATGACCCCTTTCTTTTTTTTTCCTGTGGGAGCTGATAGTTAGATGCATTTCTGTGAGGGGGATAGAGAGTTAAAGGTCTTCCCAGGCACACCTGTGGTTGAGGTTGTCTGTGGGGGCCTGAATAACTTACCAGGTGGTTGAATCCCAGGCGGAGGGGGGGGGGGGGTTGTAGCAGAAGAGGGGCTGGGGGCGGTTTAGCAGACAGCCCCACCTCTACCTCCCATATTAATGATGAAATTTCCCATGAGATTACTGCTTCGTGGAGCACGGTACCAGCCTGGAGTCATGGCCTGTTCAGCATCCAGATAAGCAGCTTAGCTGCCCTGGATTAGGAGCCGAGTCTCCGGTGGACTTTCGCTTTAATGGTCCATCAGAGGAAAGCTACATGCCCCATTTCCACTTCTCCATCTCGAAGCGCTCACAAAAGCACTCAGTGAGACTGGCAGATACCAGCAATACCCAAATAACTAACAAACTGATTTAAATAGAGGAATACAGGGGGTTGTCTGTCTGAAAGCAAAGTGAAAGGTTTCTTTGTGACACCAAAGGTCTTTTCCATGAGTGAAAAGTCATATTACGATTCCATGTTATATTTTGCATATTTTATATCATACGCTCTCTATTATAAACATGTAAACAAAAGCGATTTTTTGTTGCTGTAGTTTAAAGTGCTGTAACAGATACCATGAGACAAAGTGCACCAATAAGTGTGCATGTCACAATATTTCAGAATTTTGCCCAATCAGATTTCTCTTTTCATCTCTGTTTTTACGCCTGTCTTCTATAGTGACTCAGGAAGGGGAGTCCGAGGTCTGGTTTGAGCCAAGAGCGTTGCGAGAGACACACATCTTGACGCTAAGCGGGTCTGGCCGCCTTCCACCAAGGCTTTTAAGGCCCATGTGCCAAATTTTGAAGAGCGTGTTTACAGTTAGCCAGCACTGTGAATCACGTGCACAGGGATAAAATGGGAGACGATCTTTCTAACCAGTCCCAGACCTACACAGGCCTTCGGCAACACCTGAGCTTTCTGGGGGCTTTTTTTAATTTTTAACATGAATAGAGTTTTCAGCTTCAGAAAGCCTTTTAACATAAGGAAACTTCTGAGAGTTTAAGGCCCACTTGGATCATCGGTGCCTTTGTACATTAACCAGATGTGGTGAAGTGCAATTTGAATATTCAATGGCAAAATTGCTTTTAGGTTATGACAAGACATGAAACAGACCGAGAGCGTAAACTCAAAGCCAGGGCTTAAAACTGAGTAGCTTAAAGACCCTTACATTTTCTGATATATTTTAGCAGACAGTTTTATGCAAAGTGATATACCTTTTGAGAGAGCAGGGTCAGCCAGTCTTTGGAGCAACTGGGGGTTAAGGGTCTTGCTCAAGGGCCCAATGATGAAATCACTCTACTGACTTGTAGATGTGAACTGTTGACCTTCCGATCACAAACTCATCGCTAGAGAACACAACATATAACTAATCAATACTGGGATCAATACTGAATGGCATCTCCACTCCCAGCAAAGCATCCTAACCAAGATATGAATTATCACATGATAAATTAAACTTTTCTATTTCCTTATACCATTATATTTAAATGATCTCTTTCAGATGGATGGGAATTAAGCACCTCCAAATTCTGGGCTATGAGACCTACTGCTACGGACACCATGACTGGGTTAAACAATATCTCACTTGGGGGGCTTGGCTGTGGAGTTCCACACTTTGAGGAGAACCTGGTAATCTGCATGATATACCATTATAAAACTCTATAGGAAGACAGGCATCCTCTACACCAGGGTTCTTCAAATCTGGACCTCGATTCCAAATCCAGCCCTCGTTTTCAGTTCTCCCAGGTAGTTAGTTT
>JABFEA020000001.1:49580111-49592987 GCA_019775915.2 Cyphomyrus plagiostoma
GACTGACAGGTAAAGGAAGGCTGGAAAATCAGCAGTGCTCGGACCTCGAGGACCGTGATTTGAAGAACCCTGCTCTACACTGTACAGTGAGGAGAAAGTAATCAGTGCTTGGAATAGACAATCAGATCTGCTTGCTATTGAGAATTTAAAAGACCACCAGATACTAATGTTCCGCAGTAGATGCTGAGCCGGGCTAAGTTCATAGTGAAGTAGGAAGACTGCTGATTCTCCGTTACTGTGGAGCACGATGCCTCCTGGAAGACTTGAGGAGCTGCATGACCTCGGTACACCATGAAGCACCCTATCATCCACTGAGACAGCTGATAGGAAACATTTCATGTGCAGGATGCATTTGTGGAACAAGGCCATTTGTGCCATTTTTGTGCACTGGAAAATATTCCTGTACATCAAACAGGCTTTGAGCACTTCACCAGACAAACAGCAGCATTAAGGAAGAGTTCCCCTGAGACCCTACATATGATCCCACACATGATTCTCATCATAGTTACTGCAAAATGAATATACCACAAATATTGCATCTTCTTGTTGTGACTGATGTGCAGATCAGCAGTTTTTTTTGGAAATGGGGAAACCTCACCTGCAATGTAAATAAGTTGGCCTAAAAACATTGTTTTAAGGAGGTAAATGATTTCACTGTTGGGCCCTTGACCAAGGCCCTTAACCCGCAATTACTCCAAGGACTGGCTCACCCTGCCATCTGCAAATAAAATAAGTAATAAATAAAATAAATTATATCATATACATAATTTATATATATATGCGCGCACTAATAAACTGAGACTCTTTGCTTATGGTCCATCTACTATCCTTTGGATACTCAGGATATTACTTGAAGATGAAGAGAAACATAATATTTTTGCAGGAATCCTATTCTCCTAGCATCCTACAAATGTTAGCTGTTTGGACATGTATGCTTAGACACATAGTATGACTGGGGATTGATAGGTTGCAGATTTTTTAGGGTTACCTGAGACTTCATTTCAAGGCTGTTGCAATGCCTAATATTCCTTGCTGTCACAAGAGTAGATATTTTGTGACTTTCATGGCAACTGCATGCAAATCCTATCGACTGGAATCGAGGCAGACGTGCCAAGCCGACCAACCCCAAAACATGCTAAGTAGAAGATGTGACCTACCCTAATCCTTCATCTCTCCACACTCATCAGCCTCCACATAAACTCATACGTCAACCAAAGCCCTTTATCGGCTCAACATCCCACAAAAAGGCAATTAATCATACGTGGGAAATTAGTCTCACCTAGACATCAGTTTTGTTTCTGTTTGAGTACAGCTGTTCTCCAGCTGCAAACAGCTCCTTGCATAATATCTCTGACCATTTCTGTTTTTTCAGATTTCTGCCAGAAATCTTCATCTCCCGCTTTGGAGCTTCTGGCTCCACTTAATCCTCCATGACGTCTTTCGCTGTACACACCGGACAGATGAAGTACTGCCCTGGGTGAATGATGATTCCCACAGTCCTCCTGCTCTACCTCCTCTTCCTCAGAGCACCTGCCCAATTTAACCCTGAGGTTACGCAAGGCAGGGAAACCCAAGCAGCCGGCTCCCTCCGGTCTGTACAGCGGCGATTCTGTTTATAAGAAATATCCGCATTTTCCCTCTAAAGCCAGAGATTTTCGGTAAATCACGTCAGAAACAGAACTGCTCCATTATCGCACCCGGACGGGTGACGTATGTTCTTGCGCGTCCCATAAAGCGATGAAGCATGTGATTACGCCGTTATAGTAAATAGCTCATATTATCCATCTCACCCCCAACTTCAGAGATGGTTTGTTCGATAGCATACTCTGGCCCCGTTCTCAACAAAGCTGCCCCATGATTGTGTGGCAACAATCACATTTCTGTTGTTTTATTAAGAATTGCGAAAAAAACAGCCTGGGACTGAAATGGGCCCTTTACTCGCGCTATTATTTTAACAGGCGATGTTGTCTCGCAGGTTAATGGGGGGGGGGGGGGGGGGTTCTGTTAACTTTGGGACAGCTGACATTTTGATTGTTATATACCATTGAGAATAAACAAGGAGGACTGTGTAAAGGAGCCTAACATGGGCCCTCTGCATCTACAACACTCTGGTGAGGCCTGAAAGGGTTAGGGGGTGTTAAGGGGAGTGTGTCCCTCTGGCAGATTCATGGTCGAGCTGTGTCCTCCAAAGTGGGCGGGGTGGCAGGCCTTATCCCATAAGAGCCTCTAAGGGCAGTGGTTGAGCTTGTTCGGTGATATTTAGTTGTACTCTTTGCTTTTTTTCCTGAGCAGAGTTGTCTGCATCCTGGTGAGAGAAATATGTAACAAGATCAAACATGAACATAATATCATTTAAAAATGCATACATCTCTGAGGTTGAGGGTACGAATCCCAGGACTGCTCTCTGTGTATGGAGGTTGCAGGTTCTTTCTTTGTTACGCTGGCCACTCTTTCCTCCCTGTCCAGAGTGTCCCCCAGGTCTGTGCCCTGTGCAGCCTGCGATCGATTCCTGACCAATATGCAACCATGACCAGGAAAAATATCTGGAGGAGGAATGTATGGAAGTATATCTAACTTATTTAATAAGTGTGTGTGTGTGTGTATATAGATCATGGCGTTCCAGCTCAGAGCCACGCCGTGTCCCACGTTACAGGGCTTTCCATCGCACCTTGTCATGCTGGGTACACACACGCCCCTCCCATATCAGACAAGCCCAGAGCCCGGATTTTGTATCCGGGTCGCTACACTTCAAGGGGAAAGATGGTGAAATAACATGATTTAATGTTTATTGTTGAGATGTTAGCTATTCCTCCTCCATACCCTCGCATTGATCCTGAAATGTTCTTACACCCTGGGACGGAAAGTTGTCAGAACAAAGGAATGGAAGGATAGATAAAGTCTCAAGGCTGTCTATTTTGCCGCAGTCTCTCGTGAAGCGGGTGAGTCGTGTCAGACCCAAACCTCAGTCATGTGTTTATGGCCACCGGGCCCTTGCTGCAGACGTGTCACAGACGGACCATGGGCCAGCATCCGCGACCCAAATTCTCCCCCCGCAGCATGTTGGGAAATGGGAGTCTCGTTTCGCAAAACAATCCGCCTCATAATCCGCTAAATCTCTTCGTTCTTGGACTCGCAGCCCATTTGCTTAGTGACAACATCGGTGTCTCGTTGCATTGGAGAGCATTAAAGGCAGAATCCCAGCGCTGTTACAAAAGCACTTGTTTACTTGTCCTTTAGGATCTCAGATCCATGCACCCTGAGGCTGATATTTCAGCTCAATAGCACAGCCCTTGCTCCATATTAAAGCCATCTTACACATCCCCTCTGCTTAAAGGGGGATTTAGAGGCCACAGAAGAGCCAGTGCTGAGAGGTATCCCATAATTCTCTGCTGTAAAAACGGGCCTTTTTTCAGAAATAAAAACATTTTATTGCCATTGTACAAACATAGCAGAAATGCTTATGGTTCAGTGTCAAACATGTAATACAGGACAATATTGCAGTATACACAAAACTAAAGAACATAACAGAAATCACATATTTACAGAAAACAGTGCAAAGACATCTTCAAACAAATAAGTTTGCATAACAGTGTCATTTCGCAGACACAGAACAGACCAATAACCTGAAGTAGTACAAAAACAAAACCAATTGTTCACTGTATACTGATGACCTGCACGTAGTAGGCCAAAAAGGGACATGGAACAGGAGAAAGGGAAGAAGCAGGAGCCAAATGCTAGCCAGGTTAGCCAGCAGAACAGGGATACTGTCACGGTGTTACCCTGAGGTTCGGCCTAGACACCCGAGCCCGGTGTCTAGGCTCAGTAACACTTGGCCGCTTTTTCTTGGCCAACCAAGAACAAAACCCAGGTAGCACACAGTACATGTGAAGCCACAGAACAACTGCGGCCGGGTGGATTCCCCAGGTGGCACTGTGGCTATCAAACATGTCACAGAAATATTGTCGAAACCACAGAACCCAGAATCCAGAGAGTGTTTCTCATAGTTACAAAGCAAAGCTTCTCTCTCAGCCCTGTTTGTGTGTAGCCATGTAACTATGGCTGGGTATTCGAGTGCCAACACGCTCTCCTATAATTCCCCTGTCAATGCCCTTCAGGGTTATAAAGAGATTTATGTTTCTGTAATAAAGCTAAACTATTAGTGTGTGCAAGGAGAAACCATGTTTAGGAGCTGAATTTGCACCCGTGTTAGTTAAAGAGTTCTGGCACAAACAGTTAAAAGCTTTATCCAAAATATGTAAAAGCTATTTTACTTTTTCACCATCCCACAAAGTTTTAACTGATTCTTCCGTCACCTCTTCATCGAGGTTTATTCTGTAATCATTTCTCGCTGGTTGCACACAAAGCATATTATGCAAATGCATAACAAGTCGTTGACAAATTAAGGAGCCGTGCGAAGCAGATGGGAGTGTTCCCTCACGTGATGTCTGCAGGGAACTCAGTAAAACAATAAATGTACTGCTTTTATTGAGCTACAGCATGATGAATTATATAGACCGATAAATGTGATGTTGAAGACCATTTCACTGCAGGCAAATTGAGCCAAATTAATTAACATGTAGAAGGGGAAGAAAAAAAAAAACAACTGAATACAAAGGTTCCCTTCAGGAACCAGCAGAGGTTGCTCCTGGATACCAGATCAAAGACAACTCGTATTCGTTTTCATTGTAGCAGATTATTTCTGATGAGTCAGGTGGGCTTCTTTGAGAAAGTCACCTTGCCAAGGATGATGGTACTGATGCAAGTCGGAATCCGATTGGCCGGTTACAGGTAATGCTGGACTGGGGAACTTTCAGAGTCAAATCTGCCTTCCTCTTGTTTTCCCTCATGCACCTTCTGGTTTCCAGTTACATGCCCACCCCACCCCCACATCTGGGGGCGGCTGCCCACTCACATCTGTTCGCAAAGCCGACGGAAGGCTGTTCCTGACTGGTTTTCGGCATCGTGGCCTGTGTGGAGAACCCTTTGTACTGTACATGCTTCTCTCAATCACAGTGATTTTGTCAGCCTGTCCGTTTGGACCGTACTCTCGATTTTATTAAGGACAGCACGCACGTACAGATGCAGGCGTGCATGGGGCTTGCACACGCTCACTCTGTACATGCAGCACGCGCTCACAATACCCATGGGCCCAGACACACGCCAGAGTGCTCGTATGCACACGCATTTCCAATTTCCTCTGAACGTCTACATCAGCATTTTAGATTTGTTTTCATACCACGGTTCCCCTCCATGCAAATAAAACGGGTGTGAAGCTTCCACCAGGGATAGGAAAGATAAACAAACCGCCATATAACTTACCCCTGCCTCAGAAACCAGCCATTCAGACCCCCGAGAAGCAACTCCAGACAACCAACATAGATTTGTCTGGTCTGACCCAGTCGGTATCCATTCAGCGATGCGGTTAGTATAAAATAAACGTTATTTAACTCCAACAGACCATAGCTACTGAAGCAGTACCTGCTCAAGGTCACCTTATACCCCTTATACCCCATCTGCTGCGGAACTGGAGGGTAGAGCACTGTATAATCCCAGTTTACGCCAACCACCTAAACATGTCCCTGAGATGCATCAAAACATGCGTGTGACACATGAAAACCTGTTAAAAAATTACCCTGAACCACAAAAGAGGCTGCAGCCTGATTAGGTACTTGTAGTCAAAATGACACAAACCACAAAAACTACTCTACTAACTGTGCTGGGATGCAGCATAGCAAGTGACCTGCTCGACATTTACTGACCGACGTCACATAGCGTAGCAGGATTTGTGGTGTAGAATCCAACCAGACGCTGGTACCCTGCAACATATTACCAACCACCCTGTAACGTTTCCACAACACATGGCCGATGCCCAGCACCCCTGCAATTGTTTCCCTTCCAACAAGGCAGCGATGCCCGCACACATGCCATCATGGAGGGAAACTCAAATATGATTTCATCAGTCATAAATTGCCGACATTTTCCAAAGTTTCAGTGCTCAGGAATGCTGCTCTCTGGCTCCGCCAGCTCTCCGGTTCGCTCACACACACGCACACACACACACACGCACACACACACACACGCACACACACACGCATTCCTCTCATGGCTCTTAAGTCGACGCAGCCGGTCCAGAGGGGGTTTGAACCGGCCCAGATCAGCTGCCGCCTGGTTCCGGCACAGCTGTGAGCCGCTTGCTACACAGTGATGTCTAAACACACCACAATCACATGACTGGACTTAGCAAAAAGAGACAATCAGGCACGTTTTGTCGTCATGGATGCCAGACCTGACAGGGTTCAAATCCCAGGAGGTGCTCTACTCTGGATGTAAACTGACGTCAGTCGATCATTCTCATTTTTGTGTGTAGGACAGGCGATGAAAAAACAACAACAATGAAACATGGCCATTTCTGATTGAATAAAGTCAGGTTGACAGCAGAGACTGACCCAAACAGCGGCTCTGTCATGGTGATAATATACAGCACCTCCGAGAAGACCCTGCGGACGGTACTGAAGGCTCAGCTTCTCTTTCACTGACCTTCCACTTACATGTAACGCTTCTCTTTAGCCATACATTCGAACTGAAAAGTGACAATTTGTGTGTGCTCTAATGCAATTAAACTGTTGCTGTATCTTTAATCATCTTTGCATCTATTATTTATATGCATACGTACAATGTTAAGTCAACATTTCCGCGTGGTGGGGGTTAGGGGAGCAGGCCTCCTGGAGAAAACATGTAAAGTTTTTTGGTCCCCATAGCGAGTGAATCGAGCGAATTGAGCAAAGCCTGCGGCATAAACAGAGACCAGAAATGCGAGATACGAAGATCACTGTGAGATATCAGCCTTGCGGTGCTCCAAACAAGCGCTCTACATATATTTTATCAGTCACTAAACTTTTTCTGTGTCGTCTACTGCATGTTGGTAGCTGCAAAACTCCCAGAAACTCCCAAAAAATACCCATTTTTTTTTTTTTTTGCAAACCCCGGGATATATTGAAGCCACGATGGGGGAAGATGAGATGCAAAAGGGTTGACTGCAGTTCTTTGCATTTCATTATATAAATTTTTCTATTTTGCACTTTTAGTCTCATTTATATCAAGATGTATTTATGTTAAATGTAGCTGAATTTGGTGCATTCAGTAGAGGGAAATGGAATGAATTGATTAATTATGACCTTAGTAAATTTAATTTTGTACCTCCAATCCCTCATGCCAACTTTATACACAGTCTACTCAGAGTACATCTAACTTTACACATGTTGCATTTGTTATGTCTTGTCGCACATAATTATTATCATTTTATTGTTTCATAGGATGGTGCTTCAGTGCTTCTCTTCCTCTTTTTGCCCAAGCAGGAATAACTTATATTCAAGAAAAATGGTAAGTTACTTGGGTTTGGGAAAAAAAAAACCCAGGGAAAATATTTTGTTGGCCAACAGTTTATCAATTAGCCAGATAAGGAACTTGAACTGGATCTGACTCAATTATACAATTTTGAACTTCTCACAAAAAAGGGCACAGATTCAGCTGACAGACGCTGAAGTAAATGTTACTTATTGAGCTAAAAATTATGAGGAAAATGGGCAATGTACATTCAAGCAGCTCCAAAACCATTCGCCTTCCTCTCACTAGATGAAATGGTAATTATGGTATATGGTTTTCTTCCAAGGAGAATCTGCTGACTGGCTCCATTCATTCAGGAGATGGGGGTAGGTGGGGGGGGGATTTAATTTGTGTCTTTGATTTGGGTCTACTTTGTTTGAGAAGGGGGACCACGAGTTGATTTGAAAGGAGACAGGGTAGCAAGCTTAACGATGCAAAAGAGACCAAAAATCTCTCCTGACTTAATTTGCTCTGGCTATTTTATGACATGTCTCTGAGATGTGATACTGTACTGGTTTAAGGGCCCCAGCAGGGGTTCACTGGGGGCACATTTGGCCCGCACGTGTCCCCCCCCCCCCCATTGTGGTGAGGCTGGAACCAAAATCAACATGGCCGCAAACTGCGGCAATACGGCCTTGAAATGCCTTAGCCTGAAAAACGCATCGTGGCTTTTCCCGTTAGTCATCTCTGAATGATTTTTATTCTTCTCCAGGTTGGCGTTGGATGCATGTGCATATACTCGCGTGTGCGTATACATGCCTGTGCGTGTGGGTTGGAATCAGACACCTGATCACATGTGGCTGGCTGTAGGTATAAGCATCACTGAATGTGAATGTGTGTATGTGTCCTGCAATGAACTCACACGCCATCCAAGAGTGCAACCCAGCCCTATGCTTCCTGGAGTAGATTCCAGGCCTCCCATGACCCTGTCCAGAGAAAGTAGCTGGATGGATGGATGCATGGATGGATGGATGAAGGGAGGGACAGCTGATATTGTTATAATCATTGCTTTTTTCCTAATTAATGCATGAAACGCTTCTGAAACTGAATCTTGGAGGTGCATGAAATTGGAATACTGAATGCTTTCAGGAAATCCTTACCTTGCAATCTTTTTAAAACAGGTAGTGTTGGGTTGGGGTTAGATCTTTGTTACACCATCTGTTTGTAGGTGTGACGTCTCTTCGAGTTGCAGGCCAACCCGCCGTATTTTAACTTAACAAAACCCCAGTAAAGTCCCTCTACCAAGTCCCTCCCCCATAGCTGCCCACTGCTACCCTCCAGTTTGACCTTTGCCATTCCCTACTATATATTTTATGTGCTAAATTACACTCAGTGGCCATCAATGTAGTGATTCTGGAAGCTTCTCTTTAGACTTAGGATCACATATGTATAGAAAGAGTCTGATGGATGTCAGAAACATCTCAAGGATACCGGACAGAGTGAATTTGTCCCTTCTATAACCTACTAGACCCTTCTGGTATGTTCGCACTGGTGACCCCAGAAAGCAGGCAAGGTCTATGTCAAGTAGCGCCCCCTGTTGGGAAAATATCTGAGGAGGCAACAAACAACATGTCCACTGGCATGGCATTGTCGACAGCATTTGTGGTGAACTGGGGAATTGCTGTCTGTGGGAAGAATGAAGCTACGTCCCCCTCACCACGTATACTCTGTCTAATGCTCTGGCTAACCCAGTGCCCCTCAAGGAAGAAGGATCTTCTCCGCCCTGCCTGCTCCAAGTGCCTCCAACCACACGACAAACCCTGGTCAGGCATCTACAATTCCCCCAGCAGTGTAATTGCAGCCCATAATTACAAACAGAAAACCTCTGGATTAAAACAGGGTTTTTTGTTGTTTTTTTTTCTGGAACATGGGTGCAAATGTGGACCAGCGTTCTTCTTGTACTCCAGATGCGCAGCCAGGAGAGATCTACGTGCTGATGCATTATGGGTCAATCCCAGGCCACATTGCCTTCACAGGGTCTGTCTACCCTGTCTGGTTCCACAGCTCCCCAATCTCTGAACGTCTGTTTTGATGTAAGTAAAGGCCTGTTGAATTTTCTGCTCGACCAGGCTGAACTCTGGAGACATTCTGTGCATTGGCCTGATACTTTACCTGAGAGTAACTGTAATCCCCAGGTAAGGAGCAGGTGCACCAGCGTGAAGTAGAGCCAACAAGAGCAAGGACTTCGCTGCCCAGGTGAGGTCTGAATTTCCCGTAACAGAAGCTGTTTAATGAGGGGTGATGTTAGCTGAGTGCATTTCTTGCAGGCTTCTGTGCTTGTGATCGGAAGGTCACCAGTATGAATCCTGTACTTGGCAAAACTACTTGTGAAGATCATGAGCAAGGCCCTTAACCCAAAAAAAAATATAAAAATATGCGTCAGGGGGATAAATGACAAGCTGTGCTCAGACCGCAAACCTGTGTGTCTGTCTCAAAAAAGATAGGATTTGAGGAAATAAGTGTTCAAATGTATCTGTACTCATACTTGTACAAATGGCAAATAAACATTTAATCTCTAGTATCAGTTTTGATACTACGCTGCATGGCAAATGTCAAGTAGCTACCATGTCAGAGTTCCCAGGGTCACTTAATCCTCAGTGGCTTCCAGGATATTCCCAGATAGCTTGCCTCCCAGTGTGTCCAGCACCATCCCTCTCTCAGCAGGACATTTTCAACGTGGAATTATGGATATAAGCAGTTAAACTATGCGTCTGGTGAGTCCGACGCAAATGTTACGATTGGATGGACACCTGACGCAACTATCACAGAAGGACTATTTCGCCATTAGCGCAGTTAGCGTAGGCCGGCTCCCTCTTTTTTCTTGTGTCCCATGTACGGCGGCGATTTCTCTTTGTCCCCTCTTTTCACTCTTCTTCACCAAAGGCTCTGGATATGTGTTTTTCCCTTCTACCCTCAGTATAACGCAACATTGAGTTTAACGAGATACAGCTGTGAGCAGAGCCGTTTGCCTTGACGCGGGGGCGCGTAACTTGCTCTCCCAGGTCACGTGGGTGACCCGCATTCTCTCGCCGGCCTGGACCAGCGTGTCTCTAGAAGCCAGGCAAATTAAATGACAGAGAGATTAATCTGCATTATGCTAGGCTAATGCTAATTGCATTCCGCATGACCCCAAGTCTCCTACTGTTATACTAGGCTAATGCTAATTACTTAGCAAATGGCCCAACCTTTCTATTAGCATAAATAGCAAAATCCTTTAATAGGGAGCATCAAATCCATTCCACTGCACACTGAACAGCACAGAAGATAAAAAGAATGACTAATTAGCTAGCTGCTATCTGTGTTTTGAGAAATCCTCGGTACCAATTAATAAGAGGAACATGGCAGCCTGTATCTGTACCCACCCCTTGACATTTGGCAGTTTGGTTCTCCTTCCGTCTGGAGCCTCATATGTCAGAAGAAAGGTTTTCCTGGACGGTTTGCTGATTTTATAGGACTCCGTGCTCTTTCCTCTGCGGTCTAATTACTTCCTCGCTCCATGCTAAAACCCTTTAGTCTCTGGTACAATGGGAGCTCAAACTCATCAGGAAAAATATGTGTATCAAGCATATGATGTCCCAGCAGTTGGAGGATGCAGGCTTGAATCATTTACATGCTAAGACATAAAGAATGCCATGTTGCAGCTTCTTGCTACATAGCCCTGCATAAATGATACATAGGCAGTCTGCTCAGAGCTGTGGTGCAAAGACACCCTACTAACAGCAGGAGGAGCCAAACAGTAAGTACAGTGTTAAAAACTTCATTCAACCTGCAACCAAGTGCATGTCATAGACGAAGCACACAGACTGCCTACTAAATAAGCACCATAATGAAATAGCTGGTGTTCAGTAATACCTGGTTCACCATTAAAGAGGATATTTTTAACTGCAGAATAAACTATTGTATTTGCTACTACATGTATGGGTTAGCTGTGTTAAACACACTGTGTGCATAGTAAGCACACACAGACTGCTGTAAGATTATTAGTCAAAGAACACATAAATTACTTCAAAATCCTTCAGCCACAATCAAACGCTCAGGTGTGAATGCCATTCAGTAGATCTATTCTGCCCTCTAGTGGTTCTTAACACCAACTAATAGTGTTCCCCTTCAAACATCCATGTATCTGTTCTTTAGAGCAGGGTCGTGGTGACCTAAGGATGCAGAGGGCATTAGACTCGAGAATCGAACCCACAACAGGATGCCATTGAGAAGCACGGTTTGTACCATGTGCTGTGGTGCATGGACACCGCAGATGAGCTTTCCAGAATCAGCAAGTTGTTTGGTTTCTGAAGGATGACAGAGCTCTGAAGGAGACTGGTCATTATTGAGTGGCCGCGGGGCAGTACAGTGCCCATATTTTGGTCTGGTTTCTGCTAAAATCTGGAACTCTGTAACACTAGAACTCTAAATACAGCCAGTACAGAACTTCAGGCAGTCAACACTAATGCAAACAAAACCATCATTTTGTTTCACTCCAGCATATAAGTGAACTGACCATCAAAAGACAATAACATTTGCAATTCCAAAATTCAAAATTCTTCCGATGGAGCTTAACTCTTCTGCCTTAAGCTCTATATGGTCCCCATGGTCACTATACGTCCTAAAAACACATTAATTGTAGGAGCATCATTTGTGGACCCACCCACTCACTAACAAACCTTAACGAGGGCTCAACATGAGGATGTCTTTGTAAGTCAGTGGGTGGTTTTACATCGGACCCTTTGATTGGACCCTGTGGTGGATTAAATCATGTTAAATGAAACGTGTGTTATGTGTTAATGTGTTAACAATTCCACCACAACTAGTATCTGGACTCTTATCTTTATATATTAATGTTACGGTCAGATTTTGGAGCACTGAAATGTGTTACCATCCATTGGTTGACATCACGCCCTTGTGAGTGACCATGACCCCTTGGTTAGTTTTTCAGGTGATGGACGTCTCCTCCACAGCATTTTTGTCACACAGCTTCTTCTGAGCTCTCTTCTGCAGCCAGGATATCTCTGACACTCCTGCAGAAACACTGATCCGTCTCAAAATCCTTATGGCTGCCCTGGAAAGGTGCCACACACTAAATTTTGCTATTAAAATAGCCTTTACGGTCCCTTTCACCAGAACCATTCTGATTTACACTTTAATAACCCTACCTATGGTGCTGGAGCTTCTCTGTAACTTCTCCCTAGACTTCCATAGGCACGTTCTTCATCAGTTCTGAGGACTGCTGTGTCATTCATAAAAGCAGAATGACACAAACATGGTCACTGACGATGTCTCCTGCCACTCTTTGTGCCCATTGTAGGTCTTGAGACCTGAGCAGACAGAAATACTTAAGCATAAACAGAGAACAGAACCAAAATGCAGTGGGGGGGGGGGGGGGGGGGAAAATTGGTTGGTAACACGGGCGAACAAAAATTTTGCGGGGGCAAAAAAAACCCAAGACCAGGCAAAAATCCCAAATTGCAAAAGGAACCCAGTGGGAGTGGGCAAGGTAAG
>JABFEA020000001.1:49602318-49621046 GCA_019775915.2 Cyphomyrus plagiostoma
CCCCCTCCCCCCCCCCCCCCCCCCCCCCCCCCCCCCGCCCCCCCCCCCCCCCCCGCCCCCCCCCCCCCCCCCCCCCCCCCCCGGGGGGGGGGCGGGCCCCCCGCGCAAGGGGAAGAGCAGAGAGCAGAATGAAAAATGACTGGTTATTTCTCTGAACCATTCAGATGTGGCTCCAAGCACTTAGAAGAGGTGAGACTAGCCAATCAAATGTCATGGTCCTGCCTCCTCTAGCTGCTTAGACCCACTGGCTCTAAAATCTGATTGGTTCAGAGATAACCAATCATTTTTCATGCTGTCCTCAGAACATTTTGTGTAAGAAACTCCCACATGGTACAGGCTTTATTGTACCTCAATTCCAATTGTGAAGCAGCTTAGAAGTAATTACTTCCCCTCCCACTAAGTAAATCAGACCGTCCCCTGAATGGTTTTAGCGGCCAGAGCGGCTGCACTCACCGCCACAAAGTGCACCGTGCAGCCGGTGAGGCGCACGCCCGCCTGCAGGGCCTGTCGCTGGGCGTGGACGCCCTTGAAAGAGGGCAGCAGGGACGGGTGGATGTTCAGCAGCTTCCCTGAAACGCAGCGGGTGGGTGGAGCGGGGAGGGAATGTTTATCAGAGTGACATCAGGATACCTGCAGCACCTTATACTGTGACGGAGGACGGTGGTGTCATGATGATTAAACTGGAATCAGTGACGGAGGACAGTGGTGTCATGATGATTAAACTGGAATCAGTGACGGAGGACGGTGGTGTCATGATGATTAAACTGGAATCAGTGACGGAGGACGGTGGTGTCATGATGATTAAACTGGAATCAGTGATGGTGCATGTGGGCTTGACCAGAAAGATACTTCACTGTTGAGTCGTGGTAAGAAATACTTTAGCTATATTCTTTCCAGCTTACCTAGGAAAATGCTGCTGGTCTGGGTTGGAAGTGACCATTGGCTACATGAGCAGGATGTCTAAACCACCTTCAAGTTACCGTTCCACTTGCTGACGAAGGGTCCCGTGAGGATCCTCATGAAGCCCGCCAGGCACACCACCTCCACGCCAAACTCCTCCAGAACCTGGTCAATGGTGCCATCAAACTCTGCCCTGCTCCCATACAGCTTGTGGTCCACGACCTGCTTGGTAGACACCCCAGAAAGAAGCGGGGGCTTGGTTTTTGGCCCACACAGTATACGGCAGACATAGTTAGGGCAGGGAAGTGAGGGTGCTGCTGACCCGTGTCTGGATGCCGGCCAGAGACGCCCTCTTCAGGCCCAGCACACTGGGCCGGTTGGAGATGACGACTACGATCTCAGCCGAGCTGGATGGCTTCTTCACCTGATCTATCAAGGCCTGCAAGTTCGTTCCTGAGATGAAAGGGTTTGGCGTTAAATATGACCTTCGTTTTTATAGTGGCATGTATAGCTGACAGGGCAAGGAGTGTCTAGCAGTTTTGCTAATCTTCGGAGAAGTGCACTTAAGTATACGTCCGTTTATTTTATAGCATGCATTTTCAACTTGGGGTCCATGGCCCCCCGGAGGTATCTAGAGCATTTTTTTTTAGTACCAACATCTCACTGATTTTACAGCCAATTTTAGATTTACATATTAGACTTTATTAGGGGATTCATCATGTGATTACACATTACTGACAGCTCCCTAACTATAGGTAATTTCCATTTCGAAGTCCTCGGTTTAAGAAAAGGTTACATCCAAGATGGCCTTCACCAGGTTCACAGAAGGGACTCGTTTCATTTTGCCGAAAGGTTTTAAGAACATTCTTGAATATCAAGATGGCTGCTCACCTGTTCCTGAGATGAGCACTGCCACTTTGGTCTTCTTTTGCTGTGGAGCCCTGCCTCCAGGCATCATCCCGTTCTGCGGTGAGCTGGCTGCAGGGTGGGGGCTCATCCCTGCCTGGAGGCGGTCCTGCAGGTTCCGAATGACCACTGACTCCGCCCCTTTACATGAGGTCAAAATGATGTCATTTAGTGTCCCATTTAGCAGCAGACTATTGGACTGTGTCAACAGGAAGGGTTATACACGTGGAGGCCTAAATTCAAAACCCAAAGCTGTTTGTATCCTTCATCTGATATCACCTTTATTAACATCTTTATTTGGAAATCTTTATTTCTAATATTGTATTATTTTATTCTATATATTTTTTTTTTGTACTTTTGATTGTATGTTGAATTGCACGTCATGCCACCATATTCTAATTGTAATACGCCTTTTGCGGGGACCATGCCAAATGCAATTTAAAGTGTGCAGTGCGAGAGAGTGTGTTTGCACCTGGGTGCCGTCGTGTGACCGAGCCCACGATCCACGCCTGCTCCTGGGCCTGAATCTGGCTCAGCACCTGCGGGGCCTCCAGCTGGCCGACAACCAGCACCGCCCCCAGACCGCAGTTGAAGGTACGACTCATCTCCTCCTCCGACAAGACGCCCTCGCGCTGTAGCCAGGAGAACACTGGCGGGATGTTCCAGAGAGAGGCATCTGCAACGATGCCCCGACAGATAGCATCAGCCCCAGGCCTTTTGGGCTTGAGAAGCATCCATAGTAGCAGCTGGCTAGTTTTTGCGGGGGCGGGAACAGGTCGTACCGAGGTCGACGGCCAGCTCGGGGGGCAGCACGCGGGGGATGTTCTCCAGAAGGCCACCGCCGGTGATGTGAGCATAGGCCTTCACACTGCCGCTTCGCAGCACTGGCAGAAGCAGCCGGCTGTAGATCTTTGTTGGGGTCAGCAGCACCCCGCCTACCACCAAGACAGATTTAGCAAATGTTCTTCACCAGTCCAGCTGAATCTCACTGAATAGTTTATACTTCTAAACAGGCTGACATTAGCCACAGAGACTTACACAGTGCTCTGGTTTTCCTGGGACAATCCCAATGGTACCTACAGCAGTGCCGGGCACCAAGCTATGGCAAGTTCACAGCATGATTTTAGCCCAGATTTTTCATTTGGCGACAGTCTTTGTAAATCGCTGACAAAGGCCTCAGATCACAAGTAAATCAGTGCTGAAATCCTATTTGTGAATTATTCAAGGCGGCGACCCAATGGAGTTGCCAAAATGATATCTGGACCAGTCACAGCTCCAAGTGATGCAGCATGAAGAATGTTATGATCTGGACGTGACGGAGTGAGAGCGCAGGACATTGGGGAAACTGGGGAGAGGCGTTTAAAAAGGTGTATGAGGTTTAGTTTGCTTAGTAACTGTTCTTAGTGTTTAATGAAAAGGTATTCAGTAAAATTGGTTAAAGTTATCTGTGGTTTGATACACTCGAGGTATGCAATAGTGTTTCCTGAAAATCCTGTGCATACAAGGGTTCACTTGTCAGGCGTTTGTAAATGTAAATTAGAGACTGTCATTTGATTAAAATACTTAATTTGTAGAGCATTGACACTAAATCAGAGAACTCATTTTCCCGTCGCACTTCTCGTCTGTTTTCGTGACAAGATGCAGTTTGGAGATCAGACAGATGCATCAGTGATTCCTCCTGGTGAATGATCCTGCAGTGTCTGACCCCCTGTCAATGGCCAATCAGGCACCGGCAGTCTAGGTCGGGCACCGGCAGTCTAGGTCTCTTAGGGTGTCACATGGGCTTGACCACTACTGACCAACAGTGTGTGAGAGTCTCGACGGGGTGCGTACCCAGTGTCTGTCCTGGCTGTCCAAAGGGTGCAGGCGAGCTGTACTGGAGGCCTGCCCGCTCCAGAACCTTGCGCACCAGACTGAAGCCGTTGCTGTGCAGGCCGGAGGAGGAGATGCCGATGAGCTGGTCCCCGTCCTTCATGTCGCGCAGGCGTGGCAGGAGGCTGCCCCGCTCCACGGCACCCACACAGAAACCTGCCAAGTCATACTCACCTGGCTGGTACACACCAGGCATCTCTGCCGTCTCTCCCCCTGAACACATGAACACACACACAGGTCTCAAGTTATATACATAAGTAACCAAACAAAATACTTTCAGCATTTTCACTTTTTTTGATTGGATTTACAGACCTTTGTGGGGGCCTATACATAGGTCCCCACAATGTAGCATAAACCAAATCCACACACACACACACACACACACACACACACACACACACACACACACACACACACAGCCACAATGAAACCAACAAACACTTTTAATAGTAGGTGACATTCACCCCACTCCCTAACATTTCCTGGTAGAAAGGAAATACCCTCATAATCAAATCTGGATCCCCAGAGTGATGGTAATATCAGGAGTGATATTTAGAACTTGCTTGGAACCCTCACCAACCAATGCGCAGCCTGCCATGCGACACGCCTCCGCTATTCCACCAATCACAGAGGAGGCTACATCCACAACCAGCTGGCCGCAGGAGAAGTAATCCAGGAAGAAGAGGGGCTCCGCCCCCTGGGCCAACACGTCGTTCACACACATGGCCACCAGGTCTTGACCCAGGGAACTGTGACTGTTACTGGCCTGAGCGATCTAGAGAAATAAGAGGGCGGCAGGGAAAGACAGCCACAGTTAGTGAGAGCACTGCCAAAGCATGGAAGGTCCTCGTGATGTCACAGCCCCCTTCCATGTTCTAATTCATACTGGCCAACGGGCACCTTAAGCTTGGTTCCCACACCGTCTGTTCCAGATACCAGAATGGGATCAGTGAACCCTGCAGCCTTCAGGTCAAACAGCCCGGCAAAACCCCCAAGCTCAGCGGCACACCCTACAGGATAATCAGAGAACAACATGGTTTAAATTCAAAAACCCTGACAGGTGTTTTGCTCATGATAAACACATTAGTGTAACTGGGGTGTCTGAGAAGGGACACACACAGAGACACACACGCACGCACGCGGTCCTGGCTGAGTAATTTATCATCCTCATTTATATTCCTTACAGAGTCGATCCAGGGGCATACCTGCACGAGAGGTGGCTTTGGCCAGAGGTTTGATCATGTCCACCAGCCTGTTCCCAGCTGCAATATCCACACCACTCTCTCTGTACGTCAGAGTCCTGGACAAAGAGGTGGTGGGGGGGGGATAAATCGGGAGGCAAAGCAGCATCAGTGGTATGGTGGTCCTCTGGAAATGATCTGCATTGTATATCACTGGCCAGATTGAGACTCACCCCCAAAAGAAAAAGCCCAATACTTCCCAAATCCTTGAGGAAATGCACTGATTTTTTTCCCCCCAAACAGCAAACTAATCATTCAAGAATAACACATTTCATACCTCCCCCATATCCAATTTCGGCAGTATCTTAGTGATTCAGATTTAATTAAAAACGCCTCCAATTTGAATTAAAATGGTAAACAAATTGTACAAACAAGGACGTGAAACAGTATTTGTCAGTTCCATCAAAGACAGAAGCAAGGTACTGTCACATGCATTAGTTCTCTTGGATTTATTTTTAAAAATACGCATTACAAGAGATTCGGCAGCATTTTATGACCCATTAACTGAAATCCATTGCCTGCGTACAAGTTGCGCTGCAGCCTTATACATCCTGACTAGCATTCACTGGACGCAGCACACGCAGCGTGCCAGTATAAACTATGGCCTGGGGGTATTCCAGGATGTTTTAATGAACCTACTGTTAACCATTAGCTTGAAGCCTACTATAATAACTCAGTTTGGTGTAGTGACTCATCATGCCAATGGGAGATTTAAGCAGTTCATTATGACCCAAATATGAAGATTCTGGAATATAATGGAAAGCCTATGAATTACTGGTTTATGGGCCAGCAGTGTTGAAACAGGACTGCTGAGTCAGCTAGTCTGGAATCACCTGGTTCCGCTCAGAAAGCTGATGGCTCGGTGTCCGATGTCCCGGCGGAACACAGCCCCTGGGAAGCCTATGGCGGCCACGCCCTGGTTGGCCAGCTGGAGGGCGCTGTGGAGGTCTGGCCGCACGCCGGTGACCGTCAACACACGTCCACCGCTGGTCACCACCCGGCCCTCCTTCAGGATGGTTCCTGCATGGAAGACCTGCAGGCCGAGTTCCTGTGCGTGGGACAGACCTGGAGTGGAGGTGCAAGGGAACCGCAAAGACGCAACCTTAACCCACAAGCAAACTGCCAAAAATCACAATGGTTAAACTCCTCCTGCCTCCAACAAAAACACCCCGGCCATAGGAACTGAGGTATCTGTGGAACACCTTAGGGCAAGGACTCCATACTGAAACCTGATTGCCATTTCGTGAGATGTGATTGTTATCTCCGGTGCCCCCTGGTGGCCTGGAGTTACCTGTGATCTCGGCACCTTTCGTGTACTCGCCGGGGTAGCCGCCGCTGGCCATCACCACAGTGACGGCAGCGCTCCTCTCCTTCCATTCGGGGGTGTTGGAGGCCAGCTTGCCCTGCAGGGTGTTCTGGAGGACCTCGAACAGGTCACTCTTCAGCAGTGGCATCAGGACCTGAGCAGTGAGGTAGTTGGATGTTTCCAGGATATTAGAACGTAACACTTCAAATTCCACCAGGCGCACACTGTGATCGACAATATTTAACTCCAGTAAAAACATTTAAGTCTAAAATACATTTCACATGATCCAATTCTCTCTACAGAACCCAAAGCTTTTCTGCTGCAATCCAAACGCTCCCCCGTCATCACAAATACATCATAATGAAGCCCTACTCTTGCTACATCCAGAATACAACAAATCACACATTCTTAACACAGCTGGGAAAATAAAAATGCTTTCCAACCGCGTTCCAATTTTGAAAGCCAGGCCAGCGGGGGACTGAAAGGACACTCGACCTGCCCAGAATAATCAAATGACCACCTGCCCCCTCCACTCTCACCTGACACTCGGGGTCGCCGAAGCGGCAGTTAAATTCCAAGACCTTCGGCCCCAATTCGGTGATCATCAGGCCTGCATAGAGGACCCCTGAAAGGAGGGCAAGATCACGTGGGGGTGGGGTCGGAGAGGATTACGGAGTCCAGTCACGCACGCGCTCCTCACCGATGGGGTCGCCCCCCCACTCACCCACATACGGGCATCCTTCTTCCCTCATGCCGTCGATCGTCTTCTGTAGAACGCTCTCCTTCACCAGCCGGAGCATCTCCTCCGAAGCCTGGATTAATCAGCAGAACGGAACCGAATGCATTTTTTCCCGGACCTTGACTGGCAGTTCGTTCCTTAGAGGAAGCAGTGAAATTCCCAGCCCAAGTAACTCGTTTCCAAGCTGGCAGTATGCCCAGCTTGAGGGAGCGTGGCAGGTACGGTCACCTGTGGGGCGGGGCAGTACGCCCCCATGCCCCCTGTGTTGGGCCCCATGTCCCCATCCAGGAGGCGCTTGTGATCCTGCGCAGGAGGCATCGGGGCAACAGTGACGCCGTCGCTGAAACACAGACACTGACAAAAACAGTAGAAGGAGATGATGAAGCAAAACACTTATTTAAA
Source organism: Cyphomyrus plagiostoma (assembly GCA_019775915.2). NCBI lineage: Eukaryota > Metazoa > Chordata > Actinopteri > Osteoglossiformes > Mormyridae > Cyphomyrus > Cyphomyrus plagiostoma. Next base: position 49,609,685 of record JABFEA020000001.1, read on the forward strand.
CAGGCACCGCCTGTAATACCAGTGACAGACTCACAGTGACACAAAGCTTTTAATGATCCCTACTGAGGCTCGACGTAGCAGAATACAAGAGCTCTGCCCCTGAAAACCAGATAGAAGCTTCAAAGAACAACACAGGAACGTACAGCTCAAGTCTGCCTCCGTCGTTTAACGGTGACCCGAGGACACCATTTAAATAATTCAACGGAGAGCGACTTCACGCACTCATTAAATGTACCACAGACCAGATTCCGTATCGCTTGCAACAACTGAGAAGAGACTCACCGAAACCTCCTCTCCCTCAAGGAGCTCCTCGACCACCACCGTCTCCCCCGCCGAGCCAAACGTCTTGTCCTTAAACGTACCCAGGCAAAAAAAAATAATTAAAAATGACAAGAAATGCTGATCAGTCTCACACAAAAATACCCCCGCAGAAACTACTAGGTTTTAGGAACATAAGCTGCTACGGCTCATACTTTCTCCTAACTTTTCACCACTGAGAGACAGACTAGGTTGAAGGCTATATGGAACTGGGGAAGCCTAGAGTCTTCTTGGGGAGACAGAGGGGAGCTTGATAGTGCTGCAGCCCACAAGAAGATGCTGCCGCCATGGGATGCCGACCTTCATGATATCCTGGACAGCATGACAGGCCTCCTCCTCGCTTCGGGCCACGATGACACCCTTCCCAGCTGCCAGGCCGCTCGCCTTCACCACCAAAGCCGGGAATGCGGCCCTGGGCAGACATCAGAACAGATGTAGGGGTCAGGGGTCATCGGGACGTGTAGCATGCCGCCATCTACCACAAACAAGGGCAACTTCCAGCAAAGAGTCTCAGCAACTCAGCTCAAGACCACGCCCCCCCATAGAAACCACGCCCCCCCATAGAAACCACGCCCCCCAAGTTCCACCTCCCGGACTGACCCCCGGATGAAGCTGCAGGCCTCCTGCGGGTCAGTAAAGGAACCCCAGCGTGCTGTGGGGATGCCGTGCCGGTCCATAAAGCTCTTGGAAAAGCTCTTGCTGGCCTCCAGCTGCGCTGCACGTGCAGAAGGTCCGAAGCAGGTCACACCAGCGGCGGTGAGGTCATCTACCATGCCTGAGAAGGGGTGCATGGAAGGGAGAAGATGGAGAAGAAGCAGCTAAATTCTAGAAAGAAAAGCCAAGATTCAGCATCTTTACTGGCCATGTGCAGCAGAAGCTTTGGAACGTTTAGTAGTCCAGCCTCGGGTATGAAAGTCTAAAGACAGAGACAATACAGACCCTGCAAAACAATACAAGACCGTCCAAAACTGGACAACATGCACTCAGTGGCTGATAAAGTGCAGCAACATGTCTATAAAATACATGTGGCGTGGATGTGACTGTCAGGGGAAACATGGATGTTGGAAATAGCCTGGAGAAAGAAGCTGTTCCTGAATCTGACAGTCAGTCTTCAGATGCTGTGAGACCTCCTACCAGACTGCGGGGGTGTGAGAAGTTCATGGCTGGGGTAGCCAGGGCCCCGATTTATAGACTGAACCTAGTTATGGCAGCAGTTAAGGTACAGCCGGTTGATGGAAGTCCAGGTTGTCATCTCCTGGAGAAAGGTTCACACCTGCAGCCAGGGGCACTTCTGGGCCTACCACGACCAGCCCGACATTGTGGTCCTTACAGTACTGAGCCAGAATGGAATGGTTGCTAATGGACACCTCTGAAAAATAAAGAGGAAAGTCACATGATTAATCAAAAACTGTTACATTGTTAAACAATTCACAGTATACACCATTGGAAAAACATCCACTATACCCCCATCCCAATTAAGCTCAGTTTCTTTAGGTGATTAACCTTACATAATTGCATAGAAATAACTTTTCTACATTTACATATATTTATTTAATTAAGTCCATGCACCAATTAAGTCCATTCTGCTCACCGGAGTTAGACACTTTCCCACAGTCCGCAGTGCCGGCATTTCCCGGGGCCACCAGTACTTGCTGTACGTGGGGGGACTGCGCCAACTTCCAGGCCAGGGCGTGCTCCCGGCCCCCGCTGCCGATCACCAGGACGCGTTCAGCCATGGTAACTGCGAACCGCAATCCACACCACAGACCGTTAACGTCGGTGAGGCAGAGTCCAGACAAAGCTTATCTACCCAGCAGCAAATAAAGCGGAGTGATAATCCTACAAAAACAAGCTTACATATCATATGCAAAAGTGACCTATTAAGACGACACGGCGGAAAACGTGTTTCTATTAAGACGTCCGCAACGAGTTACCGCTGACCTTTAATGCAGACGGGAGCTTAAATCCAACGCTAATAAAAACGTCACTTAGCAGCAGCCTGCTATCAAATGAACCGCTGACCCCTCAGCGCGATTGCATAAAACACATTTTTTAAACAGGAACAGCAAAAGATCAATTCCTACACAGAGGGTGAAACTGCCGATTAAGCTACATTCTGCAACTAATTTTTCAGGACAAATGCATTATTATTATTTTCACTTAGGTGAACAGTATCCGTTTTATTGGTCACGCACGGGCCATTCATTCACTGGATGTTATTTTTTAATGCTTTAAACAGTGAAGAGTCTGCTGATGAAGCAGCATTACCAGTATCTGTGCACTTCAGTGCAAATGCACGCATTCAGGTTTAAAGATACGAGATGCATTATTATCTCAGGTTGTGAGCTGTGAATGCAAATCTACTTGCTGAGTGTCTACGCACGATCAGAGGTGAAGCACACGATCTTTAGCCCGGGTTCACCACAACTTCATCGTTTAGCCTGTGAATATGGAGGGCTAGTGATCCGGGGCTGCCCGGCTGGCCGGACTTAGACGCGAGCATGTTAATACGCTGCAAGCCGCACATGGTTCTTAATTAAGCTTCTGCAGTACGTCGCATGACATGATGCAACAAGAACACCTTTATACACTTAAGTTCAAATTAAAGTATTTTTACACAAGAAAACTCGTGGTTTAACGCTTGTTAAATAGTGTTTAGGGTTGGTAACATTTAAAAGTTAAAACAAATCAATTAGTCCGAGTTTGTTTCGACCTGCGGAAAACGATATGCAGACAGGCAGTGACTTGTAACAGGCTAAAGGAAAAACACACCAACCAGGAACGTTGGTTAATCAAGGCAGAAAATTCTAAAGCTCTAAACAAACTGCAAACATATCTGAAATTAAGCGTTGTCTCACCGTGTTGTCTTCTGCAGGTTTCTCCACTCGTAGCTTAGCGTCCAGATGTTATTTCCCCAGTTAGGACTGGGAAAGACCTAACAGACCAGCCTTAAGCGTGATCGAATTATTCGGAAACCACGAGGGTTCAATATCATGCAAAGCAGAGCTTTGGAAGATTACAGCGCATACTTTTAATTCTTACAATATACGTTTATCGCTCGTCTTAAAAAATATACAACGTATTTGTGTGTTTTAATTACTCAAACTAACTTTTACGAACTTCCTTATGTTTCATGAATTCAGGCTTTATAACTGCGCAGAAACTGCACTGCCCCTGTTCTGTCTACCGTGTGGATAAACCGGCGCATGTGCTTTCATCTATCCCCTTGGTATGCAGATCAGAGTATGTGCACATTTGTTGCGCAACCAATGATACAAATTATTGGTTTGTTTTATCGGCCTATTTGATTTACACCCTCATCCCTTGCAGTACCGAGGTGTTTACTGGAATAGCTGAGATCACCTGGATCTGAGCTAGGCACTGACGCGTCGATGATTTTTTATAAATTTTTGGTGATTGTTACATGATAGACCGATTTCTTTTTAGTTAATTCGCTTCCATAAGAACAAAAAATAAATTTTAAATCTTAAAATGAAAACATATATATAAACTGATGTCACATTTGTCTTATAAAAATAACGCGTAAGTCGAAATAAGCGCATTCTTTTTAATGAGAGCAAAATCTCGTTGAAGAATGTTATGGGGAAATAATTAATATTAACTGTTTTTTTAATGGACACAATTTTCTGCTAATATGAGCTATTGCTATAACGGTAAAAACTGTTTAATTGCAGATGAATCATTTAAGTGCAGAGATCAGTAGACATTAATACAAATAGTTGCTTAAGTGATTTGCTACATTTAGAAATACACAGTAAACCATTCAAGGTTCACCTATTGTTTTCTGTTTGCATGTCAACCTTATTTCGTTTCTGTCAGAACACTGAAATACAGGGATTATGATGGCAACACAATCTGTATCACAGTATCCCAGAGCATGTCTGGAAAAGACAACAGGGTTGACAGTCAAGTTGCAGTTTCCCACCTTTGAACACTGCCAGTGGGTTAATGTTCCTGACACTGGAGGGTTCTCTGCACGACACATCATCATCATCGTATGTGAAGCGTTTCTTGTTGAAAGAGTTGGAAAGAAAACACCTGGATCTGGACCTGGGTGTCATAATGTAAGTATTAGAATGATTCAAAGGGCCCCTGACTGACAGGTGTCAAGGGTCCTATATAATTTGTAATTTAATTGGACTGGCTTGGGTTGGGGGGTCACTAAAATATACTTTCAAGGGGCCTAAATCTCTAGCAGTGCGCCTGACTCTCTTTTCAGTATTACGCATTGGTAGAGTCATGCTGTCTGAAAACCATGTCTGCACCAGATGATGTAGGGTTATACTGGTTTAAAGTTAACACACTTGCAGTTTGGACAAGGGCAGATCACAAACTGACAATCAATCAATAATCAATATTTCTGCCGGAGTGTAAGTCATACTGTGAATACCCTCCCCTCGTCACTGCTGTCTGTATGTCACACCATGGTCTTAGGATAATGGCATTTCCTGCCACTGTATACCTGTATATGGATGGGATGGATAACAATCACACATGATTTGAGTAGGTATGTGATGTGCAGAGTGAGTGAGAAAAGTGACATTTATTTGAGAGACAGCCATGTTTTCACACAATTGGCATTACCTCGCCCAGCTCCTGAAGCCGTCGATCATAAGTCTCCTGTTAGGGAAGCAAAATGAGAGGACTTTGTAGGCCCTGGGTACCTTCTGCTCTACTACTGGGCCATGGCACAGGTGGCACCATCATTGGTGAACAAAGTCTGCAGGATTCTCCAGCTAGCAGAAACTTCTGACTGTATTCTATGTTAATATTTATTTATTTATTTATTTATTTGCTGTGGAGAGATTTCTGCACACGTTGTATTTGTAGGCCATAAAGTATAATGAAATTAAAGCTATTAAAAAGGCTAAAAAAAATAAAACAAATGATAATAATCATATACCTCTGCAAATGAGGTACACAAAGGCATATTTATATAAGCAACATCATGGTTTCCATTATAAAAGAGTAACTTTCCAAAACTTAAACAATATGCAATACATGCTGAATGTATGTAAATACACCAAGCTCTTAAGTGAGCCTGAGGCCTAGTTATTGAATAGTGTAAGCATTATTTGTGTTGCTTTTCTTTAACCAAATATTGGTTTCCTCCATATCCCCGTGACTCAGACCATGATGAATGCTTGGAAGATGGATGGATTCTTTTTACATGTCCTTTCTAGAGAAAAGGAAGTTTTTAACTTGTGTTTATTTCTGTTGAATAGGTCCAGTTTATTGGGTATGGTTGTATTCGCAACTTCGTAACTTAATAAGTAAAAAGCAGATAGACAAGGACGATCAAATTCAAAGCACACAACTGTACTATTAATTGAAATGACCTGAATAATTGAAATCAAAAGTTCTATATAATTTGGGGACAGTGAAATATTAAAACAGTGAACAAATACAAAAAGGCACTTTTGTGTTTTGGAATTCTGTGAATATCTCAGAATTTGCACAGCGAATGAAGTCCAGTCCTAATTATGTGGTTCCCACACTTCATGCATAGCGATGGACTAAATTTGAGGCTATCTGATGGAACCCAACAAGTTTTACTGTGGAATGAAAAGATGATACACCTTAGCCTCCCTGTATAAACCAAACCCATCCAAAACAGCTGAAATGTGACTTGGAATATTGATGGGGAAATCTTGTTTTTCTAAACAAATTACCACTTATGGCTCACAAACATTTCCCCTGACACCTGTATGACGAAGTGAGACTTCATCTTCGTTATCTTAAATTTAGCCCAGACTACCCTAAATATGATCCATTTTTGCTAGCTCAGAAATCCAGCTTCGTGATACAGGCCCCTGTACCCATTGAAAACACTATTATGCATAAATCCTAGTCAGTGAAAACAGCCTTCAAACAATAGGCTACACACTTAGACGATTTTGTTTATATCAACCAGTTGAGCATAGAGTCACAGTCACAGAGCACTCATCTGATTGGTAGAAAAATATCTTGGTCTGTTTCTGTACTTGAAATGCCCAGTACTGGTTCCATGCGTCAAGATTGCTATATGCTAGTAGGGAATTGGAATATGTATTTCAAAAGTCAATTGATTTATGTTCAAATTAGGCTATTGCTACTTTATTAAATGATTTTGTTAGAAAACTCTGAAGACAAATGACCTAACAAGCTTCTAGAGAATGCCAACTAACTTTTCAGTGTTCATGCTGTTTGAAAGCTTGATCGTTATTTTGATGGGAAACTGTGTTTTGTCTTGATGCTGTGAGTTTATGATTATTTTGGTGATGAAAGAGAGTTTGAAGTGCTTACTTTTTATTTCATTAGCCCTTTTATTTCACTTCCAGTCACACGAGGCCTTTAAACGTGGTCACTGTGGTAGCTATACTTTTGATTATTACCAACTTCTTCGGGTTCAAGGAATGTTGTCCACCCAATGCCTTGCAACTCTGCTGCCAGGCATTTCCTTTCATTGGCTGTTGGCTGTGTTCATGCCCTCTTCCCAGGAGATATAGAGCTCTACGATAAGAACCCTTCTCCCTGCCTCGGACCACATTACCATGTATGGCCGGAGAGTACTCACTACTATCTGTCTTGGGAAGACCAGGCACCTTCTGAGGTCCACTCACATCTGCCACTCTTTACCTGGTGGAGCGTGCTGGTTTGCTTCTCTCTGGGTTGCATACATGGTGCTGCTAGTCATACTATGTGGGTTTTGCTTTGAGTTTCCGAGGTGCTATTTGCTTCTCATCATCTCTCCATTGCCTCGGCCAGCTTTGCCAGGACTTGATTATGGCGCCACCAGAAGTGTCCTTGGGTCAGCTCCAGATTGCCGCCAGATAAGACATGCCTTGATGCTACAGCACAGAGGGCGGCCGATGTCATCGAGTGAGACTGTAGTCTGTATAATGGTGTTCTGGATCAAGGTGGACCCACAGTGACACACATTAAGCCCCTGAAAAATTCCTGTACTATTGACAACTTTCGAAGCTCTAAGATGAATTTAAAAATTTTACCACGGTTGACCTCCATAAAATAAAAAGAAAAATATAATTTATTTTGGTTCATCATCCTTCAGCGGTCATGTTCATAATTATAACATTAACTGAGGCATCAAAAGCTAAAATCTGTTTTACTATTAATGATACAAATAATTGCTCTTGAAATATTAATTAAACTGGAACTATGGGTATCTTGTTTTTCGGCAACACCAAGGGACAGAGTACCCTTGAACAGCAGCGCTGTCACTGGCTTACCTTCCGCACGATGGCACTGTTGCTCCTCTGAAAAAAAAGCGCTTCCAAAGAAGTTCATGCACTCCTTATGTTGATTACTCATTTAAAAATATACGGTCTCTACAATTTCATTTCGGTTCATTCTGCACCAGAATTCAGTTAAAATGTGGGCAGAAGAAATGCTAAATGTTTTTCTTCTCCGATTAATAGGTTGGGTTAAACCTAAAAAAAAAATACAATATTTCCCTTTACATCCTCTGTTGTTCACTTCGTCGGTATTGAAGTTTTATGCCACAAGTACAGTATTTATTACTATTTAAAATTCTACCAGAACCATATTAGAGAGTTCGCATCTGCAATAATAATAATAATAATTAATAATTATAATGATAATAATAATGGTGGGCTAGCCTGCTTCCTGGACGCGATGACTGTCCACCGCAGGATACGGACATGCAAAACAGTCGAAAAGAGATGCCGGCAGAAGTAGCTGCATGCCTTTGTACAGGGGCAGTACGGAGTGAGAGCATGCAAGCTGCTCATATACGAGGCCCCGACCTTGGAGGCGTGAGGAGGGAAAGTGGCAGCGACTCAGCCACTGGTGACTGTGGATGTGCTTAACAGTAACATATGGGTCCCGCCTGACTGCGGCTCTTACAGCGTCCCCGTCGCTGAGCTCAATGAGCGTCAGCTCTAACCTATGCGGCTTGAGTGAAGGAGCTTCTTTCCCAGGCACGTCATTTTATACCGTTTAAAAAAAATCCTGCATTTTGAAATGAGCTCATATCACTTGGCATGCTTGAAGTATTTTAAGACTTTGCATGATCGAAGTATCTAAGGGTAGATTGTGTTTTTTGATTTCCTGCTGGTAAAGTGTATGCATCTGTTAAAAATAACACGTGATGCAATATTAATGTCATGTATTTATAGGAAATCCACTGGAGATGATCTATTAAAATAGGTGAGTGCTGCGACTTCTTGACACTGAAATAAACAAGAAATTAAAATTCAGAATGTAAGCAAAACGTCAACACCTTTGAATAAGAAGAGGATAAAAGAGAGTAAGCAAAACAAGAGACGTTCACTATTTGTTCCTGAATTGCAAACAATAAAGAGTACATTCATCTAATGTTGAATAATTGTGTTGTGCTTTCTTTATTTCTTCTAGTGTGTATGAAAAGTGTCATTCATCTGCTTCTTAACATCACACGTCGGGAAGTTTCAAACCCTCAGGCATATCATACTGGGCCCCCAGTCCAAATCAGTCTAGTTACTGTCCAAATTCTTTAGGCCCCCTGTCACTCAGGTGCCAATTTCCAATAGTTAGGTGAAGAGTTTTCTGCACCATTTATTTCAGGCAACTTTTTGGTCCTGCTGTGCGTTTTTTTTTTGTTTTGAAAGGTCAAACTATGGTTTTATATTTCCTCTAACTACCCCCCTCCCCCCCAAATACTTCTAGATTTTTTTAATACTACAATTCCAAATGTCAACAACCTAGCAAAAGACCCAGAGTGACATTTCAATGTGTCATTTGTATTAGTCCTGTTTTTGAATATAATGTAATAATAGGTAACAAAAGGGCATCAGGTTCACTCAGCCTGTCATTTATGGGGTTGTGAGTTTGAAATCACCCCCATCTCTGAGTCCACATGTTCCCTCGTTGTCTGTGTTTGCGTAGTGTCCTCGACTGCTCAAAGGGCACTGGGACCAGGCCAACCAGTGACACCAAACAGTGCATAAATCTCAATATGTGTACTTGACCATACTAGTGTTCTTGTGTACATGTTTTAAGTCATCTTCCATTGGTGAAGACCAGTTCTAATACTAAGAATACAAGTACAGAGGATGGTAAAAATCCCTAGATGTTGGTCCTACTCCACTCCAAATGTCAAGGATACATCAGTTGCATCCTCACCAAACGAGACCAATCCCATCATTCATTACCCCCAAGTCTTGCTAAGACCACAAGCACGGTCTTTGTGCTCTTGGTATTAAGATTCATCCAGTATGTTGTGCATAAGGCTGTAAGGCAGGGTTCATCCCTGCCCCATGATGGGCAGCTGTTCTTTAGGGCGTTAGAGTTAGGGGTTGGGGTGCCAAAGACATTTTATTTTCAATGATCCCTGAGAGATCAGTTATGGATAATACATGGAAAAAACATAGGAGACACGTGTAAATAAATAAATAAATAAATATAATTATTAATTATAAATAATTTCTGACATAGTGGGGAGGAAAAGATAAAATTTCAATGTAAATCATTTTTGTGAAGTTGATACCAGCTTGAGACTAGAGGAGGGGGTTGATTAACTGATTAAGTTTATGGCTGGTATCTTGTAACTAGCAGGTGGTTTAATGACTTAGCCACTGGTTCCATCACCAGAATGTTACTGGGGAACTTTAGCTCTTGTGTTCAACAAGGTGTTTTCTGCTGGGAATTTATTTGCAAGCTATGCTTTGTTATATTGGGAAAATAGTGAATTCCACCAATCAACACATATTCACTGCTGATCATGGGTATTTGTTTGAATTCGGGTGGTTTGGGTGCGAGGACAAGGCATGGTGCAGGCAGGAAAGGAATGTGGATGACCCACTTGCGGCTTGCAGGGAAACAGGGGTTTATTAAACTGAAAACACTAAGAATACTAGAAAAACAAACTCACCACGAGGAGAAAAACATAGACTAAGTACAAATGGGGCAAGGAAAACAAGGGGCAGGCAGGTAGCAGATTACAGAACATTCAACCAGCATTATACACACACTAATGACTCCAGAAGGAACAGAACAGGATCAGGAACTTAAATACAACAGGCTAACAAGGATAACGCAGGACAGATGAAAACAATTAACAAGGAATAGTAAAACAGGTAACACAAATAATTACCTCAAGGAACTAAACAGGGAACCTAAAAACTGACAATCAAGGAAAACAGAATCTAACACTTCTTTTAAGTCTTGGATTGTGGTTGGGATGTGATTACCACATGTTGCCTCTGGAGGTTCATTTGAAGTAACTTCGGGGTACTCAACTCTCCTGTCAGATGTTTTGAACTTTTGCCATCTCCCAAGGTTTCTTCCTTCTAGGAAGCTTTTCCTTGCCACTGTCCTCTCTGGCTTGCTCACTGAGGGCTTTGGGTGGGGATAATGTAAAGCACTTTGAGACAGTGTAATGTTGTGAAAATGTGTTATACAAATAAAATTGAATTGAACTGAATGTTTCAAAAACTAAATAAATAACTGGGGAGTGCGTATCTAGCTCTTCAGCAGAACGCGCTGCTTCAGGAGCTCCTAAATAAGGAATGTGTTTATTCAGTAGGTCTCTGTGTGCCCATGTGCCATCAGAAGATCGCCGGTTCAAGTCCTGGCCTCAGAACAGTCACATTTCCATGGATCCTAGAGCAGGGCCCTTAACCCCCAGCTTCATGGGTGCCACACATTGGCTGACCCTGCTCTGTGACCCTCCAAGCTATGGAGAGCAAGATGAGGTCGGTGAAAAGAAACATTCAAATGTATTTGTACTTGTACTTGTGCAAATGGCAAATAGGGAATTTATGATTATCATTGAATATTTAGTGTAGAGATGCCAAACGGCACCGCAGTATCTGGTCAGGCCAAGGTTTCTCTCTGCCCAGGATGGGTATGCAATCCCACCTCCATGGATGCAGGACTCCCCAGCTGGACCTCCCCAGCCTGGCTGGCTGTCCTAACAGCAGGCTGGGGGGGGGGGGGGGGGGGGCCACCAGTAGCCCTTTTCACGCAGAAGTTTAAGGGAATTTTTAAATTATCAATGTAGGTTTAAGTGTACCCCCCCCGA
>JABFEA020000001.1:49623504-49640891 GCA_019775915.2 Cyphomyrus plagiostoma
GCATTCTAATGCTGCTCCACCTCCTACACAGCTGATTTTACTTGTTGAGCACTTATCAGTCATAAAGCCCTTGATTACCTGCCTCAGGTATTCAGGAAATGGAAGGAAGCAAAGTGTAAACATCACTATAACACGGAGATTCTGCTATATAAAGTGGGTAATATGTAAAGCTGTTTCCCTGGATGAGTTTCCTCTGAGAAAATAAAGAAATGCAATAATATAAGAATAACATGTTACTCTTCATTGTCTCTTTTGTAAACAAATAATGGGATACATTTTCCTCTATAACTCCTGCCTGGTAAAGAACAGGGGAAAAAGATGGGTTCACTGAACCAGTGAATAAAATATGGCTTCAGGAAGGTAATTTAGGACACTGATGGAGGCAGCATTTTTGTGTTTTATGTATTCTGTGTCCCGCGTCCGCCAGCCGTGGTAGCTATGCTTGTGATTTTGTCCTCAAAATTATAATTTAACGTTACACTAGTGTTGCTGCCGCAGAGCAATTACTGTGGGGATCAGGAACCACTGATTGACATGAGTGGAAATGGAGACGCGAGTGGCAGGGCCCAAGTCTTTGGCCTGGGTTACACGACCGCTTGTTTCTATGGCGAGAGCTCAGTTATTACTTGTGGGAAAAGAAATATTGATAACAAGCATGGTGATTCATTTTTGAACATATTGATATTTAAGTCTCCGTTTTGGCATCTGTGGGAAAAGATATAGAGCAGCTTGAATCCAAACTGTTGCCGTTGACCGTTTGTAACCAGGAGCTACTGTACAGGAAAACAAATTAGCAGCTGCCAAAGCGAGGAGGGTCTGATCAGCCTGGGTATTTTAGCCATTTACAGGGGAAGTGGTTTCGCTCGTCTGTCAGGTGCCTGCGTGTCACCATGTCTCCATGTGTATGTTTGACTCGTCACTGGTGATTCAAATGGTGCTATTGTCAGTGGTGGTGTTTGTCACAGAAGTTTTTGTGGTAAGTGTCGGTCGGTCTAGGCTGTTCTGTATCCGTCGAGGGTGCGGTCTTCGGAGGTGACGTCCATCCTGGGCAGAGAGGCACCTTAGTGTGAGCAGATATCAGCAGTGATGTTTATCGCCCCTCAAACCAGACATTTCTCTGGGGCCCCCTGTTAGCCACAATTAGTCGCTACCCTAAATATTAAACAGCCACATTCCTTATTTTGGAGATACTGAAGCAACATGTTCTGCTAATCAGCTAGCGAGCTACGTTCGTCTGACTCTACCTGCTAGCTAATCATTTAGTTTTTGAAATTTATTTGGGCAGGAGGGGTGGGGGCCCCAAAGTGAATTTTTGACCGGGCCCCCCCAAAAAAACAAACTTCCCCTAGGCTGTTGTAGTCGGCTAGAGCGTGAGTTACGATTCATTGGCTGACTTTCATTTGACCTCCTTGGTCTGACTTGTTTTAGGGAAGTTGACCACAATGCCTGATGCACTTCATAGATCAAGAAGGTTCTCGGATCAAGCAGCTCCATCCTCAGGAGTAAAAGTTATAAAAAGAGAAAGAGGAGGCAGACATGAGATGGTGAGGATCCAGTTCAGTCCCTCTGAAAAGCCAGTGTAAATCATCAGGAAGCCCCCATATGGCAGCCAGTGTGTACAAACTCGCTGAATTTGACTGAATGATGAATGATCTGACCCCATCTATCGATCTGTACTATTTGTCGGTGAAAAGCAATATGGAAAATGGACTGCGCTCCTAATAACTTTTTTTTCATGGTTATGCGTGGTCTTTATGGCAGGGGATATAGAATATTGATGGAACTTTCTGGGTCACTGATGGATGGAAACATGTTTCGTGTCTAAGGCTTTAGGATGGTGAGTAAATATTGTTGAAAAGGCTAAAGTCATGTTATAAATGATATCCTTTATATAAAGCCTCACTGGCACAAACAATAAACACCCATATGTAGTTTGTCCCGCTTTATCTGCTATAGGACAAGTTATATTTAAATAGCCAGTGAATTTGCTGCCTGATTTGTTGCATGGGGGGGGGGGGGGGTGTAGGAAACAATGTGTTTCCTCAAAGACAGCAGAGCATCTGCTTGTCAGATAATTTGTGCCATGTGGTGTTTTCTGGAGCGAACACTACCATCCTCCCTGTGGATGATTTTCTTGTATTTGCCTCCATGTCTACTCAGCCTTCTTCAGCTCCCTTTAAGAGCTTTTGTTTGAGTGTCTCAGCTGGCTGGCTCTTCACAAAGCCCACGTCTACCAAAAACAGGAGCACGGATGTCGCTTGAGTTCGTCACATTGGAACCATTTGGACTGAATAGTGGTTATGGATTCATTTCATTGGGTATTTGAGCTGGAATTAAATCATTAAGGATTACAAGTCAGGAGAAGATAAGATAGATTAAATGGATGGATGGATGGATGGATGGATGAATGATGGCCAGCCACAGGGAGACTCTCGAGTCTAATTGCCAGGTAGGAATACAGAAGGCTCATATGATTACTGACCTTGGACTTGACCTTGTTTATGAAAATAATGTAAATATTATTACCAGAAGAGGTCTTTTTAGACCCTGCCCCCAAACCATGTGATCAATCAAACCTTGGCAGAAATATACCAAACAGTCTTCTGTCTCACAGCATCTGCTTACTCCTATTCCATACCCATCCTATCCTTCCTGCTCAGGTCCATGCCCCATGCTCAGCAATCAGCAGCCTCTTCCGGTGCCATCACCCTGAGAGACGTCCTACCTGTTCCTCACACCAGCTTTCCACCACGACAGCCCCTGCAAACACCATCCATCTGCTGGGATGCAAATCAAAGGAATCTTTGAAAGGCATGAGGTTAATCCAGGCTTCTTCTTTGGGCTGCAGTGGATCGGAACTGATGTTTGAGACCAGAGGCGGTGTTCACCACATTTCAAACAACAGTTTGCAAAGGGAGCTCGAGGATTTTGCCCCCTGTTGGCCACAAAGAGTCACCACACTAAATATTACACACACGCGTTCCTTATTTAAAATATGCTAACGCAGCGTGTTCTGCTTAACCGGCTAGCTAGATATGATCTCCAGACTCTACTTGCTAGCTGTTTATTTAGTTTTTTGAAACATCTAGAGGGAGGAGGGGCAGGAAGGCTGGGGCGCTTTGAAGTGAGTTTTTGACTGGGGTCCCAGAAACAAGGATCCGGCTCCTGATTGAGCCCCGGGAATGAGACTGGAGTCCTGGATTGAGTCTGCTGAGTCTCTGGTCCCCAGTGGCGATGAGCTGCATGGCTCGGCGCCGTCGAGGACCCGGCCCGGCAGAGTTAACAACACTCTCGACAGCCTGTCAGCACCCCCCCCCCCCTCCACCCCCCGCTGCTATCCTAACAAGACACAACTGCAGTCACTCACCCAGGCAATGCCCCCCCGCCCGCCAGAAAGGAGAAAGGTTGCAGTGTGGGAGGCGATGACCATCCGCAATATGCTAGGATGGGTCCGCTTGTGCCGTTTCCCACATGCGCTGCTGCGCACGGCTGCACCGGCCGCAGGGGTTGGTCCAAATACAGCCTGATTTATTTTAAGTGTTATAATATTTTTGTACTTTCTGTACCCAAACCTGTCTGCATCCTACATCTGGTTGTCTCATATCTATTCAAACATTTACATGCTTATTTATAAATTGCACATTTCTGGCTCCGTTTGATTTTTATTCTATTTAATTATTTTCATCCTCTTGTCATGATTGCGTGTTTAATTTTATACTTCATACCACCACTTGCACCACTTTTTGAATTTGCTGGATCAAAGGATTCTGATTCTTTGTTATCAGGGAGAAGGTCTGCTTTTCTTCATTGTTTTACAAAAGATGTTGATTTGATCTTCTGCTTCCTCTTACTTCCCCGTGTCCTGCCTCACCCCGCCCCATCCTGGAGAAGCTGTGTACACTCAGCACTTGCATTGTACATGGTTCCGCATGCTGCTGCCATGCAGGCGATGTTGCTGTACATCCCTGCATGTATAGTTCATGTGAACGTAGAGGATTAAGAGTTATGTCCACCAGGGGGAAATGTGAGAAATCGTCAGGGTCAGTAAAGACACAACTCGGTCTCTGCTTATCCCTCAAATGTTATCACGTCAAGCAACAAAATTTGACAATACAGCCCCAAGACTTTTGGTGGCATTGCATCTCAAGTACTCATAGTGTTAATTCTTCAGGAGCTGCACAAAAGACATTTGTCTTTTGGCGGCCATGATGCATAAATTAAAGCAATGTGAGCAACGGGTATAAATGGACCATTAGTCTGCATCTTGTTTGTGTCTACTAGTACACAGAGTGCACTCACAGCCTCGGATCTGGTCCCGTTTGGAAGGAGAAGGAAGCTGGTTTACTCCCATAAAGCTCCAGAGAGAGAGCCAATGTCCTCTGATTCATCTTTCTTGCATTTGTGCTGGGGCTGGCTTTTCAGCCTGCATGCTAAATTGTGATTGAGTGAATGTTTATGATTAGCCAATGTGGGGCCTGGAAGCGGGAGGTGCATTGTGGGTACCCCATTGTTCAGTCTGACTGTCTCATCATTCTATCAAGCTCTTCACCTACAGTAGGAGGCTATTAGCCCATGATCCTTAATGCTGGGTTCTGTCAGCACAGTTGACTGCCTCTCAATTCAACCCAAATGTCATTTTCTCCGCTACATTTCCCTTCCTAATGCACGGCACCGTGCCAATTTAGACATCAACCTCTGACATTCAACAAATTTTCCGCAACCTTGCCTCCCCTTCGCCGACCCACCCTCCAATTAACCACATGTAACGGAGAATTGATCACACCGGAGTAGGAGCCGTCCAATCCGTTCCCGCTCCAATTTTGGATGAGTAATTCCAGTTGAGGTGTTCCTTTTAATGATGGAGAGGGAGAATCGGGGTGAACCAGAGGCTGGGGGGTGTCTAGAGGCGACTGGCAGCTACCAAAATGACCCAGCTCAGAGAAGACTATGCTTCCTTGTGGGTTGGGGTAATGGCAGTGGGGAGTGGAGCATCACTGTCTATCATGAAACGTCTTGCAGATCTTTCTGGATGAAACCCATGTGGCACTCTAGGCAAAATTCACCGGGCAATTTATTATGGATGTCGGTGGTTTGCTAAGTTAACGCCCCCTCATAAGATGGTGCCCTAGGCATATGCCTAAGTCACCTGTAGGATCCCCAGACCTTGTTTCAGGGTCTGACAGTGTGTGTGATATAAGTGCATTATCGTTTAATTTGTTTACTTATTTATTTGTTTGTTCCCGCTGGCTCTTCAGATCTACCTGGTCCTTGGTCTTCATCCGTCGCCATGACAGATCAACTTTTCACTGCTAACCCTTTTGCAACAGCTCAGTAGGTAGATCAACATCAACTGACGCATCCGCCATTTATTTGATGGAATTTATCTCTCTGAAAGCTGCTGCCTTTAGGACGCTTTGAAGTAAACCCTGTAGGAACTTTTGACTAAGCCTTCGTCAGCTAATGTAAGATCATCTGGCAATTGTCCTTCCTGGATTTGTCGGGCACATTCCTGATCAAACTGGCTGCCTTAAGTCCCTGAGCGTGCTGCCTTTTTGTCGCATTTGTTGTCTCGCTGTTCCTTTATCTTGATCTACCCTTATCATCTCTCGCCAACTTTCCCTAGATGATGTCCCTATCGCTCCATCGTCGTTTGAATCGTGTTTTGCTTTTATGACTTCTTCTTGTAGATCAGGAACAAGCAGCTTTGTTAGATGAAAATAAATCAACAAAAAAGCATTTTTGCAGTCATTAAATGGGTCTACATGCATTTATCCTTACACATGAGCATAACCACAAGTAGAAAGCTACACATCTAGATGCCTGTGAGTCAGAGGCAGCTGACCTCTGACCCTAGCCCTCATGTTCCTGTCAAAACCAGTCCAGTGGGATCTCTCAGAATCAGAACTAGATGCCACTGAAACCACATTTATGACCCCCGGTCTATAGGTGCCACATCAGCTAGCCCACTTCTGAGGGACGCTGAGTGAACCTGGAGAACTATAGTCTGATTCACAGGTATGGGCAAAAATGTCCACTGGAAATTGACACAGGCATGTGAAAAGCATGGGGGGGGGATCAGTGTGGTGCTCAGCAGGTTATGGCGCTGTGCCTATGATCAGAAGGTCACCAATTAAAATCCCAGGGTCGGCAAAGTAATTTCACCACTGGGCCCTTCAGCAAGGCCCTTAATCCCCCATAGCTCCAGAGTCAGGCTGACCCTGGTAACTCAATTGTATGCCATTTTGGATAAGAAGTGTCTGACAAATAAATAAAATGTTAAAAAAATGACTGGCATGTTTTTCAGGAAGGACGTATCTGAGAAGCTTTCATTTCCGTACTCTCTGACATCACTGCTGTACTCGTCAAAGGGTCTCATCACCCTCCTATCATGACCCCTGCCAGCTTGCAGTTCCCAGTCTTCCCCTGATGCACGGCCTCTTTGCAAATGATCTCCCCTGCTGGCCAATGGAGAGAGTGGCTGGCACAAACAGGCTCCACCTGTCCAATCAATGAGCCCCTGCCAGGATGCCCCATGGTTTAGGGACATCACAGTCCACGTTATTTTCACGGGCAATTCATCATTTGAGAGAGAACAAAAAAAAACGAGGTCGCATCATCCTCGAAGCCACAGAGTCGTTTAAAGAGTGCTATTATATGGTGACAGAAGATGGGTTTCACTGCTGAGAGCATGTTTGACATCTATTGGAAGGTCGCAACTCACAATGAGCCGTGCATTTGCGTGGATCACTGTGCATTCATGCAATGGCTTCCAATAGACTATGCATTCATGCAGCTGCGAAGCGTTACTCGTTTAGGCTCTTTGCCTAAGGGCCCCTCCGGGGATTTGAACCAACCACCATCTGATGCCTTGACTACTTGTCTGCCTCTTGCTGTTATACAGTATTCTGCAGACACTTCATTTTTCTGGGTTTCTGGCTGTGCCTAACTTAGTGTGAATGTTGACACGGCTGTCAGTGATTAATGTGCATGTAAGGAATTATTCCGTGTGGAGGTTCTGGAGGTAGGGGACTGATCCTTGCTGAAAGTGTAAGGATATGTGTTGTATGGCCCAGACTTCTGAGTGTTATATGACTGGGGCCGCAGCTTTGAACGACTCATGGCACCTCTGGGCACAACCCTTAACCTCGAATGACCCCAGAAATAAATAATAAGTATAACAAAACATCCAGCAGGGGAAACTGAATTTCTCAGTGTGGACGCACTGAAAATACAAAGGATTGACATTCCAGTTAATACAATTACCCAGTTCTTTCCTGAATATGAGATAATTCATTCTGAAAGCTTCCAAATTCATTCTCTAGTTTTTAGTGTCGCGTATGGTATTCATAGGAAAATCTGAATTTGAGGAAAGAAACATCTCCCACTGTCAGCCTGTCCCATTTTAGAAGCGAATTAAAAGATAACGTTGCTTCCAGAAAGGTCCGATATCCCGGACACTTATGCCAGAACGTCGGACCCTAGATGATGGAAAAATGAGCTATGACTGTTCTAAGCCGCTTAAATAATAATAAAAAAGACTTTTCTGAAGAATTGCTTCTAATATAGCTTCCTAGACTCTTCTGGACAGGAAATGACCTTGTTGGTTATTTCCAGTGCTTGAAGAGGGGTAAAACAGGTGCCGGAACTGCCCTTGTTATTCAATATCAGGTGCCGATACTCCCCTTGTTATTCAGTACCAGGTGCCCATAATCCCCTTGTAATTTAGTACCAGGTGCCGGTACTTCCCTTGTTATTTAATACCAGGTGCCGGTACTCCCTTGTTCTTTAGTAGCAAGTGCTAGTACTCCCTTTGTTGTTCAGTACCAAGTGCAGATATTTCCATTGTTAGCTGGTACCAGGTGCCGGTACTCCCTTTGTAATTAAATACCAGGTGCCAGGACTCCTCTTGCTATTCTGTTCCAGGTGCCAGTACTCCCCTTGTTATTCAGTACCAAGTGCTGGTACTTCCCCTGTTATTCAGTACCAGGTACCGGTACTTCACTGGTTATTCAGTGCCAGGTACCGTTACTCCTGTTGTTATTTAGTATCAGGTGCCAGTACTCCCCTTGTTATTCAGTACCAAATGCCAGTACTCCTCTTATTATTCAGTACTTTGTGCTGGTACTCCCTTGTTATTTAGTACCAAGTGCTAGTACCGCCTTTGTTATCAAGTACCAAGTGCAGATATTCCCCTTGTTAGCCGGTACCAGGTGCTGGTACTCCCTTTGTTATTAAATACCAGGTGCCAGGACTCCTCTTGCTATTCTGTTCCAGGTGCCGGTACTCCCCTTGTTATTCAGTGCCAGGTACCGTTACTCCTGTTGTTATTTAGTAACAGGTGCCGGTACTCCCCTGGTTATTCAGTGCCAGGTACCGTTACTCCTGTTATTATTTAGTATCAGGTGCTAATACTCCCCTTGTTATTCAGTATCAGGTGCCGGTACTCCCCTTGTTATGCAGTATCAGGTGCTGGTACTTCCACTGTTATTCAGTACCAGGTGTTGGTACTCCTCCCCTGGTTATTCAGTACCAGGTATGGGTACTCCCCTTGTTATTCAGTACCAGCAGATACCGAGAGGTGCTGGTACTCCTACAAGAAAAGAAATGAGGTGCTGGTACAGTGTACTGGTGAGTACCAGCCCACTTCAAACACTGGTTATTCCCATGATACTGACTGAGAATATGACCCCTGCTTCCTTGGACCATGGAGACCCCACCCTTCTGGCCAGGAATGTGTGAATATCAGGTGAAGTTTATTCTGTAGCTCCTTTCAGATCTGCACTGCTACCTGGAACTTTTTGTGACATGACCCAGAGAATTTACTATGAGCGAGAGGCTGTGTGGATGATGTCACCATTATGCCATTACCACAATAACCAAAGAATCAAAACATCCAAGAGCAAAGAAGTAGGGCCATTGACGTGAAGAAGACCTCAATGAACATGTCGAACTGGAGACACAACAAGATGCGGGAACTTCTGTTAACAGTGCTGTAACCAAGATACTGTGATTATTGCAGCATACCTTTTGCATTATGTTGTGCCATCTGCATGCTCAATCCAAGCGCCACCCCACGTCTAACGCAACCAGAGTATTTCTCGTAGGTGTGAATGCATCTGACATGGAAAATCTCTGGTTATAGGCAGCATGTGTGAAAGGGCAACTTCGGAATATGTCTGGACCTGATTCTACAGATGATGTCTGAAGTTCATGCGTGAAAATGGCTTCTGAGAGTGCTTTGGATGGGAATATGCAGGCGTATCACTTCCCTACCGTGAATGGCAATAGACCAGAACCTTCCCATACTCTGCAGTGGCATCAAACTTAATCCTATTATAAAGTTACCTAATCCTGCAAAAATGGTCAAATCATAGGAAAATGGCTTAATCCCTTTTGTAAATTAGTCAAGTCCTACAATAAATTTACTCCTTCAGTAAAAGCTGCGTAATTCAAAACTGGAATTATACCACCTCTGTCCTTTTATATTTATTTAGCAAACACTTTTATCTAAAGCAACACATTTTTTAAGAAAGCAGGGTCAGACAGTCGCTGCGGCAACTGGGATTAAGGGCTTGGCTCAAAGGCCCAATGACAAAATCACTCCTCTGACCTTGGAATGAACCAATGACCTTCTGATTGCAGGCACAAACCCACTGAGCTACAAACCATCCCCCTACAAACTATCCTTCCAGTGCTGTTCTTTGTCCCAACATTGTTATCACTATCGGCATGACTATGAGCATCTGCATGTGGGTGTGTGTGTGGGTACACCAACCCACGTTACACCTGTGAGCACGAGCGAGTGAATAATCCATAACACACTGCCTCGGGCCTCATCTGTTTATCTGCTTGTGAACGGAGCAATAAAGACTGTTCTACATTTTACACTCGGCGTGGCTCTGCTCCTTTAACCACACTGGACTGATCGTTTGCAGGTCCTTTTCATCTGTCAGTCCTTTTTCATCTTTCCATCTTAATCTGGGCCGAGCCGGGCGCTTTCAGAAAGACATTCGGGGAAATTCCCTCACTCGCTTTGATCGCTGACACTAAGCTGCTCAGGTCGCTTACCACTGCTCAGATAAAAACACACAAGAAACACAGCGCTGCTGCCAAGATCGGGATGCAGGTACCATGCCTCATTGTTTATTGATTAGCTGTACCAACTTATTATAGGACCACCGATATTTACTAGGGATGCCCTAAACCACTTTCTTTGATACCCTGATGCGATCCATTCAATATTTATATCTGTCAATTTCGAGTCCCGATCCGATCTTTCAATAAATATTTAAATATATGGTAACACTTTATTTGATGTCGCACAAATACTTTCAGCTATTACTGAAGTACAGATTATGAACAAATCATGAGCAAATACAGTTGCTATTTGAGATTAAATGTGATTCACGGTACTTAACTTGTATTATTCATGACTTGTTCCTTCAGTAGTTCCTTAGTAGTTCACAAAGGTTTACAGAATTAACAGATATAGTAATAGCTTGGAATACAACATGCGACACTATTCAATAATGACGAATTAACATTAGATCAGTAGGTAATTGAGGCTTAGTGTGTGGTTAATTAATACATTCAGTAAGTAATACTACATTACTATATTATTTGTGCCCCGCTAAGTGTCACCAAATATGCTTTCACATACTGAAGTATTCAATGCATAATTTGAGTAAGCCTCACAATTTCTCAATATTATTCCTTATGATGTTCCTGAAAGTGCCTAATTAGAGTTGTTATATGAAATGACACTCTTTTGCTACAAATTTTGCAGGCAGCCATTGGGCTGCTTAGGGTTACCATATGGCTGACATCTCGATGGCTCGTAGTTTTTAGCCGTGTATCTCAGGCACAATGCAATGTGTGACAGAACCTTACAATTTGCACAACTGATATAAATTAGGCAGATGGGATATTAAATAGATCAGATTGTTTATGGGGCTGCAGTAATCGATACCAATCGATTTAAAAATGCTTGTATCACCCCATATTCTGATCTCTGATATCAGCTCCAAACATCACTGATATTTTATTCATTTTCAGTTTAAATTTTCATGTTAAAAATGGAAGTAGGATAATCTGACAATGCCCAGCTTTCTTAATGGTGAAAATGAAGGACAGATTTGTATCACTGACTTATCACTGACTAAAAAAATATGTATGATAATTTAGCAGATTTTATCCAAAGTGACATACGATTGAGAAAACAGAGTCGGACAGACCCTGGAGCAACTGGGAGTTAAGGGCCTTGATCAAGGACCCAAATGTGACATCATTGTAGTGAATGCGGGATCTGAACTGGCAACCTTCTGAACACAGCCAGAGAATCCAATCCCACTCAGCCACATACTGGCCCTGTAGAAAAAAATAAAATAAAGAAAAAGAAAATAAATAAAGGAAATAAAGGAAACTATTTGTATAAAAAATTAAATGGCTATTGTAAATGGCCACTAGATAATTTATACTGTGAGATCCAGTAAAAAAAAATGTAAATACTTTAATTAGCTTAAGGTCACACCATTCAGACTGGGCCGGGGAGATCAGAAATCAGAAGCTCCTACGGGTTTCAGGTGACACAGTCCAGTCACATACTCCTAAGAGGCCTGCGGAAGACATGACAGGTGTGTATGAAACCTGTGGGGGTGTGGGGGGTAAAATGTGCCGGCTGAATGAAGGTCACCTCTATCTCACGGTATGTAATTCAGACGGGAACCTGCTGGCCTCTGGGTCCTGCCTGCAGGTGCCTGTGTGGATGCCTTTGGGTCCGCATGCGAATAGATGCGTGTCTGTGTGGGCCACTAGCAGTGTACTAATACAGCGATGACCTTTTATCTGTGGGACATTAAAATGTATAACAATCAGTTTAAAACGAGTGTTCCCATGGTCTGGCTCACTTGAAATTATTCCCTGTGTCCCTGTATTGCATTCATGTAAGAGATGTTTTTAATGCTCCTCCATCTGGAAAACTGCTGTCTTTTTATCCAAGACCACAAACCCTGCTACAGAGTCACATTCTGCCCAGTTGCCAGAACTGGATAGAATCACAGAGGCAGTTCAGGGTGCATCGTCTTCCAGTAGGTTTGTGTTTCCTGGAGCTCAAACCAGTAACCTTCAGTTTGGATCCCATGTCACTTTGTTGGCTATCAAAAATTTTACATTCATTCAGTTCACTCTAGTGCCTTGAAAGGAGGATGTTGTCTATTAACAAATTTTTCCAAAAGATGCATCTTCGTTCAAATCAAGAAAAAATAAATTCAGACAGGGAGCAAGATCGGGAACACCAATACAGGCAATAAACTATAAAACATAACAGGGAAAAGAACATGGGAAACAACCATACAGGAAAGACAGCCACAAAGAACCAACAGGGAACAGAAACAAAAGCAGGCACTTAAATATTCAACTGGACATGATGTTGGACAGGTGAAACCCATAACACAATTGACCTATCACAAAGACACACGCCAAAAAGGAGCAGGTGGGATGGAATTCAATGACAAAGCACTAGAAACTAGGGAACAAACACTGACTACACTAGGAAAAGCTAGGAACAAAAGAACAAGTAGCACAAAACAAAACAGGACACAAGCAAACTAAATCAAAACAGAAGCACAAAGAAGAAACATAACAGGCACTTAGGAAAAACAAAAGGCAAGGATAAGACAAAACCCAATAAATTAAAGTGTATTTGAATACTTTAATAATGGCCAAAATAGTATTATATTACCTATAGTGTAAGTTAAACACAAGCTCTACTTAATTCTGACAGAAAAATATTTTGGGCATTGAGAGAGGCTTACATGTGTTACGTCGTGCGACGTCCAGCCCCTCGTGTGCCACGCCCCCCTCGTTACCTCCTGTGATCACCTATTGTTTCCACCTGTGTGGCGCCGCCGCACGCCGGTCCTGTGATCTGTCATGTCTGTATTTAGGTCTGCGTCTGCGTCTCTCCGGCAGACGCGGCATAGAACGTGTCTTGTCGGGGTGTTGTTACCATTAAATCCCCTTTGTGTGTCCATCCATTTGCCTGGCTCTCCTTTGTCGTCCCAGAACGCACCCCGATCGTCACAACATGCTTTTGTGTGCATGTCTCATGCTGGTTTCAGCGTGTCCTTTTCCCAAAACTGGGGGCCTGAAGAATTTGTTTTCAAACCTCCATCCCAAGGCATCAGGGAAGGTCTGTGCCTTGCTTTGCTTTTGACACAAGGTCATGCATTTGGTTCGGTTTAAGTTCTGAAGGATAAACATATTTTTCCTTTGTGAAAATAAATTATGGCTCTCAGTAGGGGCAGTATTTGTGCATTGAAAAAAACAGATAATTTACACTGGTGCTAAATTAAGCCATCATTACTCTCATAGGGTAGCTAATGGAGATTAAAACTTATCTAAGGCAACATAAGGGTACCATTTGGATAATTGCCACGTTTTAGATGTAGTGAAATTTTTCATCCTATAACTGTAAATGAAAGAAAATTTAGCACTGGGAAAGGGAAACTGCACCCCTCTCTGTTCAGTAGAGTTCTTCTTATTAGGTTCATGAAATGACAGCAGCTTATAATAACCTTTGGTGCCAATTCATAATAAAGAAAAAAAATTGTCTAATAAAATCACATGACCGTGTTTAATTAAAATGAGTGGGACACAGATTGGAGGTTCTGAATTTCAAAGGTTTAAAAAGCACATCTGCAAAGTTCATAATATTAAAATATTTTACATGTCCAGTTTGCAAATTATATCTTGTTGCTTGTAACCCCTTTCAAGATTTGCATCTAGGTCACCATTTAAAATAATTAAATTTGACCAATTAAGAGTTCGACTGAGGTACAAACCACTGGTACAAAGCCAGTACTAGCAGTAAGAGTTAGCCTGCTACATCTGCTGTCATATTTACTAAGAGCAAGATTATTTTAAAAGCACCTCATTCTGTCACTGGAAAAGATGAGACTATAACTTGTTGTGGTGTTATGTACAGCATCAGGGGTGGATTTTAACATTTTAATGCTGTCGACAGAAACTGTCTGTGACGCCACTTCAAATTAACAAACTACATAACCGTTTCTCGTCTGTATTTACACGTGTGTTCCTTTAAATAAAGCGGAGGATGTTTCTAGCCGTCAGGTGTATCATCGATTTTGATAAAGCAGTGTTGCCAACTCTCACGCATCTGCCGTGACACTCACTTTTAGACTGTCACGCTCACGCAAGAAATCCTACGCCAAATTTATATTTCCATTATAACCTAAAGTTAACTGCATCAAAAGTGTTTGGATGGTTTGCAAACCCTACTGACTACTTACAAGGAAATAAAACTGTTGCATGTGTGTAAATGAATATGCAGACTTGTCTCGAACTGAAAATCTCACACCAGCCAGCTGACCAAAGTTGGCAACCCTTATAACGTGATTTTCACCGAGTCTAACTTTACATCCAAAGAATTTAGTGATAAGACTTGATTCGTAGAAGATACTGATGACGACCCTAACTGTACACAATGCAGGAGCCAGATCTAAGTCATCCATAAGCGTGGAAGCCATGAGAATCGCCCATTTGCCACAAACAGCATTTTTTTTTGTCCAAAGCAGCTTGGAGTTTTAACCGGTGCCAAGGAGACTACAGACAAAGACTTGAACCAGATAATGAGGTTTGATTCCCTCCTGTTAATCCCCGGTTGACGTAAGCATCGCACTGTGGAAAGCATACAATGCTGGAATGCTGGTCGCTGAACATCTCTGAATGAAGATCTCAGAATATGAAAATAGACTTGCGATCAATAACTGCACACTGGTCAAGAAATGATATGAAGGTCTGTGCTGGAAGTAAACATTCCTCTCTGTATGAATCACATTCACATAAGCTTCTAGGCCTCATTAGGTGACGCTGCACTCCACACACAGACAAAACAGCCCAAACAAAGATTACGTTCCGGCGTTTGTTACTTTTTAAAATGAAAATGCGCTCTGTTTTGACAGGTGACAGGATTGATTATTTCGTTTCATGGGCCCGCAATCTGATAAAGATACCATTCAGTATAATTGAATGCCATGCGATGCGGTGATGCGGTCCCACGGGCTGAAATTTAATTATTCACATGTTGCACTTTTATGTCTGAAATTCACTCAGATCGCTGCCCGGCTCTCTATTAATCCACAGATGGCGCGGCCGCCCTTGCGCGCAATGACAAAGACCCCATTTGCAAAAATACATCCATAAACAGGAGGGAGAAGGATCGGGGGGGGGGGGGGAGGTAAAAAATAAAAATCGAAAAGGCTAAAATGCGCAGCAGTCAAATTGCACTTCAGCGGTAACTACCCCGCTGGGTATTTTAACGCCCCGCATATCCCCCCAGCCCGCAGGGACGTGGCTTCAGGATAATTTGTCCCTTTCGGGTACTTCAAACGGGACGATGGTGACAGACTCGTTCGTAAAGTGAGATCTGCTAATAAACCCTCTGTAATCCCTACAGCTCGTTTATGCCCGTGTATATGCCCGCCAGCAGTGTATTAATACTTGTTAGTAAAATTTGTTCGTGGAAAGATGACAATGTAGCACTTATCTGCTATACAGAAATCAGGGGTGGATCAGAAGAAGAGCATACAAGCATTTCCCCGCACCGCAGAAACGATCAATAATCTCTGCGTTTCCAGTGTTTATATAACCACGGTAAAAGTAAAATAAAAGACAAGAAGAGGAGAATCCCACAGCAGTACGTTCGTAATTTATATGCCTAACATTATACATCTAAAATGCGGCCGGAGCCAAACACATGCTATAAACATAATCTATTTATGTTTTTCGGTTGTTTCTTTGCGACACTTAATGATCCATTTGTCTCAATTTGATGTTCAAATTAAAGTGAATACAAATGTAATTAAACGCCAAAATAATGTGCCCCGAAGCCTGCTTTATACAAATGAATTCCCTGGCAGAGATAATGTGGGAGATGATTTCCACTTTATTCATTGCCTGGCGGATGAGCCTGATTAATTTCGAGTGGTTGATGAAACTACAATTTGCCCACACCGGTGCAAATCAATACTTGGACTGTGAGGTGGCACAAGTCTACATGTCAGCAGCCCAAAATGGCCTTGGTCTTCCTGCTTTCTCCAGGCTGGTCTTCTTCTTAATAAGACAAAGCTACAATATCTCAGCTTGGAGAATTAGCTGGGCTAAAGAATTATTTAAACTTTACATGTGAGAAAATACTGTGTTCCTGTGAAGTACTCTCTGGAAATGTATTCCAGAATAAGTAGGAGAAAATTCAGCCTGATAGTTTAATTTAAATACTCAAATTTCCACATTTGAGGAGATCTTATCCTGTGAAAGTCTGATAACCACGACATGAATTCACCGTTGAGGACTCTATAGGGTCAGGGGGGCATCAGAAGCATTTTGAATGTGGGGGAGAAACACTGGCATAAAACTAATATTTTATGTTAAATGGTGGTGGTGGTGGTGGTGGTGGTGGGGGGGTTCAAACAAATAATTATGAAATTTGTGGGGGGACACGTCCCCCTCAGATTTAATAGCGGCGACACCCATGTGTAGGGTAGTCTATAGGAGGTCCAGTTTCATTGATTAAAAGTTTATAGATTATATGTAAATTTTTTATTTAGTACCCATCATTGATTAGTATTTGGATTAAATCAATGTCCAGTAATGATTAACATGTATTCTCGTTTTGGCAGATTTGAATGTGCAAAAGGTAAAACTTAAAATTTGAGCCGACCAGTTCACACATGATGGTTTAGTATTAATGTTAAACCTAAATTATTCTATTATTTCCTTGGAGAAGATCTTCTGCTGGTGAGCTGTGTAATACAATAAACAAAAAAATTGATAAATGTAGTTGCAATTACTGTCAAACAAAATAACATTTTTAAAAAATGATTTTGCATTATGGAACTCAATGTGTTATGAGGCTATTTTATGAGAAATAACTAAATCACCAGCATTACAAATATTGGTTTACAGTAGGAGAGTGTCTTGTATTGACAGCTTGGTGCTATGCAGAGGATATTTCATGCCCGCATTTTCAGATCAATACCTCTTTATTTGGATATGAGCATCTCCAGTTCAAGTGTTCATGCTTGTGCTTGCATTCAGGCACTTATGTACATGAAATGTTTAGCTCCAAGAAAGAGGGAATAACAGGAAATGGGAAGCTAATGTCGTATCAGTCAAGGGAGATGAGAAATGTTCTTCCAAGGAGGAGTGACCAACAGGAGTTTAATCAGTCATCATGAGGAGGCGTGGCCAACCGGAATAGCATTAGTCTTTGTGAGGAGGAGTGGCGAAACAAAAATAGAAATTGTCGTGGTGATGAGTCGTGGCCAAACCGAAATAGATTTGGTCTTTGGTAGGAGTTGGGGCAAGCT
>JABFEA020000001.1:49640991-49659922 GCA_019775915.2 Cyphomyrus plagiostoma
CCGAAATAGAAATAGTCTTTGTGAGGAGGTGTGGCCAAACCGAAATAGAAATAGTCTTTGTGAGGAGGTGTGGCCAACCAGAATAGCATTAGTATTTGTGAGGAGGTGTGGCCAACCAGAATAGCATTAGTCTTTGTGAGGAGGTGTGGCCAGCCGGAATAGCATTAGTATTTGTGAGGGGGTGTGGCCAAGTGGAATAGCATTAGTCTTTGTGAGGAGGTGTGGCCAACCAGAATAACATTAGTCTTTGTGAGGAGGTGTGGCCAAACCGAAATAGAAATAGTCTTTGTGAGGAGGTGTGGCCAACCAGGATAGCATTAGTCTTTGTGCGGAGGCGTGGCCCACCAGGATACCATTAGTCTTTGTGAGGAGGTGTGGCCAACCAGGATAGCATTAGTATTTGTGAGGAGGTGTGGCCCACCAGGATAGCATTAGTATTTGTGAGGGGGTGTGGCCAGCCGGAATAGCATTAGTCTTTGTGAGGAGGCGTGGCCAAACCGAAATAGAAATAGTCTTTGTGAGGAGGTGTGGCCAAACCGAAATAGAAATAGCCTTTGTGAGGGGGTGTGGCCAGCCGAAATAGCATTAGTCTTTGTGAGGAGGTGTGGCCAACCAGAATAGCATTAGTATTTGTGCGGGGGTGTGGCCAAGTGGAATAGCATTAGTCTTTTTGAGGAGGTGTGGCCAACCGGAATAGCATTAGTATTTGTGAGAAGGCGTGGCCAACCTGGATACCATTAGTCTTTGTGAGGAGGTGTGGCCAACCAGGATAGCATTAGTCTTTGTGAGGAGGCGTGGCCAACCAGGATAGCATTAGTCTTTGTGAGGAGGTGTGGCCAACCAGGATACCATTAGTCTTTGTGAGGAGGTGTGGCCAACCAGATTACCATTTGTATTTGTGAGGAGGCGTGGCCAACCAGGATAGCATTAGTGTTTGTGAGGAGGTGTGGCCCACCAGGATACCATTAGTATTTGTGAGGAGGCGTGGCCAACCAGGATAGCATTAGTCTGTGTGAGGAGGTGTGGCCAACCGGAATAGCATCAGTGGCTTCTTCCCTGATGACATGAAATACCCTGGTGCCCCCACAACCACATACTCATTTCTGAGAATAGTCACACCTCCCCCTTGACTGACACTCAAATTAACTTATTATGTTTAATCAGAGGTGGAAATTTCAGGTCCAGAAAGTAAAAAAAGACCAAGATTCCAACCAGCAGACTATAAACAATTACAGTCATAGAGTATTCAACTTGTTGGCCGAACCAAAATCTTAGTCTGGATTTTATTTTCTGGATTTGAAATTGCCACTTCTGTTTTTAACCAATTTATTATTAGTAACCACAGTATATTTATTTCACTCCATTATGCTACTGCAATCCTACTTATTGCTTACCTCCACATTGCACCATTCAATTAAATTCTTTTATATAGCACCGTTCACAACCTCATATAGTCACCCCAAGGTGCTCTACGGGTGTTTTGTAATACATTTCTACATCATTTATACATAATGTATATAAGGTATGTGGGAGAAGTGGGGGCTCTGAGTCTGGGGATCTTTGTCAGCAATCAAAAGGTTGCTGGTTTGAATGCCAGCAGTAGTCATACTCTGTCGGGCCCTTGAGTCTTGCCTTTAACTTGCAATTGCTTCATCTTGGGTATGATTTTAACTTACATCCAGCCCTGCAAGGAGGTCCTCCAACTGACAGGAAAATTTGGGGGTTGGTGGCAGAATTGGCCCTCCAGCCCCTGGAAAAAACACACACTGTTCCATCCGAACTAATGTGGTGCTGAAAACCCTCCCCTTTGTGTTCTTTTCTGTCTGTATGTTGCATCGTGGTCCTGGGGGAAGGCAATTTCATGCAACTGTGTACAGATGATATGACAGTAAAGTCCGCTTGACTTGAACAGGGATGTAATACGGCTTGATATCAGCAGCGTGTTTTCATTTGTGTGACTTTCGTTGATTGGCCGATGCAGACCACATATGAAAATGGGCGGGGTTAGATTACATACTCGGTGGTTTGCTGGTTGTCAGCAAGTTGCGCTGCCCTTCAGCATTGGACTAAGAATTTCAATCTGCTTTTGTAATTTTACAGAGAGAAAAAATTAAAGCCTGCTGAAGAGGCGCTTAAATTAAAGCCTGTCGAGAAATCGCTTACTTAAAACACGTTTTTAATTAAAAATAAAAAAAGCAGCTAAACTCAAACAAGCGTAATGCTTATTTGTCTTTTATAAATTAAAAAAGTTTCAAAGTTAAAACTAATCGATTAATGCAAATTTGTCTTTCTTGCTTGTTTTATCAGCGTGAAATCCCTGTGGATAAAGATACAGCAGCTCATGGCCTAATTAAATTTGCTCTACAGTGCTGCCTGTTTAGTGCAGGGTCGCGGTAAGCCTGGGGCTTAGCCCAAGAGGCATGAGCTGGGGAAACCCTGGGCGGGATGCCCGTCCATCACATGAGAATCTGGAGATACCACTATAGCACATATATTTTGGGACATGTGTTTTTGCTAATTTAATCTGAAATGTGATTCGCTTTCAGTTTCTCTGAAATGTGATCAGAGAATTAAATAATAAAGAATTTAAGAGAAGTAATTTTAAAGCTCTGGACTTGCTATCACAAGCCACTGACTAAAAGTATACCTGCCCCCCCCCACTCCGATGGTCTGACAATGTGTCAGCGTGAATGCTATGCACCCAGGATTAGGATGTGAGATTCAGTGAGGACCGGCAAGATTGTATTTAAGATTTCCTAACCTATGGACTCTTTAAAAAACATTCACAACCTTTGGAATATCCATATAATAAGCAACTTTACCGACTATTAAGTGACTTGAATTGAAACTCTCCAGGGACATTTTACACTTATTTAGCAGGCACTTTTATTGATGTGGACATTTCGTCAAGAAAGTGGGGTCAGACATTCCCCGGATTTTAAGGTGTTTTAAACTATCATTTTTGAACAATTAAGATCTAGATGTGGCCATATTACACGTATGAAAGGTGTAGCGTGTCAGTCTTCTCTGTGTAAAAAAACAGCTTCTGCCAAATGAATATTAATGATGACAATGATCAAAGTTGCCTAATATTTTTTTGCATTTGGTCTTAGTGTTTAGAGCCTGCTTTGAACATTAAAGCCAAACTGAATGTGCCAGAGTGACTGAAATCTCTACAAACAAATCAGAAAGATTAATAGTGCCTCCAGACGCAAACGGAACTTAAATCTGGACATCCAGATTTGTTTATTGATCTTGCATGTAAACAGGGCGATGCGGAATGACCCCCATTTATTCTCTCTTTCCAGCTGCATGTGTGTGTATGCGTGACATTTCGAAGAACACTGGCGTTTTGTATCATATCGCATATTTCTCCACGATGGACTGATAGTCTCGCGATCAAAAGAAGGCCGTACTGTCCAGAAATCCTTTTAATCCTCCTGTTCAAAGAGAGAAGTAATTACATCCCTTGTCATGGCTGCTTGAAAGTTCACCCCTTGGCCACGGGAGAATTCTCCAAATACCAAGGGCACAAGGACGCACGCAGAGAACAAAAGAGATGTCCATGTCAGGCATATACGGACTGGCGGGCCAATCCACTAGAGTGTATTTTCCTTTGTTTCTCTTAACTGGTTTCAGAAGAAACTCGTTTGAGTAATTAACCTTGTCGAAGACGGCAAAAAATTTGAGCTGTATCATCTTTTACTGTCCGAGTATGAATGCATCGCTCCCCAAATAATTAAAATGAATGAAATTATCGTGATGATGATGCATCGGATTCTCTGGACGGCGGCTGATCGAAATGTAATTGCTGTAGTTTTGGGACGGACTGAATTTTTCACACGAAGGTAGGTTTAAGAGCGTTCGACAGAGTCATCCATCACACGTATGACAGCCGTTGGGGAGAGGAATAAATAAATATTTATGTTGCGAAGGCTGTAATTGCTCAAAAGGAAGCTTATCAGTGATCAGAAATGAAAACACTTTTGAGGAAATGACATCAGAGGTAGATGCCCTAAGCCATGTGACGATGCAGACCGGAGTTTATACTAACGAAAAGCAGCAGGGTGGACTTCCGGAAATGAAAAAAGAGCTGTGTTTTAGTAAGGGGGTGCTTTAAGACGAAGCATGAATACTGAAAGAATGGGTGATCTCTCAAAAGATCAATTCATAATGTCCCATAATAAACACAAAGAGCAGAGCGCAGTGTGATGGTCTCTTGTGTGCTTTTCCAATTCACCATTTTTCTGAGCCGAGGCTGTGGCCACATTGTGAACTCCTATTCAGCCATTCTTACAACTTCCTATAGCTGGCAAACTGACCTCCTGCATGGGATCACATTTGGTATTTCGTAACGACATTGAAATTACTTGTCAGAATGCTATGTATTCATGTCGTGTCTCCCTTGGACCAAGGACCTCTGGTCATTATGTTCAGATTTCCGAGTTACATAAAAAGCTTGTCTTTTCATCATTGTTCTGAGAATCTGTATATGTATGGGTCACTATTAATCCCATGGTAATGCGTTCATTTAATGTTCTATGAGGAATGTGTGTCATTTTACTATTGTGTTACTTATGCCTGCGTGTGTATGTGGGGAACCAGCTGGTAATGTGAGTCGAAAGTTTTATGCTCCTAACCTACTGTGGGAATTGATTCACCAATTGATCGACCCTTCTGCAGTTTTGTTGGGCAGGTGAAAAACACGGTGCTGTGAAAATATCATGTGTCTGTGTATATCAATGAGTAAGAGGTTCATAACTTCTGAATATCACAAGGTGCTAGGGATGTATGCAGAATGATGCAGGGACACAGCTGAGGAACTCCAGAGAGACATAAATTTATTATATCTGATTTATCACATTGATAGTGCCATGCCTTATAAATCTGTTTCCGTAAGCTAGACGTATGTATATCCACAAACACATCTCTGTTTTCCAGGTTTTCTTTTTATGCACTTTTTCAGATTTATAGGAATTGTACTGTAGTGAAATCCTGTATTTGGGGCAAATAGGTGACACTTAAATATTCAAACAACAAAATATGTTTTCTCATATCCTTTGTGTTTAAGAACTGTTATGCGGATAGCTGTTTGTCTTTTGTAATCAACAATAAATGGTGACACTATGACATTACTGGTTCTGGAGGAACATGACGGTAAGTGAGGAAGACACCAGTACTGCCGGCAAACCACGCTCTCATTACTGCTGCCGCCGCGTGGGACAGATGCTCGGGGTTCTCAGCCAAATTTCTGCCCACTTCAGCTCGCTGGTATGTGATCAGCGGTGACTGCAATCACAGCCCAATTCAGCTGTCTCCATCTCTCCGAATCCGGCCCTTTGGCAGCGGCGCTGAGAACCAGGCCCTTTCTTTTCCAGAAGGATCAAGAGTTTCTCTCCAAAGCCTCTTAAACTGGGTGCCCCAGTGGAAAAAACACATATCTGGTATCTGGTATCTGGGACTGACTAATGATTGAGCTGGGCATACGAATTCTCGGTAGTAGGTTTCAATAAAGGAAGGACAGGCTAAAACCTCCTCTCCCGGAGCCGACACCTTATCGTGGTGGAGGGGTTTGCATGTTCCAATGATCCCAGGAGTTAAGTTGCCCAGGGCTTTATGCCCCTGGTAGGGTCACCCAAGGCAAACAGGTCCTGGATGAGGAACCAGACCAAGTGTGGCTCGCAAGACCCCCTATGATGAATAAAATATTGGATCCACGATTTCCCTTGCCCGGACGCGGGTCACCGGGGCCCCCCCCGGTCCCAGGCCTGGGGGTGGGGCTCAATGGCAAGCACCTGGTGGCCAGGCCTGCACCTATGGGGCCTGGTAAGGCATAGCCATTGGGCTCACCACCTGTAGGAGGGGCTATAGGGGTCGAGTGCAGTGTGAGTTGGGCAGTGGCCGAAGGCGGGGACATTGGCGATCCGATCCTCGGCTGCAGAAGCTAGCCCTAGGGAAATTGAATATTACCTCTCTGGTAGGGAAGGAGCCTGAGCTGGTGCCCCTTGGCTGGGCACCTGTACATTGGGGTTTACCACGGTGGACAAGATGGTAGCCTCCCTCCGCCTTCAGGTGGGGGGACGGGTCCTGACTGTTGTTTGCGCTTATGTGCTAAACGGCAGTTCAGAATACCCACCCTTTTTAGAGTCCTTGGAAGGGGTGTTGGAGGGCGCTCCTGCTGGGGACTCTCTTGTTCTGCTGGGGGACTTCAATGCTCACGTGGGCAATGACAGTGAGACCTG
Source organism: Cyphomyrus plagiostoma (assembly GCA_019775915.2). Taxonomy (NCBI): domain Eukaryota; kingdom Metazoa; phylum Chordata; class Actinopteri; order Osteoglossiformes; family Mormyridae; genus Cyphomyrus; species Cyphomyrus plagiostoma. The sequence continues at coordinate 49,647,234 of JABFEA020000001.1, forward strand.
GAGAAGCGTGATTGGAAGGAACGGCCCCCCTAATCTGAACCCAAGTGGTGTTTTGTTATTGTACTTCTGTGCTCATCATGGATTGTCCATAATGAACACCATGTTCAAGCATAAGGGTGTCCATATGTGCACTTGGCACCAGGACACCCTAGGCCGCAATTCGATGATCGACTTTGTGGTTGTGTCATCGGACTTGCGGCCGCATGTATTGAACACTCGGGTGAGGAGAGGGGCGGAGCTGTCAACTGATCACCACCTGGTGGTGGGTTGGCTCCACTGGTGGGGGAGTTAGCTGGTCAGACTTGGTAGACCCAAGCGCATAGTGCGGGTCTGCTGGGAACGTCTGGTGGAATCCCCTGTCAGGGGGAGTTTCAACTCCTACCTCCAGCAGAACTTCGCCCATGTCCCGGGGGAGGTGGGGGACATTGAGTCCCAATGGGCCGCGTTCCGTGTCTCCATTGTTGAGGTGGCTGATCGGAACTGTGGCCGTAAGGTGGTCGGTGGTTGTCGCAGTGAGAATCCCCGAACCCGCTGGTGGACACTGGTGGTGAGGGATGCCATCAAGCTGAAGAAGGAGTCCTATCGGGCCTTTTTGGCCTGTGGGACTCCGGAAGCGGCTGATGAGTACCGGCGGGCCAAATGGAATGAAGCTTCGGCAGTCGCTGAGGCAAAAACCCGAGTTTGGGAGGAGTTTGGCGAGGACATGGAGAACAACTTCCGGACGGCCACGAGATTCTGGTCCTCCATCCGGCGTCTCGGGGTGGGAAAGCGGTACAGCATCAACACTGTTTATGGTGGGGATGGTGCACTGCTGACTTCAGCTGGGGATGTTGTGGGTCGGTGGAAGGAATACTTCGAAGACCTCCTCAATCCCACTGACACGCCTTTCAGTGAGGAAACCGAGTCTGGGGACTTGAGAGTGGACTCACCTATCTCTGGGGCAGAGGTCGCTGAGGTGGTTAAAAAGCTCCTCGGTGGCCGGGCCCTGGGGGTGGATGAGATCCTCCGGGAGTTCCTCAAGGCTCTGGATGTGTTAGGGCTGTCTTGGTTGACATGCATCTGCGAGTGGACATCGGGGGCGGTACCTCTGGATTGGCAGACCGGGGTGGTGGTCCCCCTCTTTTAGAAGGGAGACCGGAGGGTGTGTTTCAACTATAGGGGGATCACACTCGTCAGCCTCCCTGGTAAGATCTATTCGGGGGTGCTGGAGAGGAGGGTCCATCGGATAGTCGAACCTCGGATTCAGGAGGAGCAGTGTGGTTTTTGCCCTGGCCGTGGAACAGTGAACCAGCTCTACTCTCTCGGCAGGGTCCTGGAGGGTGTGTGGGAGTTTGCCCAACCAGTCTACATGTGCTTTGTGGATTTGGAGAAGGTATTCGACCCTGTCCCTCAGGGAGTCCTGTGTGGAGTGCTCCGGGTGAATGGGGTGCCGGGCTGCCTTATAAGGGCTGTTCGGTCCCTGTACAACCGATGTCAGAGCTTGGTCCGCATTGCCAGCAGTAAGTTGGACTTACTCAGTGAGGGTTGGACTCCGGCATGGCTGCCCTTTATCACAGATTCTGTTCATAACCTTTCTAGGCATAGCCAGGGCGTAGAGGGTGTCCGGTTTGGTGACCTCAGGATTACGTCTCTGCTTTTTGCAGATGATGTGGTTATGTTGGCCTCATCAGACTGTGACCTTCGGCTCTCTCTGGAGCAGTTCGCAGCCAAGTGTGAAGTGCTTGGAATGAGAATCAGCACCTCCAAATCTGAGACCATGGTCCTTAGCCAGAAAAGGGTGGAGTGCTCACTCCGGGTCAGGGAGGAGGTCCTTCCCCAAGTGGAGGAGTTTAAGTATCTTGGGGTCTTGTTCACGAGTGAGGGAAGGACGGAGCGGGAGATCGACAGGCGGATCCGTGCATTGTCAGCAGTGATGCGGGCGCTGCATCGGTCTGTCATGGTGAAGAAAGATCTGGGCCAAAAGGCAAAGCTCTCGATTTACCAGTCGATCTACGTTCCTACCCTCACTTATGGTCATTTGTGGGTAGTGACCGAAAGAACGAAATTGTGAGTGCAAGCGGCCGAAATGAGCTTTCTTCGCAGGGTGGCTGGGCTCTCCCTTAGAGATAGGGTGAGGAGCTCGGTCATTTGGGAGAGACTCAGAGTAGAGCCGCTGCTCCTCCGCATTGAGAGGAGCCAGATGAGGTGGCTCGGGCATCTGATTAGGATGCCTCCTAGACGTCTCCCTGGTGACGTGTTCCGGGCATGTCCCACTGGGAGGAGGCCCTGGGGAAGACCCAGGACACACTGGGGAGAGAGAAGTCTGGGTTTCCCTGCTGAGACGGCTCCCCCCGTGACCTGACCTCGGATAAGCGAAAGTCAATGGATGGATGGATGGATGGGTTAAAACCTCCCTCTCTAGCCATCGTCCTCGTGGGGGGGGGGGGGGGGGATATATCAAACTGTGTTTAACCCAATAGTAAGTGCTACCAAATAATAACATGTCATGACAGACACACTTAAAGTGACTCAATTGTAATTAATTTGTATAATTCATCCAACTACCGATTTTCCAAAAGTGTACTTTGTCCAGTGTCATGGAAGTGCCGTCTGGAGCCTATCCCAGGCAACAAAGGACACAAAGTTGGTGTACATACTGGACTATATGCCACAGTATAATTCAGAGTTTGTTAATTCAGGTCTAATTTATAATTCCTTATTTCAGATCTGAGTCATTTGCAGTGTGAGCCCTTCGGCTCAGAATCTTGCAGGTTTTATAAAGTACTTGGTAATTAGCATCTCACCTGTTGCTTGAGTGCTAATGCCTGAGGTCAGGTTACTTCCAGCAGGTATCATAAATCATAATGAGTTGGAGCTTTGCAAGTGTAAAAATTAGCTAAAAAAAATTAGTTACCCTAAAATGTCTTATGAACTTTTGCTCCAGTAGGAAGGGGGGGGGGGGCAGCCCCCCACCCTAAGTAATGCCAAAATAAATAAATGCAGCAATCCCAGGGGCAATTCTAAGATTTTTTTTCTAATATGGGGGGGGCGGTATAAGTGGGGCCAAAATTCATACAGAGGGTCCAAACTTCAGTACCTAATAATATGTTTTGTATCGGTGAGTGATAGAAGAGGGGGTACAGCAGGGACCAATCAGTTTTAAGCTGGGGCTATTGCTGTTATGGCCCCACCCCTGTACATGCCCCTGCTGAATGGAATAACTGCATTATATCCGCTTCTTGCACCAGCTGTACGTGGAATAATCTGCCCTGTGATATATCTGCAAGCGCCCTTTAGAAGCCGTAATCCTCTTTTTTCTGCCAATACACTTGTATCTCTTATCATGCACAGGGGGGAGGAACGCTTTTCCTAAGAAGGTTAGCATGTACTCTGTGTAGCTTCACCCTCAGTATTCGCTGTCTGCTGTCATCGACTGCGTTGTTTTATTGTTTGGCTCCTGAACCTGAGCCGACAGAGGAGTCGCCCGCACCACGATTTTCCAGAAGCTGCCGAGGGACCCGCGCCCAACTGGCACACCCCCCCATCCATCGAGCTTGCGTTGTCTCATTGACATGACTCCCATGATTATGCCCCAACTGTTTCTGTTTGACTTGGCCAATGAGGCATGAGGACACAGATCACTGTTGTGATTCGCTGATAATCATTCGATTGTAACTGAGAACCCAAAGCATGTCCTTTGTACAAGGAAACTGGGCATGAACTGGGCATTAGTTCACTTGTATCTTACTGTCCTCTGCTTTACTACTTAAAACCCCATTCACATTTTTATTCACAAAATGTTTTATTATCATTGATTAAATGTTCTCATTATTTCATTCTATTATTTCAAATGGAATGTAAAATCAGAAACTTAAATCGTGAGTACAGTCTATCTATTAACGAAGTACAACAAAATCAAAGCTACAGGAAAATTAAACTCAAAATATGTTTTTTCTAAATGAGTGGAGAGGTGATGGGAGGCAGTTCTGCAGCATGATTATAGAATCTGGAAAGTTCTTGTGATGATAGAGGTTCATTTCTGCATGAATTCCCAAAATGACACCGAGCTGGCCTGGGTGAGGCCTAAGAGAGCTGGGGGAAGGTAGGCAGCCATCTGGGCTGAAGAGGGTCTTAGGGATTTTTTGCTTAGCCAGATAACTTGTTGGATTTAAGGTAGTCTAGGCTTAAATGGACTTTATCGTTGTTCACTTACATTTAGCCCACATTGACTTACATTTGACAAGTTATCAGCTAAGCAAGAAATCCTGCTTCGTGCAACACATCCCCCAATCCCAAGAGGGAGCACATCAGCATTGTGCATCAACAGCTGTTTTTGTTAACTTTTTATTGACTCTCAGATATATTTACTCTGCACTGTTCAATAAAATCATCTCATAGCATAATTTGTGAGGGCTTTCAGCATGAGAGTTCTGCGTTCATATTTATTTCTTGCTTTTATTTGCTTGTTTGTTTAGTTTTGCCTTGTTTCGCTTGCTTGTTTATCACTTTAGCCACACAACCTCTGCCTTAGTATGTCAAAATGACTTTTCAGTATATACTGATCAACCAAAACATTAAAACCACTGACAAGTGAAGTGAATAACATTTATTATTTAGTCACAATGGCACCTGTCAAGGGTGCCATTATATATGAGTCAAGGGCACAGGCAGTTCTTGAGGTTGATATGTTGGAAGCAGGGAAAATGGACAAGTGTAAGGATCTGAATTTGACGTGGGCTGATTGTGATGGCTAGACAGCCGAGTTAGAGCATCTCCGAAACAGCAGGTCTTGTGGGGTTTTCCCAGTATGCAGTGGTCAGTACCAACCAAAAGTGGTCCAAGGAAGGCCAATGAAGCAGCAACAGAGCCAAAAGCCCATTGATGCACATGGGAGGTAAAAGCTAGCCTGTCTGGTCTGATGCCACAGGAGAGCTACTGCAGCACAAGTTGCAGAAAAAGTTAATGCTGACTGTGATAGAAAGGTGTCAGAACACACAGTGCATCACAGCTTGCTGCGTACAGGGCTGCATAGCCTCAGTGTGGTCAGAGTGCCCATGCTGACTCCTGTCAACACCAAAAGCGCCTACAATGGGCATGTGAGCATCAGAACTGGACCACAGAGCAATGGAAGGGGGCTGGTCTGATTTACATTTTCTGTTACATCATATGGACGACTGCGTGTGTGTGCATCGTTTACCTGGGGAGGAGATGGCGCCAGGATGCACTATGGGAAGAAGGCCAGCCAGTGCATGACAATGTTCTGCTGGGTTGGTATTCATCGATGGCAGTGGCCTCTTTCAGCAGGATAATGTGTGAAGCCAGACTGCAGAAATTGTCATGTGTTGACTTGGCCTTTGCATTTGCCAGATCGCAATCTGATTAAGGATCTGTGGCATGTGCTGGACGAATGAGTCTGATCTATGGAGACCCCGACTTGCAACTTACAGGACTCAATTAAAGGATCTGCTGCTAATGTCTTGGTGCCAGATACCACAGGACACCTTCAGTGGTCTTGTGGAGTCCATGCATGGACAGGCCACAGCTGGTCTCATGGGATGAGGGGGGCCAACACAATATTAGGCAGGGAGTTTTAATGTTATGACTGATTGGTGTAAGTAATTCTTTTTATACACTGGCAGGTGTTCAGTGCTTATAATATTAGATTTTATAGTAAAATGATTCCTGTGTACTGTAATTTTGTCCTTAACCAAAAAAGGCAGTGACTATCAGTGCAAATCAGTTAACTGCTCTTTCGAGCAGTGTTTCCCAACCCAGTCCATGGGGAACACCGATCAGTTCACGTTTTTGCTTCCTCTCAACTCACAGTGCACCTGTATCAGGTATTCGGTGTTCCTGATTGGCTGGGAGCTGGGAGGGAACAAAATGTGGATTGTCTGGGGTTCCTGAGGACTGGGTTGGGAAACACTGCTTTAGAGTACATGGCAATTTTATACATGGTATGTGATTTATTTAGGACATTTTACTGCTGTCTCATGGTACCTTTTCTGTTTTTATTTGTTTGATCCTTTGTCTGCTTCTTGCTGCTCCTATCTACTGCACAGGAGAATCAGCAAAAGTCACAGAGAGCTGTAGGAAACCAAGTTTTAATTGCAACTGGACGTTTATTGGACAGATGCATTGGTTTCACTGATTCTATTGGCCAGTGCAGAAATTAATGCAAAGCTGAAAAGTTGTTAAAAGATGAGACAGAGGCAATGTTATACTGTCATGCCTGCAAATACGAGTATTTTATTGTTTTTTTTTTAATAGGTCTAGTTTGCAAATGTTTGTGGTTTTTGTGTTTGTGTTTCAAGAAACTGTCTCCTTTGACCTGCTCAGATGAAGCCCTACCCTACCCTGCTCACATATACAGACAGGCTGCCGCTTCGTGGTTGGAAATGTAGACATGTCATTGAACTGGTTTCCTGGTAATAGCTGGTGAGAATTGTCTTTGTTACTCAATAATGTTACTTGGTCCAGAGAATCATATTCCTCTCCGACAGGTGGACAGGGGTGTTTTTCTTCTATAGAATCTGACCAGGGGCCTAGGATAGCTAAATTAATCTCTGTCGCATTCCATCAAACCCTTAGATGCTTAAAGGTCAGTCTATTGTCCAGGAAAATTCAATTTGTCAACCTTTTAATGTGCCACGGTAAAAAAAGAACTTGTTTTGCTAAGGAAGGAACGAAAGACGTTTAATCTTATTTTAGACTGAAGTTTACACTGAGGTTTAAGATAAAAGGAGAAACGTCATGATTAAGTTACATAAGATTTTCTCTTGCTACACTGAGGTGAAAGAATACACTCATTGCACAATAGCCAAAGTAAAAAAGCTCCACAACTTTTCCCGAGATTTTTAGATTTGCAAGCCTGCACATGCAAGGCCAAAAAACAACAGAAAAGCAATGCAGACTGATCTGAGACAGTCAAATCCAGCATCCCTGTGTGTCAAAGCCTGGTATTTTCCTAGGAAATACATTGAAATACATTGATACATTTTATATATCAGACGTCTGTGCTGGGTTTTCCAGCTCTAAATTGGGAAGTGGCACAAAAGCAGAGCGACAGTGACAGAGCAGGGACACAAGTGTGCATGAGTCCCACTGATCTCTTTGAAACAGGAATCATTTCTCTTCTTTTAAATCTTAGCAAAGTAATCCCATACCAACCAAATCACAACTTAAGTCACTTAGAATATTACTATAATTAGACATTTATGAAGAATGGTATCTCAGAGAACCTAAGCAATTTTCTGTTATTCTGAAATAGAATGTGTTGATTGCAGGTTTTTTTCATGTGGCATATCATCACAGCTACAGAAACATGCCCTAGATCTATTCCCCAAAAACTGCAGCTTTATGCGTGTTTTTTTTTTTAATCGGGGAGTTACAGTGAAATTGGGTCACTTAGGTACCTTTTTTTACAGAGTGGTATAAGAGGGGCAGTAATTCATAAGGAGGGGCCAATCTTACCATTAACCAATGATATTTTTTGAATTGGTGAGTGACAAGGGCACTCTGAGGGCCAGTGCCATTGTGGCCCCACCCCTGGGCTAATGGAAGTTCAGTTTCAGATTGTCCCTAAATACCTCAATTCCTCTACATCTTCAGAAGTGTAACCATACAAACTGCTCTATGGCTTTCTGTTGTTTTCTACCAGAAACAGTCCGTACAATTTTAGCACTGTGGGGTACTTTCAGCTGAATTCAGTTTAATGCAGATAGAGCCTGTGATATATTCAGAGAGGTGGAATATTAGCCGTATATACTGTTTGACTTAAGCATTCAAAACAGCATCACCGACTGTAAGAAACAAAAGAAACCTGTGACTTCTTGAGTCCCAAAATTAGAGGTGTGAAAGATGCTGTGTGCCTTCAGGGGCTCCCAGCTTATCATTGGCATCTCCAGGTGGTTGTGCCTCTGGGCAGGATCCCCCATGGCCTGCAGAAGAATGCCCAATCACTCCTCCACAGGGGATCCTTGCTACATCACATCTCTAACTGTACCCTGTGTTTTTCCCTCGTCCTGCTGGTTTCACCAACTCCTGCAAGACGGGGTCTGCACTTACCACTGACTATTCTAGTGTTATGTTCAAGCGAATTTGACGTGACTATGGCACAGAAGTAGCTCATCAGCTTCCTCCATTAATGCAGCGCTCCTCTGCAGTTCGAGGCATACCAGACTGTGGATTGGTATCTCCGCCGCATCCAGAATCACTAAGGATGTAATTCTCAGCAGTACCTTGGCCAAGGGATGAAAGCATGGCAAAATTATCCAGACTGTTGCACTGCAAAGTGCCAAAGTTTATTTTCTGAGCTGCAAATCCACAAAGCAGATTGAAGGACAAGCTTTTGGGAGCCACATACTGTACTCCTTTTGTGTAACTACTTTCCAGTGCACTTACATACCATGGACAGAAATAATGGAGCAATAATATCACAATGAAGGCAAAGTACAGTGTTTTACATGGGAAGCTCAGCTTGAGCTTCGTAGTTGTCCCACTTTTCGACAGTGGGTAGGAAGGTAATCTCAGCATTGAAAGGATTGTTAAAAAATTCTATTCTTCGGGATTCTAAAAAAATATATATTTCAGGATGCTAGTGGACCTAGCTTTTGAATCAGGGATCAATTCAAAACACAAGTACCACTTTCAAACCACCACTGTATACAGTAGATAGTGTTAGTACAAAGTTCATTATTAAGAAAGTAACCATGTTAAATATTGCTTTTTAAATCCTTCCTTCCCAAACAGTTAGGGACACCTACGCTGAAAGGGATGAGCATTTTTACATGCTCTCCAAAAGTGATTTAACTAAATATTGTGCTTTCAGAGTAACTAGTAAAGGACAGTAACATTACTCACATGAATGTCTAATCCTGTGATATGTTGTTAGGGACGGCAGAGAGACACGGACAGTATTATTAAGAATCCTTAAAAGTATTAGCTTAGCAACGAGCACCTATGGCCTCGGCCGGACTTGTTCACGGCTTCTGCTGGCAGCTATGAAGACTGACTTTGTTCAGTTTTGAAGTTTTTTTAAACCGTTGATGGAACATGTCGGCTTGTGACAGCATCACATCTTTGGGATCTGTGACAGCAGCCCTTGTTGGCACTTGTGATGGCACTGTCTTGTCTGGGCCTGTGACAGCTCCGTCTTGTCAGAATCCGAGACGGTACCGTCTTGTCGAGACCCGTGACAGACTGTCTTGTCTGGGGCAATGACAGCACCGTCCTGTGCCTGGTACTGAATGACCAGCACCATCAGCAGGGCGAAGTGCCCAAAGTGGCACAGGTCTGTTTTCATCTCCGGCTGGCCCGGTACCAGATGAAAGCCCAAATCAAAGCCTGTCAGTGCTGGGCATCTCTGCTTTGGTCTGGAATGTACAGTAGCTCCTTCGGTCATTTCACTTGGAAAAATATCAAAAAGTGTCAAACTATGTTGCCACATATGTACATATGCAGTGGCAATGTTTACCACCACCACCCTTTGTGTGGGGCTCTTGGGGGCCCCCTGTTGGCCACAAACAATCACCACACTAAGGGTCTGTGGGGACTTTTTGAGTGGAGCACTATAAAGAGCAAACTGGACCTTCCACATATGTTCATATGTGTAAATCCTCTGCATTGTGTTCTGTCACGTTTTTGTCTCAGCTGTCACATCAGTAAAAGTGTAATGTGGGACCTGTACAAGTTACACAAACAGCAGACACCTCACAGAAGAACCAAATGCTACAGGAGTCATTACCAGTCACCAGGAAGAGTGTTACCTGGACTGAATCTTCAATCTATTCATTCAGCTGTTTATTTTTTTTCCAAGGTAACAAACCATTACATCCTGCAAAACCCAGGCCGACGTCATTAAAAACTTACCAATTATTTTCAATGAATTGTGACACTTTAATTGTGAAACTGTATTTTACACAAATGAGTTCGGTCTAATAAGGAACTGAATAATGTAATGTAATATAAAGCAGTAGCACAATAAGATGTTTATTTAACAGTCTTGCCACTATTGCATAGTTGAATTAATGAAAACTAAAGCACTGGGATTTTGGATTTTTTTCTCATAGAAGATTAAAAGATTCAAGCCCATTAGAGTGTAGCAAACATCTATGGAATGATAAGCTGTTTATAGACAGAAGAGCTGCTGTTTTTTAAAGCCAGTATTTGTGGACACAGAGACAGATTTCAGTCTGTTGCTCTTATTCCCTTTTCTTTATTTACTTTACTTTGTTGGAGAGAGTTTGTATGGGTGGATTTTATAATGCATCCTTGCTAATGTCTGAGAAAATGCATGTATACATGTACTCAGCTCATATTCTGGATGCACTCAGGAGTTTCCCATTTTAGGTTATTTATCCCACGTCGGCGTCTGAAATTAGCCATTGTCATTTTCTTCACAGATGTCTTCCCCTTTAATGAACACTGTCCTCTGTGGTTTGCATTCAAAGCAGAATAATAAAAAAAAAACATCAGTTAAAAATGAAGATATACACACTTTAGCTCTCTGTTGCTATGGCAGATGCCGTTCTTAGCTTTGTGAATATACTACACAACAGACATTAGCGGTGGAACTATCAATCTGTGCTTGTTCAAAACCCTTTGCCCAGGTGGGGTGATGCGATATATACTTCTGCAGCTTCACAAGTAGGGCGTTTTGCTAACAATGTAAAGGTTGTTAGTTCAAATCCCAAGGTGCACACACAAAATTGTAATCCTTACTTCTGCTCTATATTATGTTGGATACAAGTGTCAGATAAATGAATTAAAGGGGGCAGTTAGAATGGGAACAGGGACTGTGGGGGGGGTCTTGTTCACCTTGAAATGGGGGCAGGGTGAGAAGCAGCATATTTATACCAGGACCTCATACAAGTGGGTGAACGTGAATGTGTGAGATTAGGGTGTGGTTACGACCCAAATAAGGGTCCAGGTCGCACATTTCCAGAAACAGAGAATGATTTCCCTGAGTCATTTCTGTAAAGTGTGAATCACAGAGTGACCCAGAGGCTTCAGGGTATAACTTCTCCTCCTACCTCTTACGGGAAAACAGGCCCCATGGGAAGGTGACCCGCACAATAAATGGCATTTATACTATAAACATGAAATATACTGCGGAGGCAGCTACTAGGTTTTCCTTTACCAAAATGGCTTTTGCGTTTTGTGCCCGGGGAACAAGTCCTGACAACGACACATAGCTGCAAACACACAGGTGTTCCCAAACATGTGTGCATGAGTAAATACAAACATACATATTCATATGAACCCAGCATCGCTGGGTGGGCTCAGGCTTCTGGGGGGTCGGTATTTTTCCAGAATGTTAGGCTGACAAGCTCCAGCAGGAGATGCTGGCTGAGTTTCCCTTTCAGGACTAAAGCTGCGAATATTATGTGCCTCTTAATCGCTATAGAGACGGCAATGCAATTACAAAGAGAACATTCTGGATGATCGAGTTGACAAACAAAGAAAACAAAGAGAGGACAAGTAGGATATACAGAGCATATCCATGGTAAACTTTCATGTGCCTGGTGAACATGGCTCTCGATATGGGTGTGTGGCTCCAAATGTTGTTGGTTCAAATCCCATGTTCAGTCCTTCAGCAAGACTTTTAACCCTCAATTGCTCCAGAGAATGACCATGTTCTTTTAAAAATTTGGATAAACATCTGCTCAACAAATAATATGTTATATAACACAAAAGGATATAGGAGATATGGGCTGCAGAAGAAAATCAGGAAGGGGATCCTCAAAACCACAAAGCATCAAGGTGGAATCCACCTTTCCAGATAGAAACTTCTGGAAGGATAAAGAATGTTTATTTGGTATCTAAATGTCATCGAGGGCCTGTATTGGCATTAACTGAAATGTCAGCTGTGAAAGTGTGAGAATGACCCAGTGTGCAGGGAGAGAATCTATACTTCAGCTTTGCTCACGCTATATAAGCAGGAATCTCCATATTGGTGACATATATGGTACCGTTCTGCATTTAACGCATCCTTCTTGATCGATCTCATCAAAAACATCGATAAACAAGGATGAGTTACATGTCTCCCATGTTTGACGCCCTCCCCACCCTGCACCGTTTATGCTACAAATTATTTGACAGTAAAAAAAAAAAAAATGTGAGCCTCAATCAGAAGCATGACAGCCTACCAGTGGAGGGAAAAATATATTGCAAATCTTCGGTTTATGGAGATCAAAGTCAAGGGTTCATGCGCCTGTCTGGAATTGCTTTCTCTAGGCAGAATCCAGCTCACCCGACAACATCAAAGACCTAGAGCCTCGGAACACAATTCATCCAAGATTTTGTTCATCAACATGCAGATGAATCAGGCAGTGACTTGAAAATAAATAAATAAATAAAACCACCTTTTTCTTACCAATCAAAAAGTGGGTGTGGCTATGGCCTATAGTTCTACTTCAGGCGAAGTGGGCCCAACTGGCTCTGGATCAGTGAAGGATGCGACTTGGGTATCAGTGTTATTGCAGTGGTTAATAGGAGGCTGGCTGCCACTGAAACAGGGATGTGGCTACAGGTGGGTGGGGTATCATCACCTGGTGGGCAGTGCCCACCCTAATGGGTCATTTGCCAGATAGAAGTAGACCAGTCATTAATGGATTAATAAAATAGTCTTGCCACCCGTGGGGGGGGGGGGGGGGGGGGGGGGGGGGGGGGGGGGGGGGGGGGGGGGGGGGGGGGGGGGGGGGGGGGGG
>JABFEA020000001.1:49666780-49679286 GCA_019775915.2 Cyphomyrus plagiostoma
GTGGCATCCTTTCATTCCTAACACATTACCCAGTTCATATCAGTATAGATATACAGCATGATTTTTTCCCCATTGAGGTCTGATGTGTTTTCAAAGCGTTCCTTTAATTTTTTTGAGCAGTGTATTTACCTCTAGTAAACACTGCCCTCTGTTTTCCATGCCTGTAGGGGAAATAGTGTGCTCATGTGGTCTTTCCACTCTCAGGCTGATGGTGCTTTAATACTGTGCCCAGCAGAATCTGCTTCCAAAAGAGTATGAAGAATTTTTTGCCTGCTCTTTTTATATTATTGTAGAAAATAGTTGCAATCTCAGTTTTTCTAGTCATATTAAATTCTTGCATCAAGCATTACATTACACCTTAAGGTCAGAAGCAATACCGCAAAGCCAGAGATAAGTAACCATCAGAACTGCAACATATTGGGTAAAACATGTATTATAATCATACTGAGGTCTTGGAATGATAACCCTCCTTGGATATTAAAAGAAGAAAATGAACCACAGTCGATATAACTTGCTGTGAGCAAAGAACACATTCCAAACCCGCAGAAGGATGTATTGTCAAATGTAAAGCTTATAATGAATGAAACCTGTACCAGTGAATCAGCTTTGAAAAATGAGTCTGAAAATATGAATCTGAGTCATGCGATGGTTGTTGTGCAGTGCGGAGTGTGTAGTGTTCTGTGCCTGTGATGGGCCCTGCTGAGATTAAGGCTGCTGTAATAGGATTGTCTGTTTCTTTAATAAAACACAAAAAGGCTTAAACATAGCCTGGCTCTCCCAGTGCCCTGTAGCTACTCAGTCTGACTTATTGGGCTGATCACAGCAGAACTGCACAAAGCCTGAAATAATCCCATCTCTCCTCTCTCTGGGAGGAAGATTAGAACCCTTTAGACATTAGAGTTAGCGAGAGGCAAATTAATTTAACTACCATAAATGGAGCCCCGTGTGAAGAGTAAAAATAAATAGATATATACAAATAGGAATGAAAATTTACGTGGAATAGCAGTGCTATGCGTCAAGTTCACTCTCATTGCAGTGTGAATCTCTGGGTATGCTTCAAAGAAAATCTCTTTTTTGGGGGTTCATTTGTACTGCAAAGTAACTGAGTGCGATCTGGGACTCATCTTCCAGCTAAGTATGGAGAAATGAGCAGAGGTATTGTTAACAAAGTAATCTGTATGTTCATTTATGGTGGATCCATGTAAATTCATTGGTTACCCAGATAAATGGATTCATTTCTTATGCTTATGCTTCCATTTAGATCTTTATAGACGCTCCTTAAACTGATTTTGTTGATTATGGTTTTAATGAGTCAGCAAGAGGGATATATATATGGTATACATTCTCAGAAGATGGTCAAATCCCTGAAAAGCATAAGGTATGAAAGAAAATGCAATGGTTTTAATTGTGGTAGCTAACAACAACACAACTTCCTGTTGGATAGAGCCCAGCCTGCAGCATCACCCACAAGTCAAATAAGCATAGTGAGGTGGACCCAGATGCAAGCCAGGTTACCATAGCAACCCAAGGCTCACTGACCTTCCTTAGTTCAATAGTAATAGTATGATGCTGGGAAGCACCCAGTGAAAAACTGAAAATGTCATTGATGCTCTGTCTGCTTCTCTCAAGGATCGTATCACATAATGAGTATGTCCTAAAATGAATGGATAAAAGAACGAACAAATGAATGAATGATTGAACGAACCAATCAAACCACTATCACTGCCAACAAATGGACAAACAAACAAATAAATAAATAAATAAACAAGTCAGGCCACTTGTAAAGAAATAATTTAGCAATACAGTGGTACCTCGGTTCTCAAACTCACTAGAACTCCAATTTCTTGAAAGTCGAACAAACCAGTTTGACCTAGATCTCGATCTGAATATTATAAGTCATACGCGCCAGGAAATGAGTCGTACTACAATGCAGTTCTTACTTGAATGCCTTCTTCACAGACTGGACGATTGACCAAATAAAGCAGCGCAACATTACAATAACTAACAATAAATAAAACACTAACTTACTGTACTAATAGAGTATTTATGTCATTTATTTAAACTTTATTCTACCAGTTAAATTAATTGAAAACCAGTTCTCACTGCTTTACATGATATTTGGGAGAAACGCATCGGAACCGCCTGGGATACAAACGTTATGCGTGTAACTAAACTCTTCAGCCAATAAGGGCAAAGGTATGTCGTCACAGAGGTGGTTCCAGTTTGTGCAGCCCGGTGAGAGGTCGCAATGCATCTAAACGTAATGCGTTGCGTCAGGATCAGAATGTGTTGCTTTAAACCAGCTGTAAGCAAGTCCAATGCACCCAATGACCGGACTGGGTAAACAAACTGAAACGCGGATTTAATACGGAGGACTAATGACAGCAATCAGAAACAGCTGATCACATGGGGATCCCACACGAGGTTAACGAGGGGGCGTGGCACAAGGAAGGAGCATACGATTGGGGCAAGACAGGGGAAATTTCGGGATAAGATCTTTATTGTTTTGGAAGCCATTAAGAAAAAAAAATGGTCTTCTTGTTTTATCCTGTTCATTTTGTGTTTAAATGCTTAAAAAACATATTTGACTGCATTTTTGGGGGTTCGGGAACCAATTAATTGGTTTTGCATTATCTCTTATGGGAAAAATTCGATTAGAACTCAAACTTTTTAGGATTCGATCCGGAGTCCGGAACGGATTAAGTTTGAGAACCGAGGTACCGCTGTAATATACCCTGAAATGCCACTAAAACAATATCGGAGTTCAGAGCTTCTCTCAAACCCTGAGGTCACGGCATACTGTCCATTTTAATACACACTTCACAGGGCTGTGCAAAGTCTGTACATTACAGTCCAGACCGTAATCATTTGAACATATTATGGTCCATTCGTTTGACTGAAGAGTCAATTGCTGATAATTATCGTCTCAATAGATGCAAATTATAATGAAAAGTCAGTGTGCCTTGTGCTTTTATGAATGGTGAATCAAAGTCACGTAGGCTTTGGGAACCAAAATGATTATGCAATCAACTGCAATAACTTACCTAAAAACTGGTCTAAGACATGACTCACAAGCTTTTCCTGATTAAAAGTGAGCTCTGAGAATTTTCACTTTGTACAGAATTTGATGTTCACTGCCAAAAATTGTTCTGCTGCCTTGCATAACATACACAGAAACAGGAATATCTTTTCAGTGAAGCGTGCAACAATCATCTTATAATTTACATCTTATAATTTAGTATTTTATGATTAAGGATATGGTAACAAGATACCTTGGATAATCACACGTGATTGGGTGTATGAAAGGAGCTGGATGGGTGTCAAAACATTATATATTAATTACACTGTATACAAACAAACACAAATATACACACAGACAGGTTCAGGGGAACCAACACATGTCTGTTGCCCTCTGCTGCTATAGGAAATGAGCTTACAGTCTTAACATTTCCCAGCATACTTTGCCAGAGCTCTGTGAAACTGTACTAATGACAATGTGCTGACGGGGGTCCTTTTGAGATTTGCAGTTCGGTAAACTGTAGAAGGTGGATAAAGGGTTGGAAAATTATCAATTCATAGTTCTATTATCACACTTCAGCTTTTAAACTTAAAACAAATCCGGACTGCTTCGTGAATGTGAACCCTGCTACTACAAGGGAGCCTGGATTTTTAAAGATAAACTTCTCTGCAGAAGATCATGGGCTCATCAAAGTTTCTAGCTGTTGCGGGAGTCTGCTTTTTGTGTGCCTGGGTTGAGACATTTAAAGGTTGCTCTAAAAATAAAATTAATTGGAAAATTACTTGTTCTTTCTCCTCTAAACACCAGAGCTAGCTGTTCTTTGTGAAGCGTGGACGTGCTTGAGGCTCAAACGCTCAGGCTCAAAAGCGTTTTTGTGATCACTAATGACCAATGATGATGCAATAAAAGATCTGGATGCATGCGTGCATGCCTTCACCGTGCTCAAAGTCTCTGCTATAAAATCTCAGGAGATTCTATATACAATATTATATATACAGACTGTTCCAGACTTGCAACACACATATTTTTTTTATGAAGCACATGTATATAAAAATTAATTACACCGGGCATTGCTGTGCTACCTAGTTCACAATGTGTGGCATACAATAGATGCAGAGGGAATGTACTATACTGTATGGCAACGGGACTATCCCAGTGTCACACACATCTGCCAGTCTCATTCTCACCCCTTAAAAGTCGATTATCCGATTGTCCTATTGTGGCATTTTGATGTACAACCTGTATGTCGAAACGGAACACAGTCGCACGTCAGTTAAGGTCTGTATTTGTACTGACTTAGCTAGCTGATTTCCCTGTGTCTCAGACAGGGGGTGCCAGCAGTGAGGTTTGCCTAGGACACCACATGGGCTTCGCCTTCCACTGCACTTTTTTGTGTGTTGTTGTCATTCGACACCCATTCCAGTGTGTGTTTAAGGTAGCATGTTCCCCCTGTATTTATGGGAGTTCCCTCTGGGTTTTCTCTGCCAGTCCAGAAGTATATGATATAGCTGGATTGATGTAAATTGCCTGCAGAGGGCTCCAGTGTACCCACAGCCCTGCAATCAATTAGTGGTAATCCATCCATTCATTCATCCATCCATCCATCATCTTCTTCCAACTGACTCTCTAGTACCAGGTCACAGTGTGAAGCCTGTGGCAGATAAACAAGTTCATAGGCTCCTAGGCTACACTTAACTTAGACCGCTCCTCTGCCCTCACTCCCCAAAATGACACAACAAATAACTATAACTATTACATAATAGTAACGATTAAATAATTTCTATCAAGTTAAAGAGAACGTGATGCTGTGTCAAACTAAAGCAATCACATCAGAAGAACGACAAGCTTTCACTTCAGAAAAAGACTACTCAGAATAAATGCATCTTAATAGCAATATCCTTAATTACACTCTGATCCAGTGCATGTGAACTCCATCCTCAATGTGTACTCAAGATAGATTTACCATAGTTAGCATAGACATAGATAACTTTACAGAGGAGCAAATTCCAAAAGAATATTAAACAAGCACTTACTATTGAATGTTATCCTCATTGCTTTCCTGCATAAAGCTTATTGTTTGGGCTTGTAAAAACTATTTTACACAGGAAACAGACTAAATTTAAGCATATCAGAAATGCACAATGAGATAAAGAAAGAGTTTAGCCAAAAAAGGGATTCATTTAGAATTGGTCTTTCCATTCAGTTTTAACCAATCACCAACTCGCAAACAAACAACCAATCATAAAAGGATCACTTTCAAAAACTGTAATAATAAAAGAATGCAGACGGAATAGGGGCCCCCGGAAAACTCTGGGCCCTTAGGCTGCAGCCTAGGCAAGCCTGTTCACTAATCTGCTCCTGCCAATCGCACATGGTACAAGGGGGAACACAATGTACAAATATGTACAGCAATGTTAATTAGTTATACAAAATGTAAATCACTTAAATTGTCTTGCTACCGGCAGTCAGGTCACTGAGGTGTGTAAGCAAATACAGACCTACTTCTCAATTCCCCAACATCTCGGCGGGTTTGCCGTTGAGTATTAGACAAGATTTATAGAGCACATTCCAGCCTGTCTCCATGGGAGGGGGAGGGCTGCCTCTGGATATGGGACAAGATTTATGAGGGAAAACTCTGCACGTCTAAACGGAGGGGCCACGCCGTCGCAGTGGATCAGACGAGATTTACAGACATGCGGTGAGACGAGCAGATTCGAGAGATTATTCCTCATATGGGTCTTCAGTGTCATTTAGTGCTGCTGATTAGCCAATCAATGGCTCTCCGGGGAATGGAACAGAGAACGCATTTGTCTCCGATGTCCTGACCTAGAACCAGGCTAAGCAGGGCAATTTCTTCTGAGTGGGCAATAACCATCAGGGCCTTTATGCTCCAAATGTGATCTGATTTGGAGAAACGTTAGTGATGAAGATAAAAAGTCTGACTGAAACATCCACATAAGTCCAGGAGGGACTGAGAGATGCATCTCCACATACAGGAGAAGTACAGTCATTACAGGTGAGAAAAAAATAATTAAATATTAACCTCTGAAGCCAAATTAAAGAGAATTTGAAAAATGGTTAATGGTATATAGGTATTTTTTTTGATGGAAGTCATGCCAAAAAAAAAAAAAACAGCTGAGATCTTACATCACGTTTTCATATCTCATGACCTACATGGAGCAGGGATAAAGTGAATCTCTTCTCAAGCCCTGTGGAGATTGATATTTTAGATCCAAATAGACATCTGGGTTTTTTTTTTCGTAGGTGATCTTGATCTCTTAATAGCTTTGAGCTTTAACTTGAGGATTGTGAACAAAAAAAATGTCTTTTTTTTTTGCTGTCTTTACGTCAGCCTAATGTTTCCATTGTCAAGATCAGAATATTAGAAGTTCAAATTAGACGCAAAGATAATTACATATACAGATCTGGGTATTCTCAGCATGACCTAATATGTGTATGCAGTTCAGTTGTTCTATATTTTTTCATCATTATTATTTTTTCTAACCCTATGAAACAGATTTGGTTCAACGAACCAAAGGCAACACGTCAACCCTGTGACCTTGCATCCAGCAGTCAGAGTTCTCCCTTCAACAAAGAAAAGACTGAAGACAGAATCATCATGTGTATGTCACACAGAACTTTCAGAAGTTACCAAATTAGGCGAGGAATGAATGGTATAGAACCCATGGACATATAACAGACTAGGTAATGTAGGTAATTTTGTTTCAGTGTTACTGTCACTGGGTGTAACTGCACTCTCTTGTCCTTCTCTAGACCAATATGGAGTGATGTGACTCTGTCTGACGGTTTATTGATCCATTCCAGTTGCCAGCGAGACATTGATTTCCTTTGTGTGAGATAACACACTTGAAAGAAATTGGAGGGAAAATGAATAATAAAAAAAAAATTCAGATGGCCGACTGAACCCAAGAAACAGGGTTTCATGTTTTCATAGGGTTAAAAAAAGCACTTAAAAGCACAATTTAACAATTCCAATCAAAATTACCCCACTTTCTCTTTCATTTTGTTTCCAAAACTGCTTTCGAGGAAGGCTCTTGAACAAGTAATGAAAGATGAGGTTCCATAATCCATTACATGAAAGGATATGAAAAATGCATATTAGTCAGTTTTATTTTACTAATTAAATGACATGATGTGCTTTCTAGTAAATAATAGAGCTGACTAATAGTTTAAATGTGAACCTGGGTAGATATGGATTTGTATTGACATTTTCCTTTAAACTTAGTGTACAGTTCTTCTGTTTCGGGCTGCTTGTAATTCATTTCTAGCTCCCTTCACTCTTTAGTTACCTTAAGTTACCTTTGGAAGACTTAGTTATTGCAGATTTTGTTGTAGAACAGAGTCTATATAAACTGGTGTCTTACAGATAAAATCCTCGAGGGACGAAGCAAATCACACTACTGAGCAGCAGGGGGAGCTGTTGCACATTCATATTTCTCAATTCCTCCTGCTTCACCTCCCTCAAATTCCCGTTCCCCTAGGTGTACCTGCTTCCTTGTAAAGAAAAATGTCACGGTTGTGTTGCGAGATTAGAAGTTACGCTTTAAAGCACTTTAAAGCCACCGTGAGTAGTTTATAACCCCACCTCCCCCCATTCCTACCCCCTGTGGATTTCTCCAAAACCAGCCTCCTGAATCTCAGATATGCGGTGTCTGGAACTTTTCCTCAGAGAGCTTTATTTCCCAGCTTCCTCGCCAGGATTTTTTTCCTTGGCCTAGTGCTGGTCCACTTTTCTATTTATAAAAGCAGATATTTACTGAAGCAGCAAGGTTGGGTGCCCCGCTCAAGGGTACAACGGCAGCTGATGTATGAGATTGCAAGGCTGGAAGCCGGAAGCGCATGATTTTGATCATGAACATGGGAGGGAAGGAAAGATCTCGATTGGCTGGAGCCTCTCCCATAGTTCCCTGCTGCAAACCCGCAGCTATTGTCTCATGAGGAGAAGCCGCTAACACTGAGTGCGAAGCTCCTTCACGCAAGAAAAGCCACCGCAGCCGATGTTTACTAAATATTGCTGCGAAACGTTTAGATGCGAGCCTGTGGCACACTGACGCAAGCCCCAGAGAAAATGCAAGCGCATGCTGCATGTGTGACAGATGTTAACGCATTAGCCTTTCCTGGAAGGCTAGAGCTGCCATACAAGGGCTGGCGAACTGACTAAACTTTCAGATTAATCTCTTATCAAACACCTAAAGCTGCTTGAAATCTATCATGAGATATCTTAATACCCATGAATCTATTTTCACTTTTATTTTTAGGCGATGGATGATTTGGTAATGAAATCCAGTTGATGAGCATCCATCAAGTCATTTCCCATCAAAGTGAGCAAATCGCTTATACATATGTATATATACTTTTTTTTCATTTGAATGTGTTTGGTTCATTGCAGCCATCTGGCTTGCAGCCAAAGTCCTAGCATTACTAACAGGTGTGCTCTCAGGAATGGCCAGGCAAATTTGCCCCCTCCAACCCGTTCTGGGAACCTGTAAATAAGCTATCTTCACTGTAATAGAAAGGCTCTGGCCTGTTCTGAAGCTTGGCTGTAGCATCCAGACAGTCTTCGTCCAGACTGTGAGATTGCAGCCCTCCCCTGGAGATCTCCAGTCCACCCACTCCCCTGCATAGAGGAGCTTGTCATAATGGGGTTGGTGACCATAAATGAATGTTAAACATGTACTTACTTTCTCAGTTAAAATGGCTGGGGGATTCTCTTGTTTTTTTCAGTGTAATGCTTATACTGTTTCTGTGGAACAGTGTGAGAAACAGCATGACCTGCATCCTCCCTCCTTTCCCCAATTCAGTAGAACGTCATCAGTTTGCAGGATGAAATGCAATGGCTGACTTTCTCAGCAGACATGAAGGAAATGTCTCCTACTTGAATCCAGAAATCTAAGGGTGAACGTGTGTATCTGGCAAGACAACCAAGCGGTTACAAACTCATAATCTGTATGCAAGTGAATGCGTTTCTCATTGGCCGACATTATTGATTCAGCCTGCATTCCTGAAACACGATTGGCTGGCTTGATGAATTCTGATTTCTGTTACCCACAACAGTTCAAGTTGAAAATAAACATTGCTGCTACTGTTCAAGTGTCAGGACTTCAGCAACTACTACATGTCTGGTGAACTTTGAACTCAGGGCAAAATTGGTTTATTGTGTCTGAGGGATGAGTCACATTTTCTGAACACGGCAGCAACACTACAGCACTGTGGTCACTGTTTCCCCTGAGGGATCTGTAGAAATAAGACGATACACGTGACCCTAATCCCACAGAAAGTGTGAGAGAGACCAGCTTCAAGCAATTGCCTTATGGGTCAACATCATGTCAGGATTTTTGTTCTCTTAAAAGGACTAAGTTGCCTTATCATTGCTTGAACACTTTCAATGGATTTATCATCCTTTTGCCAACATAATCGATATAATTTGATGTTACAGATCAAAGAGTGCTGCTTGTGGCAGAGATCATAGCCATTGATTACATTTTATTTATTTACTGTAGCAGACACAGTCCAGTGCAACATACATTGTTTTGAGAAAGCAGAGTCATGCAGCCCCTGGAGCAGTTGTCAGTTAAGGGCCTGACTCAGGGGTCCAATAGACAATTGACTCTTTGACCAACTACAGGATTTGAACCAAGAACCATCCAATCACAGGCACAGAACCCTAATTCACACACTGCCCTCAAAAAACCTACCAGGAACTGAACCCAGGTCCAATAGCACTAAAGCAGCTACGCTAACTGCTACACTGCCAATTCCCCACTTATTCATTATGGGGACTTCTGGTCATCTCCAGCACTAGAACTGCCAGTGTTTTTCCGGCCTCTGTTAATCGCCAGCCGCAACATATTTAGGCATATCATATCTTTAGTTGCTACTAATGGGCCATTGCGTTAGTGTACCATTCACCCATCAAGAAAACAACGAGACAGCAAGTAAACCCCAGAGTAGCAGAGGTACCATCACCACAAAAAAGCCATAAAACCCACAATGCAGTTGTGTTTGTCATATGTTTTAATGCTCATTGATTTAAGTATTAGTTTCGATAGCTTATTCTTGTGAAATTAATCTTAATTCTGCACCAGTAATAAAATACAAGTCTCGCTATAAAATAAATGCCAAATAAGCTAATCACTTTATTTGGTATTACATTTGGCTGTAAGTGGTCTTATTATTTTGAAAAGATATAAAAAAAAATGACACAGGTAATGTTTTCTCATATTCATTTTATATCTGTGACAGTAACAACACAAACAGAACGGCAAGCTGCTTCAGCTGAAAGCAGTGCATTTGACAATTTGTTCCAAATAAAACGTACATTTTTTATGTGTTTTACCATGATGATTTGTGTAAAATATAATCTTACTTTATCCAGTTCTGAAAAAGTGGAAACTTTGACGAACATGAAATCACCAATAAACTATATCTATTTGTCCAATATTTTGTAAAGTACATGCTGCATTTGAAAGCTTTTAAGCCTGACAATGTCACGACCGAGCAACCACTGTGCTAAGAACATTACGGCTTTTCGGTCGAGGGTGTTAGATTCACCACTGTCATTAACATTAACAGCACATTAGTGCAAACAACAGGCCTACGTCTTGTTTGGCAGTTAAAGGAGTTTGACGTTCACTGTCATGGGAAACGACAGTTCTACTGCTAGGTTTGTCATTATCAGCAAGCCATTGTTCCTCTCAAAGTCCAGGATCATTTCTGCTACAGGGCTTCTTTCCTTGTTGCCCAGAGCAGTTTGGTATTCCCCAGAATGGCCTTGTGTCCATGCATATGTCTATTTCGGTCCACCTTGAAATATACATTATTTTGGTACAATGTTGGTGCTGATTTCCTGGAACTGGGAACGCCTTTCACTCTGAGAGGCTGTCTAGGCAGCTGAAACAAGCACCACTAATTAAACAAAACCCCAGTTCTACCTCAGCAGATCTAAAATTTTCCCATTCGGCAGCACGACTATACATGTTGAAAATTCAGCCTTTCTTGCACCTTTTATGTTTCTTCTCTTCTTTCAAGTTAACAGCTATTTCCAGCCTTTGGTCGGCCCTCATTTTCTCGGGGAAAAGAAATGTAAACATTTCAGTTTTGCTCAAGCTAATGATTCTGATTTGAGCACAATGGCTTGCAGGGTGGGACCCTGAATCTCAGAGAGGAAATAATCGCTATTTCAGGCCTTTATTTGCCTCTACCCGCGTGGTTATGTGCCTCCAGCCCCTAGGTGCGTCCTACGTGCCTGTCTCCTCCTCATGGATCCTTATTTCACACAGATTTAGCTGTTACTGAAGCCTTATCACCGTAAGGCCTGCTCTGCTCTAATATAAAACCAATAGAAATGATGACCGTTCCATTAGCCTGAAAAATGCTTCTCAATTACAGCAGGGGTGGAGGTGGGGGTGCTTCTCGTAAATGATGAGAGAGGGCCAAGGACGGCGAGTTTGATATAGAATGAAAAAAAGTCCTATTCATTAAGATTGCCGTAGCAGGAGAGAGATGATACCTCTGCAGAGCTTCCTTGTAAATATTTCAGCAAGTTCCCGCGGATGAAAAATGCTTTCGACTGGGAATGAAACTCAGAGCGAATAAGCAGGTTTTCTGTCTTTTTAAATCAATTAATCCCTGGGTTTTAATCTCTGCCAGATCCCATAATGGAAGAAGCGTGGAGTCAGAGTGGAAAGTTTTTGCTCGATGAGAAACAGCATGAAGATTTGTATATATCTTTTTTTTACCCCGGAAATGCAAACTTGAAGGGAATGCCACAGCATTTTCAAATAGATACTTTCCTGTACAAAGGTGGTAATATTTTCCTTTATTATAGTTGCTAACCCAAACGATCCTTCACAACATAGTTAAAAATTCCACACTGTGGCAACAGGATGACAGAATCACAGTCAATTTTGTGACACATTTAATGCACAGACAGCCAATAAACACTCGCCTTAGAAAGCCATAAATGTCTTTATGCAATTTGATTTCTGTAACTGTGTTGGGAAGTGTAAAATCACAGGTAATTGGCTCAACAAGCTTTTGTGCAGCACCGGCAATGTTCAGTCTATGTTTAGCCATCGTTATAGTTACCTGCATATTTATAATCCATGCATACTTTCTGCTTAATGTAATTTTAAAATTGCCCTTGGATAAGTACATCAGCTAAGGTTCAGAAGAATGAAAATAAGCAGATTATTATTTAAATGGCTCTTTTTGGAATTATCTAGGATACCCACTAGGATGTTAGGCCTTAAAACATGTCTAGTGGGTCTCTGGCCCACTGCGGATTAGCGTTTCGGAAAGAGACATATTTTAGTACAAATGATAACGTAGTTTTTGGATTTGCTAATGGAGAAGGGAATGTACTGTGGGTAGACCTCTTGCAAAGTTACTCCATCCATCCATCCATTTTCTAAACCGCTTATCCTACTGGGTCGCGGGGGGTCCGGAGCCTATCCCGGAAGCAACG
>JABFEA020000001.1:49679386-49708175 GCA_019775915.2 Cyphomyrus plagiostoma
CACACACATGAGACTAGAACCCGGGTCCCAGAGGTGTGAGGCAACAGTGCTAACCACTGCACCACCATGCCGCCCCCAAAGTTACTCTGACAGCTAAAATTATCCAACAGAATTACTAACTTATCACATTTATGGAATAGCGAATATGGTTCGGAACTTCTAAATGAGGTTGTCAACAGGAAGTAGTTCGCAATTATTAAGAAGTGAGGAGCATACCACCTACGGCTAAAAAAATTATAGTTCATGCAATTAACTGTATAAAAGTGGCTATTAAGACATACATCTTGCTGAAGCAGTCAGCCATACTATCACTAGGAACAAAGCACAGAGGGGGAATGCAATGTTGGCTTTGACCAACTGCAGCCTCTCAAGGTCACTGCGCGTTCTTGCTCCACTGGTTCCGACATAAATGATTCTCAATTGCCCCAGCTCATTGACGTCGCGCTGGTTGGTGGTCGCTGCTCCCAGACTGCGTACAATGTCTCTGGAACATTCATCGGCAAAATCCCGCTACCCAGAAACGTCCTGCATGCTCAGCGGAGGCATGTCTATTAGCAGATGTGCCTGTCAGTCCCGCCTGCTTTGCCCGTGACCCCGTCGGCACCGGGGAGCGCATGTTCTCGCCAGAAGGGGCGAATCAGGAGCAGAACGTGGGGGAAAAAAAGAAAATGATATGAAGCTAGATTCTAACATCCTCCACAGCATCTTCCCATCTGTCCTGTGGAGATGAGCAGATGTTTTCTGTTGATCATGCTGAACAGGAACGTCGGCAGCCTCAGAGGGCTGAGAAAACCTCCTCGCTCACGTCCCTCAAGCGCTCAGCGCAAGAATCCATCCGAATCCATCAAGATCCCAGAGCCCGCTTGGTTTCTCATGACCCGCATGACTTTTCACTCACAACTTTTAATTACTATTCCTCCAGTTATCAGAACTGCATTTGCTTCAGTACTGCTGGAAACACGCGAGTCGGCAGTTACTTGGGGATTTGACTGTTCAGAAAAACTTGTTTGGAGGTCAGATCATCTCCAGGAGCATTATTGTACCCGAGTGCCAAAGCGATAAACTTCAAATCCCAACATTTGTGGCATTTGTGAAGTTTTAAAAGTCATGCTTGTGTAAATGCTTCGGAATTTGTTTACCAAAGGAACTTATGAGAGTATGGAGCTAAAATTGATTCACAATTCAGTGAGCAAAAATTGATGAAACATTTGTTAATCTGAGGAATCTAACTGCTAGTGCCAACAGAGAGTAGAAGGAAACAGTCATGAAATGCCCTGGGATTTCTCTTTTCATGCAGCGTACATACAGTAGGATTCTCATTGCCACTCAGCTAACACAATCAATTTGAAATTCACAGATTTAAGATTTCAGGCCTAAGTGATGATATTGTTTAGGAAAATATGTGTCCGGATGTTAAGCAGAGAATATTTTGTATGGCAGAGAGTGGGAAAATCTCATACACAATTAATCACCTCTTAAGATGGAATGGATTCAGCACTGTTGGGGGCGAGGGGGGTTTAGATTCTGCCAACACATCTCATTCATTTCCGATTACACAGTCAAGTCAGTGTTTGGTGACAGAAGCCATCTGCCCAGACCACTCTGCTTGACATGGGAAGTCATGTGACAAGCAGCACGTCGTAAAGAACGCGTTCCGTGTTGTGTTTGGAATATGCGCCATGAAACGCATGGCAAGAAGGCATATGGGAGCCTCAGTCTGATGAAGGGACGCCTTCTGAATTGAAATGACACTTTTTATATTCTTTCATTTAGATAATAATGCCCAAAAGGAAAAGTCTGTTAATTCTGCTTTATTAGTCAATATTCTTCCATACCATCTGTGAGAGAAAACAAGGTGTAATTTCCCAAAAGTGTGTGATATGATGTATACTGACAGGCATATGTTAAAGTGTAAAACCAAACCGACTGTTAGAACTGTTCCAGAGTCATACCATGTAAGTATAGGCAGAACACCAAGACATTTGCAGCTTACCAAATGCAGCTTCAAAATTCAGCCTTAGAAAAGCAAAACACAATACACTCCTCGGTGAAAAAATGGGCTAAACCCAAATTGCACAACCTTAATCTTTGGCCCATTTTTTGCCCAGAAATGTATATGCAACCACATGTTTTATCAGTTACGACTGGACGTTTGTTCCTTGGGCTCAGTTTTATCACATGACAAACACAGCTGAATCTAGAAATGGGCAGGGGTGGGCAGTGCCCGCACAAATTTCTGCTCTGCCCACCCAATTGGTCAGCTTCAGCCCACGCCATCTGAACCTACCAAGTTACGTTTATTTCATTCATCCCATCAGATATTCTTCTGCGGAGCATTTGTAGTCTCCTGTGAAAGTGGAGGAAGAATGTTACCTTATTCTTATTAAAGCTGCATCTTGTTAAAATATATCTTTTGTTGTTGTAGTTTGCTGCAATGCTGTGCTGAATAAGGAATTTTGCTAGTAAACATTTAGTTAATTCTTAAATAGTTTGCTAGTTAGCTAACAATACTCTTGGATAAGAAGCTCAGTAGAACAGCACAGTGGAACCACATATCAGCTCATTTTGGTAACGGCAGTTTCTGTGTAACTTATAAATGAAACCTTATAATAGTATAGCGTTTGCTACTATGCACAGTTTCGGAGCCAATCCCCCACAGATACGGGTGCAATACCGTATTTAACTACTGTTGCTAACGTTTATATCAGCACAGGGCTGCCAACTTTGGTCAGCTGGCTGGAGTGACATTTCTACACAGAAGTCTACACACACATACACACGCATCTACACATGTGTAGCAGTTTTATTACCTTAAATAACAATAACAATAAATAATCCTCGGTAGGGTTTTCAAATCGGGGGCGGCATGGTGGTGCAGTGGTTAGCACTGTTGCTTCACCCCTCTGGGACCCGGGTTCTGATCTCCGCCTGGTTTCATGTGTGTGGAGTTTGTATATTCTCCCCGTGTCGTCGTGGGGTTTCCTCCGGGCACTCTGGTTTCCCCCCACAGTCCAAAAACATGCTGAGGCTGATTGGAGTTGCCATATTGCCCGTAGGTGTGCATGTGTGAGTGACTGGTGTGTGAGTGTGCCCTGAGATGGGCTGGCCCCCCGTCCAGGGTTGTTCCCTGCCCCGTACCCGTTGCTGCTGGGATAGGCTCCGGACCCCCCGCGACCCAGTAGGATAAGCGGTTTGGAAAATGGATGGATGGAGGGTTTTCAAATTACCCCAAAGCTTTTGATGTAGCTAATTTTAGGTTTATAATGGAATAATATAGATTTGCACTTCAGGCAGTAACGTTACACCTTCCTGTCCATTTCTCACCAGTGCAGCGCAGGTCGCTTCACCTTTGTTTGCAGAGTCATTTTGTATATGATTTGGTGACTTTTGATATGATCTTTTAATAATTTTTCTCTTTAAGGAGCATCCTTCCACTATATTACTGTTCATGTTACATCTTCTGCCGTTATGTTCTTATATACCAGTGTGTGTGTTTGAGTTCCAGATTTACCTTTAATATACCAGTAGATAATCTTATATTTAAATTAAATTTGTTTGGTTAGCAGACACTTCTGTCCAAACCACTTCATAGAAATCACCTAATAATAATAACAATAATAATAATAATAATAATAATAATAATAATAATAATAATAATTCTTTCCTGATTAGAGAGGTGACCATCAGAGCATAATGTAAAATATGAATATGTCCTTGTGCCCCCCCACCCCCCTATTCCTCTGGTCACAAGCTGCTACTGTACTATGGTATAGTCCACTGTGTGAAATGCTGCCTCCCCCCCCTCCAACCTCCATCCCCAACCTGGGCAGTCTAGATTAGTTTCAGTGTCGTTTCTGGGTTCTGCCTTTGTTGGTTACTATTGTGGAATGTGTTTGTAACCAGGTACTAGGAATAAGCTAAAAGAACAGTTTTATTATTAAAAAAAATACATTTTTGAGATAAATAATATCACTGTATATCCTTTAATGTCCCTGGAATAAATAATAAGTTTTGTTTGTTTTCTCCTTGCAGTTAGGCTGGGTTCAACTTTACAGTGTCACAGAAGAAACCTAAATCATTCCTGTGCTGAAACTGTTCTTTTGCTTTATAAGGCCTGGTTATATATACAACAACCTTGTTTTCCAGCTCTTTTCTGTCTTTGTCACTGTTTTGATAGCACACACATATAATATTTCCCAGAGTACATATTTTTGTGTACTCCGGGAAATATTATATGTGTGTGTGTGTGTGTGTGTGTGTAAAAATAGTCTTGTAATAAAAATAAATGTAATAAATGTAAAGTTCCATAAACTCATGAACTCCTGAATTATTAAAATTACATGAAGTCAAGGTATTTGAGACAGTAACGTATATTTAGATACGTAATTCACCTTAATTAAATATTTGAGCGGGATTTATAACAGAAACACTTTCTGAAGCTCTCTTACACACTAGACTTTCTTCCATTTTTTATTTCGCATGTCGTCCTCATGGTGATAAATGCGATCGATGGCGGCGGCTCCCCGGATGATGAGTGTGCCGATTAAAGATTAAAAAAATAGCCCAGTGGATCTGTTTCCCGAAATGCGGTGACGTGTTATTATTAGAATTTTTGTTTGCAGTCGTGTAAAGCTAGTGTCACGTGAGTTTGCTGACTGTGAGGCGACCACGCATTTCATGGTCTGCAGGCTGATGCCAGACAGGTCAGTGGTGACGCTCCTCTCTGTAACTAGCCCAGATTGACCCCCCCCCCCACCTTCACACTGGCCTCTAATGATAAATGGATATGTTTCAACCCAAATTGCACTGAAGTGTTTTTGGGACAGAGCCGTTCTGTCAAGGTTAAAGATCGCCAGAACACTTTCATCTTGTGGAGAGGTTAAAGTGGGACTCTGGGCAGACTCCTCTTTAATGTGGTACAATACTTCACAGCTCGTGCTATTTAATTCATTGCTACACAGACATGTGCACACACGTTACCTTAAAGTAATGTTTCCGAACCCAGCCCATGGTAACTCCACCCGAGGCAGTCCACAATTTTGCTCCCTACTAGCTCCTAGCACACCTGTACCAGGTACTCAGTGTTTTTGATTGGCTGGGAGCTGGGAAGGAGCAAAAATATAGACTGGGGGTCCCCAAAGATCATAGATAAAAATTTTGACCTGTTATATTTGGCACTCTTTATATGTATATGTTTATATAATCCAGTATATAAAGCTCTTTATATATATTTATGTGGCCAGTATTTCATGTGTGGCATTTGCATGTTCTCTCCATGTTATTGTGGGGTTTCCTCCAGGCACTCCACTTTCCCTCCACAGTCCAAAGACATGCTGAGGTTAATTGGAGTTGCACAATTGCCCATAAGTGTGCATGTGTGAGTGAATGGTGTGTGAGTGTGCTGTGTGATGGATCGGCGCCCCATACTGGGTTGTTCCCTGCCTTGCGCCCTTAGGGTCCGAGCCCCCCCACAACCCTGAATAGGACAAGTGGTTACAGAAGACAGAAAGATGTATGGATGGATGGGTAGTTTCAACATAGACATATTTCTATCAAGTGAAAATGACCAGAAAAAAGTATCCAGGACTTTGCATAGTGAGTTTGTGTGTGCGTGTGTGTGTGTGTGTGTGTGCGTGCGTGTGTGTGTGTTGGGGGGGGGGGGTTCCTGTCCTTCCTTTTTTTTACTCTGCTATTTAATCTGGAAAAAAATTGTTACCCATTACATTACTATGTGGCTGTTTCAAATTGTTTTGGGGCAGTTAATGATCACATGACTCCTTGTCCAAAAGCTTTCAAGGTCTGGTTCCATACTGATCAGTCTCCTTTTCGACAGGTAATACTGAGGACATAAGGGCGTGTTTATTATAACGATTGACATTAATACATAAAAGAATAACAAGACTGTCCACTTGGAAATAAATGCCTCCATTTAACAGAATTGTTTCCATTTTAACTCAAATTCGGGGCCATAATTCATTTATTTGAAAAGATAAAAAAATAGTATGTACAATAACATTTTGACAAACTGTGTGCCGACGTGTTCTCAGGGGACGGCGTATAAGTCATGATACCATCAAACTTTTAATGGGCTTTTTCTCAAAGCTTTGAATCACATCCAGCAAAGACTTTGTATTTATATGGCTATGCGTAACTAATTATGAGTTTCTGCAACCAATTTTCTACAAGTTAATCTATCACCTTCCAGAAAAACATCAGGGAGTCCATGTCTGTTTTTGCATTGTAATAATTGGCGCTTTTAAGTTTTGAAAGAATAAAAATTAGGAATTTTCTCCTTTTGGCTTCGACTGTTTTGACAATGTCGAAATCTATGCTAAGTTAAATAATTTTGAGGTGATGACAAGGTAATTTGGTGAAACTATGAAGTCACATAAATCTGAGCCTTAATGTTTCTATGTGTGTGGATGTCTTCTGTTTCTATGAAAGTTAAATTAAAAATTAACATTATATATTTGATTTTAAAAATGAGTTTTAAATAAAGTCTCTCTCTTTCTCTTTCATGATGCACAGTTGGCTGTTTTCTGCTTACCGCGCGCTTGTTGACCCTCGCTGTTGACATCGTAAGCTGAGTTGTACATAGGGTTGAGGTTGGGGTCTCTGCTGATAAGCCAAGTACCTCTACACTGATACGCCTGAGCCTTCACACAAACGCTAACCTCAGTTTCAATTACAGTCCCCATGCACTATTTACAGGATAGTTATATATTTTTTACAAGCCTAGAAATACAAAATATTAATAAAATGTGTCATTAGGCATTAATAAAAGTGAATGAGCTTTAACATTATGGTCACACCCCAGCTAGCATGACCACACCTCAAAAGTCTCGTGTAATTTGACTGTCCTCCGTCTGTCCTCTTAAATGGTCCAAATCAGACGTCTATTAACTTTCCCCTTTCCAGAAGCTTAATGGCTCTCTTTTAATGAGGGACCTTCCTGAAGCTAAAATTATGATCGAAAGCCTGAGCCGTTAGCGCCGCCTATCCGGTGCATTGATTAAATTACCGGATGAGGCTAGAATTCTCACTCACCTAATGCGATTTTCCAGTATTTTACAAACACTAATTGGCACTTATGCCTTGTCATTACGGCCAGATTACGCTGCTTTTTTGAGTCGTTAATGTAATTGAATTACGTTTCTGCGCTGCTCTGTCTGACCCCACTGGGGGTTACCCTAACATATTCCGCTGCCTGACCATCCTTTGTCTGAAGGAGAGGGCCTTACTTATCAGCCACCTCATAGTCCCATCTTGTTGCTATACAATGTTGTGCTACAGTGGAGGTCTGGCGGCAGGCGCCCAGGTGGACGAGAACCAGATGATTTGCCGTATTCCTTAATGGGATAGCAGGAAGATAAACTGCACTTGAGGCACTGGACGTGACACCCGGACAACCGCAGCCTAAAAATATACAAATAAAGCCCCGGGAGGCGAGAGCAGCCGCGTGTGCTCACCCAAGTAAAACTTCTCACACCATGTGCCTCCATGTGAACGCACCAGGAAGGAATAACGTAATTGCACCCCCCAGCAGTCCATTCTGGCCGACGCTCATTGCACCCCAAAGTGAATTTAAATACCTAATACAGTCGGCCACTGATGCAGAGCCGTTCGAACGCTGGAGGAAAGCAATTACACCAAGACAGGGAGAAGTGCAAGACAGCTCCAGAGAGGTGCTCTTCTTTATACATTAGTGCACTTTTGTGCATGCCATTAACCTTCATGGAGCGTAAACCTGATTATTTTCATATGGGGGGTGCTGGAGAAGGTCTCCGATGCTGGACAACTTAATGCAATATTGAGTCTGGCTTGGCGGGACCTTTCGCGTGCTCTGCATAGAATAATGGTAATCAATCCTGACAGGATCATAAGCACAGGCTTTAACTTCACTTGCTACTTTCCTCTACAGTCATTTCACCTCTGCCATGCAGGAAGGGTCATCGGTTTTCGATCCCCCTGCTCCGAGAGAGAGAGAGAGAGAGAGAGAGAGAGAGAGAGAGAGAGAGAGAGAGAGAGAGAGAGAGAGAGAGAGAGAGAGAGAACGAACTCTCCAGTAATTACTGGGGAAAATGAGAATGGAAAAGCTGCTTTGGGTATAGTTTGTCTGGTAATTTAGGTGCCCAGCTACCTGGGAAAGTGCAGGGTAGGCCCCATCTGGTAGCCAAGGCCAAGTCAAAGTGTATGGGGTGGTGGGGGCATCACTTGTAAAATTAAATGAAATGCTGGGATAACATCAGATGGCTTCTTCAAGCTGCAGGCGCCTGTTGATACACTCTGGCTGTTTCTGTGTTTGCTGACAGTAGTCTGTAACTGTCTTGGCTTAGCAGACTCAAACATATGCTTCTTAAAAAGGTGGATGTTTCCAGAATCTTCATATGCCTATTTTTAGATTCAATGTTCTTTCTAGCATTCGAAACTGGTTATTCATGGTCAATTTAGATCCATTAGTAACCTAGAAACTGCAACTCCTTCACATCTAGTTATATTACACTCCAGCATTTGGTAGTAACAAACAAACAAGCATTTGGTAAAGAGGAAATTCAGAATAAGTGATTGTAATTGGTGTCTTGGTGAGATGAGTCACCCTGGAGGAGGTTGACTGATGCACACCCTCATTTACAAAAGACGCTGTAAAATGTCACTGTGGTATTTGGTGTAATATTTGTGCTGCAAAGCCGCATACATTTTATAATGACATCACAAGTCAGCAGGTTGCTTGTTAAACATTCGATGAGTGTGACCAGCGGCTTTGGTGTCGGTGTGGTAACTGTTTAAGGACAATCTTAGGAGCTAAGAGTCTACTTGACTATAGACAGGGACCTCTGTTTAACATTTATCACAGTATGCAGTTCACAATATGGCGCTCTGAGGTTCCCTGAATGTTCAGTAACACATTTAGCTCTAAAGTTGACTCAACTCCAACTGGAAGGTTGACTGCAGTTCTAGTTTAAATCACCAGATTTTAAATAATTCACCCATTCTTCTGCTGTAGTGTGTACAAACACACGCGCGCGCGCGCGCGCACACACACACACACACACACACACACACACACACACACAGTCGGGTAAACATATCTTTGGGGACCACTCATTCTTTTCCATGAGAAAAATTCTAATGCTAACTATGACAACCTTAGCGCCTACCGAGCCCTAACAACAAGTATCCAAGTAAAATACAACAGTTTTTGCAGTTTTACTTTTTTCATTGCAGTCACATGGGGAAATTTCCTTTGCACCTCCCCCAGCTTGCTCTCTGTAGGTGAGAGCAAGCTGGCTGCAAAGGGAAGCCCCCCAAGCAGCTGGGAGTTAAGAGCCTTGGTTTAAGACCCACAGACATCCCAAAGATAGACGAGAACCAGAAACCTTCTGATCATAGGCACAGAGGCTTAGCCCACTCAGCCACATGATTCAGAGATGAAGAAAGCCACACCCACTACATACTGTTTGCTATTAATGGTTTATTGATGGGTCGAAACAGAGTTGTCTGACACAATGGCTTTAGGTGAATGTATGAGCTGTAGATCTGCAACGGATATAATATCTATTATAGATCATACTATCGATCTCTCAATAAAGGCAGACTGAGAAGACATTTTAATTGTTCACTAATATTGTCAAATCACATGCCGCTAACATATATCTTTTCACACTTTGTCAAACACACAGTGTGGTACACACAAACTAAAACAATGGATTTTTATTATTATTAAGTAATAATAGAAGGTGTTAAGAACTTCTCTTAAACTTCGCTTCTGTTTATCGTGGATGGTACTGAAGCAGAACCAGAACTTGGGTCACAGGGCTGCAGGTCCTCAGAGAGTTCCTGGCTT
The DNA here is from genome assembly GCA_019775915.2 of Cyphomyrus plagiostoma. Lineage (NCBI taxonomy): Eukaryota > Metazoa > Chordata > Actinopteri > Osteoglossiformes > Mormyridae > Cyphomyrus > Cyphomyrus plagiostoma. The sequence continues at coordinate 49,689,231 of JABFEA020000001.1, forward strand.
AAATTTTGAAACTTGCTTGAGATCTGGTTCACACAGTGTCTGTATGAACTTCAACATTCAACATTCAATATCGATCTCAAAGACCCACTTCAATGACAATGAAAAGCTAGACAGTGCAAAAAACAATAGAGATGGTGCAAAATTATACAGACAATGCAAAACAATAGAAGACGGAGCAAAATAATACAGGTTGTGCAAAATGATACTATCAATATTTAATGTTTGGGGAAAATATAATCGATTAATTATTAATATCGATACACCTAACTTAACGTCCAAGTTCCATTCCTATGACTAAGTTGTTAAGCAAATTGGTCGATAAGCAAGGAGCCTTTGATGCACACAAACAGCTCTTGCTTAAGCTCAAAGCAGCAGGGATTTTATGAACTGTAGAGTCTTGCATTGAAAACTGGATAACAGTAATACAGGAACTCATGGCCATAGGTGGAAATTGGCAGGAGAACATTTGAGAAGGTACTTGTTTACACAGCGTGTAGTTAGAGTGTGAAATAGTCCTCCTGTTAGTTTGGTGCAAGCTAAAACCTTGGGTTCCTTTAAATCACAGTTAGACATGATTTTAACAGCTCTGAGCGATTGAGTTCTCCACAAACGAGCTTGATGGGCCAAATGGCCTCCTCTCGTTTGTAAATTTCTTATGTTCTTATGAGGTGCCTGTTAACATATATTTCAAGCATACTATACTGATAGTGGCTTTGCCAACCAATTGTTTTATTGTCACATTTGCACCATTTATATCATTTTGTATATTTATAAATGATTTTATAAAGTACTGTATTATCAAATAAACAGAATAGAGGAAATGAGCTCAAATATACTTTAATTAGGTTTGCATACAGCAAATACAAGGAATAGCAGGGCAGTAGGGCAGAGTCGTGGCTGTATAGGCAGGGTCGAAAACCAGGAGATCAAGTAAGCCGGGGTCGGGATCCAAAGCCGTGGTCAGGGTTGCAGGCACAGGGGTCGAAAGCCGGGTGGTCCGTCCAATGACACAGAAAAGGAACACGGGGACTTCACAAGGAGGAAGAGCGAGGTGAGGAAGGGCAGGAGGGAGGTGGAGACGAGTCGCAGGGAGAGTCGGGCAGGGCAAGCAGGGTGGAACGGAGCTACACGAGAGACAGGGAAAGTAACGCTCAGTAAGTAAATGGTCATTACAATACCTGGCACTGGGCGGTGGTGCTTTCAGGGCTTATATCCCATGTGGAGTTCCGGTATTGGTCGGGACTACCGCCTCCCATTGGCGGTTCACCGGCGGGGCGTGACACTGTCAACAGCCTACCAGACTAACTTGAGGGTTATTGGGGTGTTCCACGAAGCAGGATTTCTCAGTTAACTGGGTTTAACTTAGCTAGAAGTCAGGATTGTCCAGTAGAAATGCTCCTTACCTAACTCTTATTGGACAATCATGAGCACTAGCTAAGTTAAACCCAGCTTACCGAGAAATCCTGCTTCATGGAAGCTGCCAGACCTCTTAGCCGACCTACACACATTGCTTCACTTTTAGCTAGTTTCTCCATCCTCACTGAGGCAACTGGTGGAACTGTAATGCCACTTTAATAATGTTGCAGTTTGTTGCTTGTGCTTTCCTCATTGTGAGCAACAATGCATCTACAATTCTGCTTTCCAATCTCATAGCTTGTTTCCCCATTTTTTATTAGGGCAGTAAGAGGACTGAGATTTTGTTCCAACCAATGAGCTGAATACTCCGTGACTGCGACTCTTTATAGTCAATTGGTTGATTGGAACAAAATGTTGGTCCGGATTTTTACTGTCTGAACCTAAACTTTGTTAATCATTTTGTTTGCTCCATCTTTAATGAGGCAGTAATGAAATAGTAACATTTCCGGGTAATCATTTTGTTTGGTCCCTCATCTTTGGCAAGCACAGTAATGGGACCGTAACATTCCTGGCTAATCATTTTGTTTGTTCCATCACTACTGGTAAGGACAGTAATAGGGCTGTAACATCCTCAGCTACTCATTTTGTTTGCTCTCCAGTCTTCACTGAGGGATAACAATGGGGCTGTGTAATCGCCCTGTAATCACCGCTTCTTTAATCGGAGTTAACAGTGAAAGCCGTGGCATAGAGGGCCCTAGGGACAATGCTGACGTTTACAGACAATTAGCCGCGGGGTGGTAACGCGTGTAGGGATTACACCACACATCAATACTCTTCATCTCACTCTCTCACCCCCCGGCCACTTTGCCTTCAGCAAATGTGATTCACACACCTTCTTTATGCAACAACACTGCACTGGCAGGGTGGTTAAGCGCCATGAAAAAAAAAAAGCGAAACCATAATCCATTTATCGAAGTTTCAAATGAGGATTTGGGAGGGGAGTTCGCATACAATCCACAATATAAAACAGGATAAGCAGCTGTGCAACTGTCTAAATGTCTTTTTTATTGTGTAAATGTTGTACAGTAAACCTACATTTCCATCCATCCATCCATCCATCCGTTCAAACAAGAAGCAGAGAATGAGTCTTGGGATGAACCCACTTCCATGGAAGGGAAAGCTCAATATATCTGTTAGAATATATACATATATAAATGCAAGTATTCACACACCCACCAGAAACTGCTTCATATGAAGTAAACAGTAAATTTAGCAGCACTATAATGCGAATGCCACAGAGCTGAAGTGTTAAAATCGTGTGGTTTCTCAGGAAACAGGCAGCATCGATGGTGAGTGCGACGAAAGTGTTCGCAGGAAAGCCGAGTGTCACAACCAATCAACACCTCGGAGTGCGGAGTCCTGTGGGATTCAGGTATGACATGAACAATCTCTGTGCCGAGGGTCACTTTACAGGACTGGGTTAATTTCACTGCCTGGGAAGTTTTTGGTGACTGTGAAAGTGGGTCTGAAATTCAAGGGTGATGCAATTGAATGGCGTAAAACGAGCACCTGCGCTTTTCCCAACCTTAAAAACATATTTTTTTTTGTTAAAAACACCTTGGGCCCTATTTCACACCTGGCGGAAAGAGGTGCCAGGCGCAACGCAAGTGTCTATGGTAGCATGAGCCCAATGCAGCTGTCGTTCTCCCATCCAGCACCCATGTCATTTAATTACATAGCATATCTGAGTCCATCTGAGTGCCTTTGGGGTCGTCGGTCTTAGAATGAGGTGGAGTCAGATGCATTGTTGCCACTTTACTAACTTGAGGCAGATGAAATCGATTGTGCTTTTGACCACCAACAACCTGCTCTAACATCAGCGGTAGTATCTCTTTTATTTACAAGACACGTTATGAAGATAGTAACATGCACATAAATCAGCGTGTATCCTGCTTGTTACACACACAGAGACACGCAACAGGGCACATGTAAAAGTTTACAAACAAAAGGATTACAATGTGAAAGATCATTAATATGCGCATAAATTGTTTCGCAATGACTAGTCTCAGGATCTTTAGCCAGCAGAGCTGAGTGACATTTACTGTACGTTTCATTCATTGCATGGCTTTATTGCAAGTTTAACGTAAAACAGTTACAAATTTTGCAAAATATTTCATTCCTCTCCCTTCCGCATCTTATAAGTCTTGTCCTCTTCACACCTGCAAAGGAAAAATATGTTATGTTTGACTGTGCTTATTTTCAGGTAAAGAATAAAGACAAACCTCTAGCCTCAGCAAACAGGCTGTGTTCAACATTTAACAGTTAAAGCAGGATATGTTTAACGTGATAGTAGGCTAGTGAAGAGCTTAGATTTGGATATTGATAGTAGGGACACGTCCATACCGATAATGTGGGGGTATGTATTTAAAGTGATGGGGCTTTTTTATTCCCTACCAATGTTGAAAGAAAACATATCCCCTTGATAGTTATACATATAGGAATATTTGCCTGTATCAACATTTGCAATGACAGGTTGTAGATCTGCACAAACAAAATCCATGCATTTGCCTGGTGTTTCAGTTTTTAGTGCAGTTGTCACTTTTGATTTGCTTGCACTTGCAGTGAATGTCAGTGTAGCCTGGCCCTTACGAAACTGTACACAGGTGGCCCTGAAGTGCCAGTGTATGATAGTACTTTGTTGCATGTGTCACAATGGGCAACAGGCTGGTGATTCCCATCGTGGTTGCTTACAATGACAAGGACTGCCTGTTTTCTCTGTAGTTTGACATTAGGTAGTTACATGGTTTTATGTTCACCTTTCCTTAAGCAGCCGTTACAATATTTGTGCTGGCTCTACCATCTTTTGCCAGGTGCTCAAAAAACTGAAGAGGGGCTTTCAAAATGCAGTGTCCTTCTGTGAGTTACAGGGTAGGCTGGCTGCGTAAAAATTAAATTAGACATAATAGCCTATGTATCTTTTATTTGGTGAAAACGTTAATGTAACTTTCAATTCACTCACAAACAAAAATAATATACATGTCGGTCCTGCTACAATGTGTAAAGGGAAAACAGGGTTGAGGGAATATGACTTCAAAACTTTGTAACTTACACCAAACAAAATGAATTACATAACAAGAAACATTGATACCTGTGGCCTATAATGTAATAACGTGCATTTTAAAAAAGAAATACTAAAAATGCATTAATAAACTATATCATAACCAACTCCTAAGGGTCTTATACTGTATGTCTCACAAGAATTGCCTAGTTACTGCTTCAACTGAACATCCCGAACTTGCTAACTTGTAGATTGTCAGGAGCAGTGAGCCGCAGCTGCCATGTGACTGAACATGCACACAACACAAATACAATCCAAAATCAGAAAAAGTTGGGACAGGGTGGAAAATGTGAATAAAAAAATAGAGCAGTAATTTACAAATTTCCCTTAACTTTTATTTCATTGCAAACAGTATGAACACAAGATAATTCATGTTGTTTTTGGTCAACACCATTTGATTTGTAAACAAACATCTGGCTTGCAACATATTCCAAAAAAAGTTGAGATGGGGGCAATTCAGGGGTATTAATGTGGTATAATATCTAAATAATTATGTGATTTGAAACTGGTGATGTTAACAGGTGATTCCAATCATGATTCAGTACAAAGGAACGAGGAAAGGCCGACTCCTTTAGGAGCAAAGACGGGCAGAGGATTGCCAGTTTGCCACCAAGTGCGGGCAAAAATCTTTGAAATGATGAAGCAAAACGTTACTCAAAGAAAGATAGTAAGAGATTTGGGCATTCCTCCCTCTACAGTGCATAACATAGTGAAAAGGATCAGGGAATCTGGAGAAATTACTGCGCGCAAAGGCCAAGGGCACAAGCCTAAACTGAATGGTCATGATCTCCAAGCCCTCAGACGGCACTGCATTAAAAACCGTCATTCATCAATGAATGATATAACTGCGTGGGCTCAGGACTACTTCAGGAAGTCACTCTCAAGCACTTCGGTACATAGTTACATTAGGAAATGCCAGCTAAAACTGTACTGTGCCAAAAGGAAGCCCTGCATAAATAGTGTCCAGAAGCGCTGTCGACTTCTCTGGGCTCGGAGGCATTTGGGATGATCCATTGTGCAGTGGAAATGTGTATACAAATCGTTTTTTCATATATTTTTTGGAAGAAATGGACGCCGTGTGCTGCGGATCAAAGAGGAAAAGGACCATCCAGACTGTTACCAGATACAAGTCTGTCATGGTATGGGGTTGTCAGTGCCTTCGCAAAAGGTAAATTGCACTTCTGCGGTGCACCATCAATGCTGAGAAGTATATCTCAGTTTTGGAGAAACAAATGCTGCCGTCTTTTCCAGGGACGCCCATGCTTATTTCAGCAAGACAATGCCAAACCACACACTGCATGGCTGCGTAAGAAGAGGGTGATGCTTGACTGGCCTGCCTGCAGCCTTGATTATATTCTCCTATAGAGAATGTTTGGCACATTTTGAAACAAAAAATGCGTCAACGAAGACCCCGTACTGTTGCGCACCTAAAACGTTGTTTGCAGGAATAATGGGACGAACTAACACCTGCAACACTTAGTCACTTGATTTCTTCAATGCCTAAACATTTTTTAAGTGTTGTTAAAAGACAGGGGAACTGTACAACGTGGTAAATGCTGTACTGTCCCAACTTTTTTTTGGAATGTGTTGCAAGCCAGAATGGCAAGAATGGATATTTATTTACAAATCAAATGATGTTGACCAAAAAAAAAACATGAATTATCTTGTGTTCATACATTCTGCAATGAAATAAGTGAAATTTTTTAATTCACATTTTCCACCCTGTCCGAACTTTTTCTGATTTGGGGTTGTACAACGCGTTACGGTAAGTGGATGGGCACTGAAGGCAACATGACTACAGTCTATGAAAACCAAATGTAAGAGAATTAAATAAGGTCACTGTGTGCTTCTATATGGTAATTTGTCAAATATTTTTAGAATGTAAGACCGGTGCAATGCGCGGATGTACAAAACGTTTAATTCGTTTAGATTTGAAAATCAATTTGACTGATTCACTGAAAATACAAGCAGCCATTTCGTAGAAATTAGGTAGCTGTTAGCACTCAAAAATGTCAGCTCACATTAAAAAAAAAAGATTGATACAGAATGTAGTGTTTTTAATAAGACGTTTACTTCTAAGTATTTATTTACTGAAGTTACAGGTAATGCTGTTTGCTTAGTTTGTGGAGTAGAGATCACTGTGTTTAAGAATAACAATTTTAATCACCATTAGGAAACTAAACATGCAAGAAATTGGCAAAATTTCCTCACTGAATAAGAAAAAAAGAACTGAAAAGTAATGAGGCAATTAGACTACAAATAAAATAGCAATATTAGATTACTTTTTGTATACAGTTAATATTGGTCTTTGAAATACTGAAAAAACAAGCACATTTTCTGGAATGTGCTTGTGAATGTTAAATAGTGATATAATATTGGTGTTTTTATTATTCCTACTCCACGTTTTCATTGCTTAATTGTCACACCCACTCTTACCAGTAGCAGCTGATCAAAACCATACATCTTACTGCATTTTATAAAGAGATAAAATTAATATTGAGCAGAATTGATTTCAGTCTCTTGGTCCAGCCCACAACAATCCCAGTTTCTCATAAGACGCCCTGGGAAAAATAACTGCCCAATCTTTTTCTATGCACATTGTGTACAATGTTGTTTAGAAACATTTTCATCAGCTAAGAACTTTTACAATAAAGACATACATAGGTATGTAGAAAGAAAACTGTTAATATCAAAAAATGATGGATTAAGTGTATTAAATATAAAATGGATATCATCAGATATAATTTTAATTTAATTTGCACCTCCAAAAAAGTTTGCAGATTTTTTTCCTGTTTTGTTTTACACTGTATTCATTTCAGCTGCACTGACACAAGCCTTAAACATTATCATGGTTATCTGTATCATCATGTTATATTGATAACCACTAATTAGCATATGTGTCTTTTTATTTCCATAAACATTAAAATAATAACATGGCCAATCCCTTATATAAATGCATGAATACCATATCAAATCTCCAGAGTGCTGTCACTGACTTTTGCCATGTTTTCACTGACAGAAATCAAACCCATGTTTCATTCTGCTCCTGCACACCTGGGACCCTGCTAAACAGGACTTTTTCAAAGCGTGATAATAAACTATGCTTTTAATGATAACATTTCAAATGGAAATCGTTCATGGTAAAATCAAATGTTAGAAAATTCTTTGCCATCAGTGCCCCTTTAAATCATGTGTTGATAATTAAAACATATTTGGCAATACATTTCTTAATACCAAAACAATACAATGTCTCCTTAGCGTATGTGTATGTCATTTACACCATTTTCTTACCCTTGGATGAGATTTAATGACAGAGAGGTCTGCTTACAGTTGAGGTCTGCAGCCAGACCCTTTTGGTTATAATAACAATCTGCCAAGGCGACTCTTAAAGGGAATGGGAGATGACACTCCCATTGGTTTATAGCACAACCCAAACACACCCATGACTAATTAAGAGACCTAGTACAACCTTTTTGGACCTTTTTCTGCCATAAAACTGGCAGAAGTGGGTTGGCCACACCCTAGAACTTGTATGCTTCAGAATGTGCATTTTAGATTGTTTAAATAGCACCCCATATGTTATATTGTTATTTTTATTCTTCATTATAGCTAGGATGCATTATAATACTGTGGGTGTAGTAACTTGTCAACAGGTGTGTAATGTAACAGTTTTTGGGTTGTCACACATGCGCAAAGTGTTGATTTCCACACGTGGTATGTTATTTCAGCTAAAAATTATGCTAATTAACAAACAAAAGTCATTAGTGGGTCAAACTTTTCTTCATGAAAGTGCACAGCTTGAAAAAAATCTGAAAAAGTCCAGCTATTCGCCACTCCTTTGATTTCAGTCTTGATTCTGGCCTTCTAGAAGGCAGGTACCTTCACAGATATTGATGTTCCTTTAAAGGAGATCAATTGAGGAATGTGGGCTTGGAAGTCTCAGCCGATGTAAAAGCTGGATTTCTCCACCACTGAGGTGATCTCACCCCACTGCCGGTCTCATCTATTTGATTTATTGGCTAAAATTCAGACCAAAGGAGAAAAAAACAAAAACAAACAAACAAATGAAAAACAGAAGCAATCAGAGCGTGTAGAGCTCTGGAGAGAGCGGAATACTGACAGCTTACAGGGTCTGCAAAGGCGAATGGGACAAAGAGCTTTCATGAAAAACAGGCTGCCGTGTGCTGGCAGCTTCTAGGGCGGCTCCTCAGCATCTCTGCCGGTGAAATCTGATTTCCAGCAAGCCGCACGTCACAGCTGGCGCCTCCAGATGTGCGGCGTGGATGCGGCAGCTCCTGCCTCATCATCCTTCACAGCTCTTTTCTGCTTACGGAGGCGTTCTGACTTTGCCGTAAGGTACAGTGTGCGGCGTGTAAGTAAGGAGAGCAGTCAGCTTGGTGGGGAGTGTGTCCATGGAACCGTCTTCAAGGAACATGTGGGCTCTGGATGCAGTGTATTTAAAACATCTGTCCATTCATCTGTTCGCCATTTCATCCATCTATCCTTTCCCCTTGCATGCACGCATCCATTCATATATCTATTCCTTATCAGTCCATCGATCCATCCATCTGCTTATCCAGTGCAGCATAAAACATTTATCAAATAATAAATGTAAGGGAATCAGACAATAACATGCTTGTTTTAGCCAATTGTTGCACATATTCCCAGAGATTTGCAAGTTTCAGGAAATCTTCTGGAGAATATTGACTGTTTGAGTGCCACCCTCCCCTGTCCAGTTTCAAGTGTCCAGCTTGTCCATTCATAGCTGAATCCCTCCAAGGCCGAGAGCATGAACTTGCCTGCTCTAATTACACTGAACCCTCCATGATTCCACTTCAGTGATGCTTCATATGAGACTTCTGTGTTTCCTAGAAAGGAATGTTACAAACATAGCCAGGCGCAGAACCCATTCATTAGCGTAAATGCTGCTGCCTCAGTGATGCTCATTACGATACCTACAATTAGCCTGGGTGTCACGGTGTGTCATTAGAGTATGTACAATTGGTGGGTTCTGGACTCTAAAATTAGAGCAAGTGCTATTTGGTGCCAACTTACAGTACCAGTCCACCTGGACAACGTTATACACAGCGATGGTGTGGCTTAAGCTGGTCAGGATAGGGCCAGCGCACCCTGCTGATCATGTGCCCTGTTTATGTCTCACCCGTTTACATGATTCACGCGTAATGACTGCGATCCGGAGGTAATTACAGCCCGCGCAGATTGTGGCTAATTGTGGCGTGTCGGCTAATGAACAAGCCTGCATCTCGTGACAAGGTGTCGAGGGCATCTGTGGGGGTGACCTCTGGTGCTTGTCGAGCGGCTAATTTACTAGCCAGCTGAGCACCTTTCCATCCCCCAGCCCAGCTCCCTGCGTGGAGACGCAAGCCGCTATGTCAAATGTTTGCTCAGGGGCTGTTGGTTTAACCAAATTGGTTATTTTAGCGATTAATCCAACGCGTCAATTCAATCAATTAGGAGGAAAAAAAGCCTTGGGGTCAAAATTAAAACAGGACTTAATCCTTTTAATTCAGGCTAATTGAAATATCACAGATACAAACACCATGACTCAAATAATGCTGCCTGGAGCTATGATCGGTAATGTAATGGTTTGTCTGGCGCCCAATTGCAGATGTCAAACGTGGGAGTATAATTATTCCACAGAATAAACAGATGTCACAATAGCATGGGTATATCTGGGTTTATATGGTCATCAGTTAATTTGATCAGTTAATCCTGATTTGTAATGCTGTCCCATAGCTAGCGTTGCGAGTGAGCTGAGCAATCTCGTAGTTAATGAACTATGTTGGCAATTTACGTTGTATTTTAGTTTCTACTAATCACAGCCCCTTAGACAAGCCTCCAGCTAATGGATCTCCAGCACCAGAGAGGTGTTCAGGCTCACCCCGCCTAGCTACTATTATTACCTGGATTATCTATGGGGGGTGGAGGATGCAAGAACACAGGCTTCGGCGTAGGTTAATAAACTGAAAACCATTTATTTGAAAGATGACTTGTGTGCGTGATAAGATATTTCATAACAATTCTGGGAGCAAGATTTCCTGTTGCTAGTTTACCTTGTTTCCTCATTCGCCCTCATGCATATTCATTAGCGATGTTATCCGCCATAAGGTTATTATCCATTAATGTCAGCAGATAATTAATTGGTTCTGTCTCCTCAAAGCTTTCTCTGGCTCATTAGCAAAGCACAGCTTGGTGATTTTATTCACATTTGAATCTGAACGTACATCTTTATTTATTTCCAGTCAGCGCTGTGCTACGTAGATGAATCGCCGGAGGGCAAATCGATACCGAAACTCACCCCCTTTAGCCCTTGAAGATGCTGCCAGACATGCTGGGAGCTCTTCAATCAGGAAGCCGCAATCAGGGTCGGACCGAATGGCGCGATTTTCACCTGCGTAACATGTACAGCTACCCTCCACCGTCTCCTACACTCTAGCATGTATCGGGCCGGCACAGTTTGAATTGATTGAACCCGTAGCTGCTTACAGAAGTTATTCCTCATGATCTTGCCAAATACCTGGAATTAAAGTAAAGCTCAACACCTGTCTGTCTAATGTGGCACCCAATAAAGAATCCTGTACACGACAAACTGAAATAGCTAAATATGTAAAATGTTTTAATAGAAAATGTCATCAAATGACACATTATTAACATGTGCTTTGAATTATGAGAAGGGTTTGTTTGTTATGTGGGCATTTAAATAATTTGCATAGCGAACTCTTGGGTGAAAGAGAAATAAGACAGATTCGACGTGACAATTATTCTTCAGTGTTGTGTCTCCCCAGTTTATCCTCTTATTAGTTAAACTGTAAAAACATTCCTTCATACACTGAGGCATATCACGTGAAAATCAAAATGTGGTTGTCCAATTAAGGTGTTAATTTAATTACCATCTGAGGGTGTTTTATACACAGGAAGTCAATGGCACGTCGGAGGCTAATACGATCCAATAAGTTTAGTCAGAAAGGACACTGAAGCATGTTTATTGAGTCTTGGACATTTATTCCTTTAAAATGCTTGATTTTTTACAATATAAAGAAGGCATTGCGGTCAGGATTTGGCTGCTCCAGATTTGTGGCCCCATACCAGGGAATTTCAAAGCTGTGAAGACCCCAATCAGGTGTGTTCTCATAGCAGTGACCTTGTTTGGGGCCAGAGGACTCGAGCTTTGATTTATGGTCTTGTCTCTATGAGGTGAAGTTCCCATGTCCTGAACACTGCATGTGAAAGTTGGCTGACAAGGATCGAGGTTTACCGTGCTTTTGCCCTCATTCTCTTTCTCCATTGTCATGTACAATATTATGATTCAGTGCTGTTGCAGACAGTGCACAGGAAACCATTCCCTGTGCTTCTGCTCTCCAGAAAGACTTATTATTAATTTTTAAACCACTTAAATAAAAATGCATTTGTAATATAACACATAAAATTAGCAGGCGTGCATTACGATAAACATATTGCAATTTGCATAAAGAGTCATACATATTTAATTGCAATCACAAGTCCTGTTTCCAGTTTTTAAATAAAGCGTAACTTGTGGGCTGTCACCTTCATCACCTTCACCATTTTCAGCACTGGAATTGATTTTATCACGAGCCTATGTTGTAAAAGTGGGTCGGCTGGCTATCTCAGAATGAAGAGGAGCCCTTGTGAAAAGTGGCTGAGTTGATTGGTCAGCAAAGAGGTCTGGGATACAGTAATAGATCACTGCCTCTCTGTTCCCCAGCCTTGTAGTACAGGACTGGTCTTACCAACCCGGTTCAGAGGAAGGCTATGGGATATGGACACTGTTTCTTTTAATAGCCCAAGAACTGGAATATTCATTTACTTTCAGTTGTATAGTTATATACAGTGGTACCTCGGTTCTCAAAGTCAATCCGTTCCGGACTCCAGATCGAATCCTAAAAAGTTCGAGTTCTGATCGAATTTCTCCCATAAGAAATAATGGAAAACCAATTAATTGGTTCCCGGCCCCCCAAAATTACACCTAAATATGTTTATATTTAAATACAGAATTAACAGAATAAAACAAGAAGAGCATTTTTTTCATAGCTTCCAAAACGATGAAGATCTTATCCCAACATTACCTCTGACGTGCCCCGATCATCCACTCTTTCCGTGTGCCACGCACCCATGTGATCAGCTGTTTCTGGTTGTTGTCATTAGCCCTCTGTATTAAGTCTGTGTTTCAGTTTGTTTCCCCAGTCCAGTCATTGGGTAGGTTTGATTTGCTTACAGCGCTGGCTTAAAGCAACGCATTTTGATCCTGATGCAATGCATTACGCTGCATTGCGACCTCTTACCTGGCTGCACAAACTGGAACCGCTTCCATGACGACACACCTTTGCCCTTATTGGCTGAAGAGTTTAGTTACATGCATGACATTTGTATCTCAGGCAGTTCCGATGCCTTTCTCCTGAATATCACGTAAAGCAGTGAGAACTGGTTTTCAGTTAGTTTACCCAGTAGAATAAAGTTTAAATAAATGACATAAATGCTCTAACAGTACACGTAAGTTAGTGGTTTATTTATTGTTATTTATTGTAATGGTGCGCTGCTTTATTTGGGTAATTGTCCCATCTGTGAAGAAGGCATTCAAGTAAGAATTTCATTGTAGTATGACTCATTTTCTGGTGCGTATAATTTATATTAGGTCAGCATTTACGGTTCGACTTCTGATATTTAAATTGAGTTTCAGGTCAATCTGGTCTGTTCGACTTTCAAGAAATTCGAGTTCTAGTGAGTTCGAGAACTGAGGTACCATTATTTTAGCTGACATTTTTACCAACACAATTTTTTGAGAACCCAGAGTGAGTCAGTCCTTGAAGAAATTAGGAATTCAGAGTCAAGGACCCATTGGTGAAATCACTCTGCTAACCCTGGGATTTGAACCACCGACTTTCCAATAACAGACACATTGGCCTAACCTACTGAGCCATTGATCGTGCATTCATTTTTATGAGCATAACCGTAATTCAATGTATAACATCCTTAATCCCTACTCAGACTTTTGGCATTTTTAGTGTTTTGATTGCATTCACAGATTTATTTTTTTTATAACTGAGGATGATGAAATTTGTGGGGACAAAAAAATATGAAGACTGCGCAAGTTTTTATTATCACATTGTGGGGAAATATGGTACCCATAATGCAATAATTACACACACACACACACACACACACATACACACACACACACACACACAAATAATAACTAGTACCCAATTTAACAGTACCATATCATGCGTTTTCCTCCTGGTTCTTCCTTCCTGACAATGTCGCACTTCATTTGTCAAGATCAAAAAATAATCAGGCAAATGGCTGTTCAGAGCATATTGAATATATTAAACATTGATAGTTTCATGTTATTGAGAAGCTTCTACTTTATGAAGAAGAAAACTGGTACCTGGGAGAACTGCTCACCATGGATGAAGTATGTCACGTGACTAACTGACAGCATGTTTTGACGACGATGGTGTCGCACTGGAATTGCATGGTAGGGAGCTGTGTGGCCACTGGCCTCAGTAATACCAAACCACGAAGTCAGTACTGAGAAGCTACATGTTTGTATGTGTAATGTTCTTTGATTTTCTTAATCTCCCATCTGAAACGGCAATTATTTTTGTTTAACCCCAAAACCACGCCTTGTACTGGCCCTGCCCTGCAGCCATCTGTCCCTGATAACCCTAAGCTTAAAATAAACTACTGTTTACTGTTAAATAACAGTGTCACATGGTTGTTATTAAAAAAAAATCCAAACACCTGTTTTTATTATATTTACACTGGACAAATTGAAATTAATTGAATTTATTATATGATACAGTCCCTGAACACACACACTTTTAAACATTTTATTTTCCTTTTGTACAATTTGTGTCTTTTTGCTGAATGGCCATCCAGATATAACCTCACTGCTCACATTAATTCAGACTGCATTAAGACATCACCGGCCAGACAGCACTAAAAGCTTTGGCTTCCAAGAGTAACATGTTAAAATGTTCATTGAAATATGCATGAAATAGGGGTAAAACTGGTTAACAGCAGACGTAATTATAATAAAAGTCCAGAAAACTGTCAGCTGTGACATAATGCATGACAATTAATACAAATGAAATACAAATATAATTATCTAAAGATAACTGCATAATTTTTTAACCCCCTGTAAAAATGGTTCACAATTTCTTTTTTTCTGCTATTTAGAAATTCCAGTTTTTCCCATTTTCACATTCATGAATTATTGATTATTTTCAGAAGGAAATAACGGATCTGTGTGTGACACCCACTATGACAGTACTTTATAGCTATAAATAATACTTTCTTTTGTGCGTGCAAATGCATTTATTATGGAAATTAATGGACTTCATGCCAGGGTATATAATGCACCATTCCTGTGAAATCAAAGAAGAAATAAAATGTATAAATGTAAAACAGAAAACTGATGAACATAAATACCATAAAAATCTAAAATTTTAAATAATTACTTATTTCCAAGTACCAATGGGTCTGTATTTAACTTGGGAATGTATTTTGCTAGTGTGGCCAAGGTTACTGTGATCTTCTGGTACGCACCCTGGTGTGTTGTGCAGAGACAGAAGGATGTAAATGATTCACTCCCCCCCCTTAGAAAACAAAAGCTGGACTACTGTGTGTCATGTCCACGCCTCCGGCGGGCGTGACCAACCAGGTGTAACACATCCAACTTAATCAACGTAAGGGTAAAAGGAAGAGAGATCCTACTCTTCCTTGTGAAGATTTGTGCCGATGTTCTTCTCGAGCCTTACCAAGCAACTATTCGTCTCTCGTCTCCCCGCTCTCCCTTTTCCCATTTACTCACCTTCTTGTTTGCCTACCTTGTGTTTACTCTCCGTCCACAGCCCCGTTCCCGTCCGTAACCTACCTTCCCTGGTGAGCCCTGCCTCCCCTTCATGTGTCCGTCCTGTCCTTCTTCGTCGGACTGACTTCCCGGACAACGACCTGCCTGCCTCACGACCAAGATTCTTGCCTTTCGATTCGGACACCGTGCTACCCCGGAGCGCCACTTCTCCGCTTTCCCTATCCGCTGCCCAGCTTAGAGCAGCTGAGCGCTCCTTATTCTCTGCTTGTGTGAATAAACCTGCTTTCCCTCGCATATCTGCGTCCGCGCCTGTGTCTGGATACGTAACACTGTGCTGTGTGGGCAAGTGGGTCTGATGATTTTCCCAGGACTTTAAATCATTAGTAACATCTGCGTATTTGGGGTGAGCTTTCTTGCTTCAGTGTGGGAGATGCCTTGAGGGCGGTGGGGGGTCACGCTTCAAGCCACAAGCCTGGGTTGTGACTGAGGAGTGTTTCAGATAGGAAGCATATAAGCCAATAAAGTTTCCTAGCATCAGTGAATCCGGTGACACTTTACTTAAGGTCATGTTTTTATAATTTATAGACACATTTGTAACAAATAATAATGCATTCATAAAGCATTATAAACATGGCTACAAATATTTATCAAAAGGCATAACACATTATAGCCATGTTTATTATGCATTATGAATGCTTTATGAAGCTCTTTTTTTCTTAAAATTTCAAGATAAATGCTTCTGTACAAATGTAGTACTTTTTCAAGTAAGACACACCTTATTGGTTGCATTTGAACTTTGAAGCTGTAAATTTTTCACTTAGTCACTGTAGGGGAGACTGGGGATGATTGTAACATGGATTAGTTGTAACAAAGTCTATTTCTCAAATCAGGAATGAGGTACAAATCACATAACTCACTCTGCACACGTGCAGTTTAGTCTATATATATTTTATATACACTGTAAATCATAATACTGTATCTGCAATAATACTATTTATTCAAATATACAATCAGACCAGCACAGTTACTACTGTCGACTGCACTGTTTGTTGTCTTGTCCTGTAAATTACACTTGTGTTGTTTCTGTCTTTTTGTTTTTTGTGCACCTTGGCCCTGGAGGACCAATCTTTTGTTTCACAGTATACAGTGTATATGGCTGAAATGACACATAAACTTACTTGACCTGATTTTTGTGATAGCGCTGCGAGCTTTGTATTTACATGATTGAAACTTAAATAATTTTTATTTTGTGCCTGTGTAAATATCTTTTATAAAAGGTGTTATTTCTAATATTGTTGCTTAGTTGTTCATGGTTACCACAGTCTAGGATAGTTGTAATAGTATTTCTCCAATTGCACACCAGGCCACTGCGCAAGCTCAGGAAACTTCTGCATTCTGTGTATGGAACATTTTAAAGTCAAAGGGGTAGGGAACATGATTCATGGAGAGCTGCTGTGAGTGTCGGTTATTGGGAGGACTTCTCCTCCCAGAATGCACAACTATCCCTGGCTATGGGGTACATTGTAACATGTTGCTCCATGGGTTTGAGGCTAAACCATCCATTGTCTGTCTGTGATACAGGGATAAAGTAATGGAAAATACATGCAGGTAGTTTGTATCAGATTTTGAATGTGATTCTGTAAAAGTGGTACAGGGAAAAATGTAAAAAAACGTTACACTCATCCCCGGTGTCCTCTACTGTGTTATCCTTTTTGATCCCTGAGCATTTTTAAGTGTTTTTCTATCCTTTTCATTTTAGGCTTGTTACATTGTACGTACAGGAGTCAGCCACATATGCTGCATGCTTCTGTTTATGGGATATTCTAGGCTACTCAGATACGTCATAATTTGATGTGAAAATGCTGACACAGCCTTGATATCATTCTTCTTATGAGGGAAAAATTGCAGGCACTACAAATCCAATCTTGTAAATGCTCTAGAGTGTCTATAATGTGGGAATGCAGGAGTGCCATTGGTGACCTTTCTATGACTTAGTATTGTGAAGGAATAAATGCTTAGTGCCAGGCGGAAAGGAATATGTTTGATTTTGCATCCATTTGGTGACTTGTTGAAGTTATCTGATAGACAGCAATGCATAGTTTTGTATTTTTCTATGATTTCTACTTATTACTTTACATCATATGATACAACACTGAAATAGAAAAGCATTGTTTAGTTTAGTTTATCCAATGTCCACTGTGGTGAGTAAGAGGGCAATGAAAATCACGTGCAAAATCCAAAATAGAAAGAATCCAAAGTGACTAGTAATAGGTAATAGGCTCATGGGGTTGGGAAAGCAAAGAAACAAACTGGGGAATAATAGGAATTTTATTCTTCTATCGAACTCCACACCCCAATCGTATCACTGCGCAGAAGACATGAGTATGAGCACCCCGGCGATATCTTATGCACCGTGATACGATTGGTGTGTGGACTTCGGTAGAAGAAAGTAGAAGAAAATGGCCCATACATTAAATTTCTCACTACAAAGACTGTGGATGCTCTTGAGTAACAATTTCTGAGTCATTCTCAAATTTTCTGGCTCTTTAATCACCGCAGAAACAATGACATTTACTCACATTATATTTGAGAACATCAACATTTCCATGGCCAATATCTCTGCCTCTATAGATAGATAGAACTAAATTCCCTCTGAAACATATCCTTTTTAATTTTTGGTCTGAATTGCCCCTTTAATAATATAGAGGACTGATGAAAACCAATGAAATTCCAGAAACCTGTGGAGTCAGTCAGAGGTGGAGTATTATTGTCTGCAAAACAGATTGTAAATGGAGGTCATTTATAAGATGAATATGCAATGTTACTGTACCTAATCGAACTAAGTCATACATCAGAAGATAAATAAATAAATATTACAAATAAATTAAGGAAATATATAAGAAATCACCCTTCCATCTTAGAATGGAGGAGAATGATTTCAAAACTTTAAAAAGAAAGATGAATGTTATATGATTGCAGTGTTTTCTCTGATGTATGACTGCTCTGGGCCATCAGGACAGAAAGACGCTGATGCCACAACTAGTCAGGCTTTTCTTTTGTGCTAAGCTTTTCCCCCCCAAAATCATCATACCTGCTCTTCAATCGACTTGCCTCCCACTTCATCTGGGAGCTGACGCACTGACAGGCGACGCCGAACCGGCAGACACACTCCCTTCCACTTTATTTTCCCCTTTCACAAATCAACGAGCCACAGCCATGTAGCCATCACTGTGTATGCATTTCATGCATCGTCTTGTGCGATGTTCGCTGCACACCGACATCACACACTGTCACAGGAGTCCTGCTTTTATATGCAGCTGGAATGAAATATCTAAAAATATCCTGTCGTTCCCTTTGAAGATGAACAAACACAAGGAAAATACATCTATGTTAAGACCGTTCCAGAGGATGTCATATTTCATAACAAAAATGTGCTTTTCACATTAGGATCAGTTTTTGAATACTTGAATCATTACTGAGCAAATATTTTTTGACTTCTCTCTGCTTTCTGTTTTTTGCCGTCTATAAATGGACAGCCCACTCCCCCCCCGGGGGGGGGGGGGGGGGGGGGGGGGGGGGGGGGGGGGGGGGGGGGGGGGGGGGGGGGGGGGGGGGGGGG
>JABFEA020000001.1:49740024-49755133 GCA_019775915.2 Cyphomyrus plagiostoma
TTTTCTTCTTTTTGTTTGTTCTAAGATTTCTTTCACCCACAAACCCCAGTCTTTTTTTTTTCCCAAATTCCTCCCCCCGGGGCCCCCCGTGTTCGCCCCCCTGGGCGGGGGGGGGGGGGGGGGGCGGTGAGAGAGCAGCCTGGCATGTATCACTGCCTGCGCCACAGAAATGCGGATGTTAATCACATCCCATGCTCACTGCCGTTCGGTATTCCTTCGCTCGCCATGCGCCGATAATGTCGTGCCAATTAAACCAAACTTCGGCAGCAGCAAATTCGCCGGTGTTTGGAAAAAATGTATTTCTTTATTATTCTCCTGCCGGATGCTGCCTTATCTGGATCTGCTTACTTTTGACGGGCGAAGACGGAGACAGCTCCAGCTAATTTGTGTCACGTTAAAAAGGCCCTCCGTTTTTTTTTTTTAAAGGTACGCCTGGATGTTTCCGGGAAACCTGGTGCCGCTCCGGAACCCATCTCCGTTTGCGGGCATAAGGCCCACGCTGATCCCTGACAGCCGTGCTATTACACAGTTAATTACCTATTTCATTATATTGCAGAAAAAAGTTTTTTTTTTTTCTTTCCTGCCAAGATATTTAAAAATAGATTATACATCAGTGCATACTGTGCTATTAATTCTTTTTTCCCATTTATGCTCATTCTGTGATAGGTGTTGTGTGACTGATCAAAAGCAAATAATTCATTCGGGTCTGGTACTGCTAGATGTCTGGGACTTTTTGAAAGACAGCTTCTCCTGTCACGCAGACTGCAGTTTAACTGGAGGAATGTCATTAGTCGGCTGTGACAGGGAGCTCTGCCGTGGCAGGACAGATTTGGCCTCGTCGCCGCCCACTTTGCCGGCCTCTTGATGCTGCAGGTTGGAGGGGACCCTTGGCAAACCGCCATTATCGTTCCTGGTTCAGTTAGTGTCCACCAGGGACCACAAGGCACCCTAGGAAAGCTTCACCAGCCAATTTCAGTTTGTTTTAGGGAGTGTGCACTCCTTCTCACGGCAGGGGGTGGGGGGCTTGCTAGGGGGTGGGGGCACCACTAGCGGCAGAGGTGTAAAGTAACAAATACTTAAGTTGTTTTTTTTTCTGAATTTGTACTTTACTTGAGCATTTAAAATTGTCGCAGCCTTTACTTTCACAATTTTCACTCTGATACATTCATCGTGAGACCACTCACCCAATTAAAAAAATATTAAAATATGTATTAAAAATAAACTATTTGCAAAAAGCATGCCTGAATGTATGCAAAATTGAATATCTTTATTATCGTTGTTGTTATTGTTATTATGTAGAGATACATGGTATGTCAGTTAACATACTGGTTTTGCCAGCTGATACTTTAGCAACATTCAATGTTAACAGCACCAGAATTAAAGACATAACCAGTGAAACAATGGAGATGACTGCATTGTACAATCAACCTTTTTCTTTAGTGGATGACGAGTGGTTTGCTGGCTCATTCACCACTTAGAAGAGGTCTCCAAGTACCGGCCAGCGGCATGTTCATAATCCATTATTAAGTCTGACCTGTAGATCAATCTTTCGTTTTACACAAATAAAAAATAAAAATTTAACATCATCCCAGTAACCTGTGCCGGGAGGTTTGGCAAGTTTCACCCCTGCAGCGTCAGTAGCCTTCCGCTGTCCCCAAGCTACAAACCGTCTATTTCCTCAATAAAAAGACAATATCTCCTCATCCTCTTCCAAACTGCTGCATTCAAACCTTTTGTGAGCAAATTTAAAATGATCGGTTACATTTTGTTAGATTGATAGATCTATATGTATAGTACTTTTTACTTTTGATTCTTAACTAGTTGTAAAACTAGGTATTTTTTACTTTTACTTGAATATCATTTTACTGGATGACTTTTACTTGAGTGACATTTTGTTGTGGTATCAGTACTTTTACTTAATTATGAAAGTTAAGTACTTTTTCCAGCAGAGGCCAGAAGATAGCATCCTAGCCAGTCACCTATGACACCTCATGGGTTGACTGGCACTGCCTTCGATCACATACCGCACGATAATTTGGAATTTACACCTATCTCATGCAAGGCAGAATGATGTTTAAGTACTTAGCAGACACCTTCTTCAGAACTATCTGGTTAGTAGGAGAATGGAGGTGTTTTGGTGGAGGTATCCTGAGGTGCGGTTGTGTGCAATTATGTACGTCCAGGTAGGCAGTAATGACTCACCGTCCTGTATTTGACGATGTACTCCACTATTGGCATTCCTCCATCATCCTGCTTGACCAAGACGAGTCTGTAGACCTTCCCCACACCCCTCTGTCCATGGACCACAGGAGGGCTGGGTTCTCCTATAGATGCAACACGAGGGGTTTATATGGAATGAAAGCTGCTTACTGGCTGGATGGTGACAGTTGTGTCAGATGAAACTTTCACAGCCATTAGACAACCAGGCGCATATGCAGGGGTGGGGGTGGGGCATAACCACAGCTGAAAGCTGACTGGTTCCTGGAGTATACTGTCCCCTGTCACTCATCGATTCAAATCCTATCATTGGCCAGTGATAATGCTGGCCATTCTGTATGAATGATGGCCTCTCTTATATTCTTACCTTAAAAAAAGGACACACCCAATGCACACACACTTGGCCTGAGTATCACAAGGACTCACGGATTGGCAGTGTCTGGAAGCTCTCCACGTGGCTGAACTCCCCCTGCCCTTTTCCATTCACGGCAGCCACCCGGACCTCATAGGTGCTGTTGGGCTCCAGGTCGGTCAGCTGCACCATTGCTAAAACACAGGACAGGGGTGGGGGAGAGCGAGCGAGCAGTTAGTATCACAAGAAAGTGGTTCCCACACACAACAGCTAGCTAATTGGCAAATGTAGTGAAAGAAGATTCGGCAAGTTTTTCGATGTGACAGGAAAAACCGCATCAATAACTCTTCAGCCAAGATATTCTCCACCTAATCTGTAAAGAATTCGATCATGAAAATGTAAATGTTTCCAAAGCAATTACAGTTACAAAATGCATCTTCCATGCAAATGACAGCACGATGTATGGCTCTGTTATGCTTCCTTGGTATAAGAGGGCTTGTCTTTATCCACAGATTCACGCATCACACACAGACACTCACATGCTACCCACACATATGCACATTCCACGGATTTCACAGAACCATCCTCTGAGTGAAATTCTCTGGAACACCGATATGTGTCTGGATCCAACATCCCCATGGTGTTCCCACAAAACCCACACAAAGCCTTAATCTGCAGACTTCAGCAGGCACTTCACACATGCTGTGCGCATAATTGTTTGTACATAATCCCCCTCTCTGTTGCCTGCCCTCAGCTCACTGCCATCTTTTTGATGACATTTATCTGCTAATATCACATCTGACAGTCTTCGGTTACACATGGCGAAATGCAGCCTCAGAATCATCGACCTGATCTCATAAAAAAAGGTAGAGCATCCCTCATGCATACAGATGTGAGTTTTATTGAAATGGCTCCTTCGTGCCCTCAGATTGCCTTAATTTCTCAATATGCATGTTGTTCTGTGGGGCACTAATTAAACCTGGCAACTTTTAAAGATGTGGTGTGGTCATAGCAGCCAAGGTTTAACTCTCGGGACAGGAATTCAATATGCAGCAGATAGTTTCGCTCTCTTAGGGTAAAAGCCTGAGAAAATGTATGTGAGAGTACGTGGATGATGGCATGGTTCTATAGAGTAGGAGAAATTAGATAATCTTTTAGGATATGAGAATGGCATGCAGACCTTCACTGGATATACTATATGTGGTAGGGTATAATCTGGGGGCGGGGGGGTATGTGAGTCAGAAGGTCGTTGGTCTAAGTCCCATGCTCAGCAAGGTAGCTACATCTCTGTTGGTGGGCCCTTGAGGATAAATGGCTGTCCCTGTGCTCAAATTCCAATCTTCAGTCTTACCTGTATATGTGTGAATGCCTAAAAAATGGTGGGAAATGTCAAAGAGACACATTCAAATGTACTGGTTCTTGTCTCAAAATTAGCTGCACTTTGTTAATATGTTTCGCTGTGGTGATAATGCATTGTGGGAAATAAAGTGGATATTTTAAGATAAGAGGAGTATGTAAATGGTAGAATGACTATTGTAAGATTGTTATTTTTTCAGGAGAGGGGGACAGTCTGCCCTATAGTGAAGGAGTCTAAGTACCTGGGGACCTTGTTCACAAAGACACATTATAAGGGAATATGGAATTAATGGTGGATTAGTTGGCTGGTGATGAAGTAGCAGCTAAGTCGATGAAGGTTGTGGTTTACTGGTCAATCTACCTATTGTGGCCAAGAGCTCTGGGTAATAACTGAAAGGACAAAGTCCCAAAGTGCAACAAGCTGAAATTAGGTTTTTCCACAAACTCATTCTTTGTGACAGGGTGAGAAGTTCAAAGATAAGGAGGAACCTTGAAAGAGAGCTGGGCCACCTTTGGACTGAGATGAGCCACTGCAGGTATCTGGGGCTGAACAGGAGACCACCTAAGGGAGCTCCTCTGGACATATCTCATTAGGCACAGTCCTCAGGGCAGATGGGGGCCAGGGGAGTACTACTGTATATACCCCAGCTAACTTGGAAACATCTGGGACCCCCCAGAACAAAGTAGCGCCTACAACCTGAGGAAGGTGGGTTTATTCTGACCTCTTAGTATGCTAACACAGTGACCCCCACCGGGAAACGTGGTGAGATAAATATGAAGACAGAGAAGGTGCTCTCTGTGGTAGAAATAGAGTAGGTGGGAAACAGGATGGATATTTTCACCCATGAGAGCAACATGTAATCTCTGGACATCAGTATGGTATGTTAACAGTAATGTAGCTCTTTATGACATAAGTTCTGTAATGGTGGTTGTAAGGTCATTTCACTAGGTTAATGAATGCATTAAATCACAACGTGCTTTTGAGATTAATGTATCTATGCTAAGTACATGTAGCCATGTTTTACTATATGCCAGGTCCCCATCCCAGCATATTCTGCTAGTGCTTCCTGTCTAAGTTTGTTCTGTTCGTCACTAATATTTGTAACGGCTGCTGTACATTTCTGAGCAGCACGCGGGGCACGAAAGGAGCAGCAGACAAATAACTGCGCCATTTACATCTGAATGTATCTTCTGAGAGTAAACATCCTCACGTAGTCTGATGCCCCTCTGTTCTCACAAGCTTAATATCTACGAAATATAACAGTCACCTCAAATTGTCAGCCAGCCGTACTTTATCCAGAAGGCTGTGAAAAGAGCCATTCAAACAGTTCATAAATATTCATTATAGACAATCCAGGGCTAATCAGCAATTGCTGCAAAATAGTAAATAGCCTGTTCTTTCATTGTTGGAGTAATTTACATAGCTGTGTGTTCCATTTAGCAGAACACCCAAAAGGACTTTAATTCCAAGTTGAGTTTTGCTGAACCCGAGTGAATGTTTTATATGCTGATAGAAAGGAAACTGCAGGAAAAAAAGTCCTTCTTTGTAATTAAGCAAAATGTAAAATTAATGCAAAGCACTGAGTACTAACAACCCCAACTTAATGGCACCTTTAATTTGCTAAACTAACCCCCTCCCCACCCAAAAGTCAGACCTATGAAGTGTGTAAGTAGCTAAAGTGTTTGATACCTGAATTGCTGGCGTAACCTGCTGTCTGTCTGCCTTACCGTGGAAAACAAAGGCAGAAGACGTCAGATACTCTAATTTGCTACCAGGAGGGCCACTTCACTATTTGCATCACACTGCTGTTTGCTAAACTGCAGGAGCTTCAGGGTAGGAACCCATTTTCTCTAATTTACTAGCTAATTCTACCCCAAGATAAAATACTCCAGACCGGCGGTGATGGGAGGTACAGTACAGGGTTTTTCAGTGTGCAGGATTACCCAATGCTGTCAATCTCTGCGTGGTTTCATCCAATGGGAACCAATAAAGTAACGAGCCAATTATGGGCAATGCCTATAATCGCACCAATCGTGGGCTTTGAAATGTTGTTCGATCGTTCTGTGTTCCTCTGGGGATGCTGGCATCTCCCACTGTGCCCTATTCTGCTACTCCCTCTTCACATTTAAATGAACTTCACAATTACTGCTATTAGCTACAAGCCTTTTAAGACTGTCAATCTTGCTTAACCTCTGAACATACTTGTTCCTTAAGCTTCCCTGTTGGGGTTTTAACATCATGCAGGACCTCCCGGGCCCTGTAAAGAATCAATTTGAAATCCTTTTTCCCCAGCAAAAACACCAAGCACTCTTGGCCTAGGCTGGGATGGGACCTTGTTCACAAACGAGGCGATTGAAGCAGAGAAGTGCCCCACAGAGAACTCTCACGTGGTCCTGGGTGACACACTAATCGAGCCTCTGGGGACAGTTTTGCATCTGACCGAGGGGTTTGTGACCATATCTGCTTTCCTCAGATGAACTCAGATGGACTGACACAGGTGCTGGTCATCGACTGTACAGATATATGTGGAAAAAACAAACCAGTTCACGGGACAAACACAATCCTGTTATTAGCTTCAGTTTGAAGACCTGGACTTTATTTCTGGATGTACTACTTTTTTTCTCCTTTCTCTCTGCTGCAATTATAACATTGTACCCAAAATCTACAAACATTCAGTTTCATTGCCCATTTTCTCTTTCTGATGCATTATGTCCAAATCTCAATATGTTATAATGATTTTATAATTTTATTTATAGTTTATTATGGTTTCTTCCAATGCAACCAATAAGATTGAAATGCTATCTCAGTGTATGACTAGTGTATCACATAATTGAAGATCACACTAAATATACCTTGACTTGTATGACTTCAGAATATATGAACGCAGGACACTTTTAAAGAAGAGTCATACCAGTCATATTGCTCATGTGCTTGGGGAGTTTGAGAATTATTTCTATTCAGCCAAGATGTTGCAGATGTGGAGGAGTGAAATAAAAGTAGATTGTAAAAGCTGGGTGCAAAAAATGTAAATAGGTCTCCTAGCTAGCAGACTTGACGTTCTGAGCACACTCAAGGTTGTGGAAGACCAAGCTCTCAGAGCTAAATTACTCACTGTGTGTTACTATGTCTGGGGAAAACATGGACAGGTTATACAATGGCAAGTCATGTTAGGATGAGTGTGACCTTATGCGAAACAGCTGAATCTCGCAGCAGAGCATGCAGGCTGGCCATCACACGATCGAGGCCAGACTGAATTTTAATTTAATCCGACTGGAAGCATCCAGCCATGGAGCTGAGGCATATGAGGCACGCTGTTGTCTCCCGTGAGGTAATAGTAAGATGTTCACCAACGCGTTAAATTCATGACACGGGGCCTTGGTATTTCTCTATTTGCTGAAGTATCATTTTGTTGGAAACACTTCTTCTCAGAAAATGAAAACCACAGGTGAAACAGTGGTCCACACTGAAATTCCCATTTTAAGTGGTTGCAATCACCAAACCTTCCAAGCTTTTCCACAAAAAAGGGGGAAAAGCTATATATTCAACAGGAACCAGTTTAGCTTCATTAACTGTTTCTTAAGTTTATGTTTTGTGGCAAAACATGCTCTGACTAATAAATTAAAGATCAAGATATTTAAACCCTTTTGAACAAAACAGTCCAAAATAAACTACAACCACATTTTAGATTTTTATAGTATATATAACTTACATCTGAGCAGGGTAAATAGGCAAGGAAACAAGCCTCCAGTTTTATTTTAGTTTAATTTTCTTCTTTCACTCACTTTGGGTCTTTTTTGTTCTGAAAAACAGAACATGTTTACTGTTGTGCCATAGTCTGCAAACCAGGTGGAACTCACTTTCTGAGAACTGGTTATTCTCAGGGGAAACATAAGTTGACCACCAGAAAACACCAGCAGCTAACGAGTTGTTGCTAGGGCTGGATGATAAAATATTAATGGTAATTATTGCAATATATTTTTCCTTGATATCTCCACAACAATTGCTTGATAAAAGTTCAATACGATTTCAGACCCAATTTAATGATGTCACATCCTGTGTGACTGCTTATCAGGACTGTCAACAGAGCAGACAGAGGTAAAAAAACACAAATAGGGAATTTATTCAACTAGTACAGACAGGCAGACGAAAACAACACAGTCAAAACAAGAGGGCAACTCCACGGGAAGTCCAGAGCAAGCCATCCAATAAGGGGAATGCAACAAAATATAAAACAAATGTCCACAGTTAAATTGAGCCAACGTGAAATCTACACAGTAATAATCCACAGAGAATTCAGGAACGCTAGGAAGAATGCGAGGCGCTTTTGTCTGTACTGACTAAAATAACCTGGCCTGCTGCCAATCACAGTGTTCTGATTATGGACGACCTATGCACAACAAATGCAAAAGGTTTATTGGGTTAGTGGAGCGGCCTACGTTATACTCTGCTGGCTATATACGTGAGTCATGGGAGAGAGAACCGAAACTTTGGTGTCGGTGTCAGCAGCCACAACAGCTTTTTACAAAGGAGATATTGTGAATAAACCAGGCAAAAAGATGTTGGTGGTGTGACAGTACTTTGGCAATTTAAAGAAACCTGCGACATGCAACATACTGCTGCTGTAATTTCTACTGAAACCTTGTGCCAGCTAAAACTGGATATAGTACAAATTTATTTCACCACTCAAACTATTGCCATCCAGCAGAATATACAGAATGCAAGTGCTTAGAGTCACAGGCACCAGCAATTAGTGTTGCGACTTTCAGTCACATCCTGTATTGGTTCAAAACAGGACACGGCATTTTATTTATTGATGCCAGGCAGTTAAGGAGCAGCGAGGCATTCAGAGATAAAACCCAGCGGTAAACCGTACTGACGACATATTACTAATGTTACATCTTACGCCAAAAAAATATTATGTATGATTTATTTATTAAAATTCGATTTCAGTTTGCAATCCATTTGATTTGTCATATTATAGATGTTCTCCTAAGGGAATGTTAAGCATAAACGGTGCCTCAAAGAAATAATAAAAAATGAATCATACTGTGATAATAATCAATATCGACTGATATTGAGACATTATTGTGATAAAATATTTCAGCATATCATGCAGCCCCACGTGTGGCTATATTAACAGCCAGCTACTGGTGCTTACTGCACTCACGTGTTTTCACCTCAAGCTCAAGCTCTTTGTGAAAAAAGCAGGATGTCTAGTTTTGCTAGGCTACTTTGATCAGTTGACCTGTTTCTTTCTGAGCTCCCTTGCTGTTTCATGGTGTTCCCTCTGTATCTGGCTCCTGCACCCCTGAGTGGGGAAATTCCTGCCTATCACAGGACAAGTTCCCATTGATGCTAAATTGCCTGGTCCCCCACTTGGGGAAGGTGTCTGTCACGGGCAGGAAAGCTGCCTTTCTCGGCAGGTGCTGCCCCGACCCTGGAGGCGTGTTAATTAGCTTTTGTTTGTGCTGGTTACTTCCCCTGTTTTGTAGTTAATACAGTGTTTAGAATTGACAGGCACAACTAACGAATCCTTCTGTCTGACTTGGTGTAACATTCAGTTTATGTCTCTATATATGTGCATATATGACAGCTATGCTATATGAAAATTTCATTAGATTGTAAAGCACCATGGAGGTGTCATGTCACCCATTAGCAGTTAAATCCACAGAATACCCACTGGGGAGCAGTATGTTGTTCGCTTCATTGCCTAAGCACTGTAAATTCCGTGTCCCTCCTGGGCAACCACAGAGCCTCTCTCTCTTTAAGCGGTGAATCCAGACGGCACCCTCTAGTGGCTGGAGGTCACCTGCCTCATTATGCACGTGTTTCATCTCTAAGGGTGTTGAGAACTTAATAGGGATGGTAGCACTCAGTGACAGGGCTCAGTGTTTCGGAAAGAGAAGATTATGGCTGGTAAAAGCCTATGTAAGAGTATTGATGACAATCAGCCCTGGCTATCATTTGATGATTAACAAGGCAGTGGGCATCTTAATTAAGGATGGGTCACCAAATGGGGAAAACGTCAAAAATCGTTGTTAGCCGTAATGATAATGTCGCACCACTAGACACAGACGAAGCTGGCAAACGTGTCCTTGTGTGTCACATGTGCCCTTTATCGGGCTGAGCAGATGTAAGGGATTCATGAGGCGCCGGGTGGATAATTGAGACGCCCGCTACCGTGGCCCTGGCAGATGTCTTACGGCGCGGGCGGAGACTCACTCTGCACGCCGTGCGACTTCACATCCTTCCACTCCTGCACGCCGACGTCTCTGTAGCGCACCAGGTAGTGGCTGATCGGCACGCCGCCGTGCGAGTCCGGCTTCACAAAGGTTACCGTGGCGATGCGCTGGGCCACCGAGCTGAGCCGCACCGAGTGCGGATTCGAGGGCACGTCTGAAAGCAAAAGGGTGTAGTTATGTCTCTGTGAGGCCGCACCTCGGGTTAAGCTCCCGCAATTAACACTTGGTGAATGCTGGTTCGAGGTCCAACAGGGACCTTTCTGTTACACTCCAGTGAAGTGCTTAAACGAACCCCACACAGCAAAAGATCCAGCTCTATTAACAAGTGATGGATACTAATATCTTCAGGTACGTTTCTGTAAGGGTAAAAAAGTTTTTTTGGTGTTTTTATTCAATTATGTATTTGAAGTGTGCTGGATGTATATATCAGCAGTACATACAGTTACCAACAGTAAAAGGGTACTGGTGTCATTTCTGGACTTGAGTGGAAACTAGAGACTAGAATGCAGACTTATTTATAACACATTGTTAGGAGACAGTTGGCAGCCTTACAGCCATAGCATTCAGTTTTACCCACCAATCTTACTGTTCTTTATCTTTACCCATCTCTGTCTCTGTTTCCAACACAAATGCAATCGTGTACACACACATATACGCGCGCGCGCGCGCGCACACACACACACACACACACTCTCTCTCTCTCTGTCTCTAGACAGCCTGTTGTATTTATCAGCTTCCCACCAAACTCCCTTTTTGCGCAAACGCCTGCTGTTTCCACAGTGCTGACTCTCTGGGGTCCCGCAATGGAGAGAGGGCCATTTCTCGCCTGGCAGACACTCTCTTTCAAAGTATGAGGCGGCCTCGGTCGCCATCTTGCTCTCTCGAACAAAGAGGGGCTGCCGCGCCCGCATTTGTCGCACAATGTAATTTGAGTAATAAATTCAGCACCTGAATCGATTCTTTTATCCCTCAAAGCCACATGTAACATTTCTGCTCTAGCTGTCGGCATACAGTGGAAGGTGGGAAGGAAATGCTATTATAACCTCCGAGGGAATGAAGTCTTGCCCCCCCCCCCGATTTCATAGAATCTGTCAGGACGCCGTTCATTGTGTGTTCTCTACCAGCATTACACATTTTCCTTTCCAAATCTCTCCATACAGATCTGTAATCACAGACTTTTGGTTCTTTATATTTCAGAACATACTCTGTAGTTCAGTTTGTACTTTAGGAAAAAAAAAAACATGACAAAAAAAACACCACGCAGCCCTGGGATTTTTCTTTCTAAGAACTGTCATTGTATAGCATTTAAGTGCTTTTTGAATGCACTTTCTCATTTATAATGGGGGTTTGTTCTCGAAGCACACATTTATGTCTCTTATGCTAAGTGACTCCTGTTTTCTCAGGTCCACATTCTTGAAACAATTGGGAGAAAAATAATTTAGAAACCAGGAATTTTCAATGAAAGCTTCAATCTCTTTCAAAATGGGACTGGACTCAAGAAACGTATGCAGCTTAGGGTAACCTCATGGTTGTTAGTACGAGGCTTGAGAAGGGGACCTTGCTACAATGTTGAGTTATAGCAGGCCTATGTAGAATTTACCTTCTCCAGGAAGAACAACAATTAAAAGTTGTTCTGGAAATTCAAGTTATCAACTCAGCATCTAAATATAAATAATATTCGTCACCTTGGGGAACCAAAGCAGATTCTAGGAATCTTACCTCAGCCACCAAATGAGGAGTAAGTTTTAATTCAGAAAGCTAATTTTTCTCACACTTCTATCAACTGACAGTAGAGGGAATGGTTACAATTTGTTTTGTTTTTGGGATTTGGGCCCACAATCTCTGTGTTTGTAGCACAATGCACAGTGTCGTGAGCACTCTATCACCATACTACTCTATCACGGTAGTGACAAATGGAACCATTGACCTGGCTTTAAGTACCTACATGCACCAGTGAGGCTGGCAGGGTCTCTAGACCAAGTCTGGTGTTACCCCTGAGTCTGTAAGCGACTCTGGCTGATAGGTGGGAGATAAAGACACAGCATGAAAACTACAGCGGCAGTCATTCCCTGGATATATACGGCATTCTCCATTTACACATTATTTTCTTATCGGGACGGTATCTCCTGGCTGGAAGTAGCCACCCGCCCCCTGCTTTAGTCTTCGCCACTGTCCTCTGTCCTGTGATTGATGCCAAGGGTTGGGCAGCGGTCTAGCCCCACTGAACTCAATCAGCGGGAGTCTTGTGGACAGTCATCGGGCTTTTCTTGACGGAGATGAGATTTCCCTTGTGGAGACGTGCCGGATAAACTCCGGGTGTTTTGGAGAGCAATGGTGATGGGATTTGGGCAGAGGAAAAACCAAAAAACCAATTACTTTCTTAAGGCGCGTATGTCATATTCTCATATCTAATGTTTTATCGGTCATTATCTTAAGGTCAACCCAGGACAATAATCATTATCTCTCCCAGAAAATCTCCACAGGTCGTGGCAACAATGAATCGTACATGAGGAGAGAGAGCAAACGTGTGTCCATAGATGAACGTGGGCTTTCCATGTGTGAATCATGTGCATCACATGCTCTTAGCAGAAAGCCCCACCAGTCCTCAAATCCCCCCACATCTCCGTGGTTAAAAAAGAATACAGGGGCAGTTATGCTGTCCTTGAACCTGGGGTGAGGTGTGGGGGGGTAACCTACAGCCCCATCTTGGGTTAGCAAACAGGATGCACAGTTAGTCCAGAACATGTGTGGACTGCTTCTGTAGAGCCGGAGGAATGCCAGAAATGGAGGTGAGAAATGACCCAAGCTTGGGAAGGTTGGTGTGACAGAACCTGAAAGGCAGACTAATAACTCAAAAAGGCTGCATACCTGCTCTCCCAGTTTTAATGTAGCAGCACTTTGATTTCTCCTGTCCTGGGGGGAAATGCAGAATCCTCTTTCCCGATAGAGTACTGAAGATGACTTAATGTGGTGAAATTTAACTGCATTTGCCATCTAGTGATCGAGAGATCACAGCAGCAGGTGTAAACACAAGAATGCCTCATCACTCAGAAGTATTTGTGAGTCATTTGGATTATCATAAATATTGTATTATTTCTGATGAAATGCTGGAATCCCATATGATTAATAAACCTGCAGCGACAATGGAATTGCTCGTAATTTCGTCAGAACGTAATATTTAAACCGTGAGGGCAAAATCACCACCCCATGTATTAATTCCAGTATGAATCTTTTTACTTTCTTTGCAGATATAATGAGAGAGATTATAGCCTAACCATAAAACATTCAAAGGTAGTAGTAAATGCTGCCTTATTTCAATTTAATAATGGACAGGGAAACAAATTACACAAATTAAAAAATGGTTGTTACTGGCATTGACTTTGTTTCTGTGATAGAGGTGACTTCTAAATAAAAGAAAACCAAAGGAATGTTCAAATATATTTACGGGTCTGCATTAATATTATAAATAGGGCAGTGACAGTGGAATGTTTACACTATAACCTACAGCAGTATACTTAGCAAAACCCTACAAATCTTCTAAATTGGTGTGCAGTGTAGTGATTGAGGGTATGCTACATTAAATTAGTCTGCGCCGCAAAAATATAGCGCTCATTATAATTAATTAATCTGACCTATGGAAAATTGTTTCATGCTGCAATGAATTGGCTTAGGGTATATTAAATTAGTTTGGCTGGGGAAAAAGTAGTATAGATATTGTGCATTCTGACAAGGCCGCTGAAAATTGGCCTAAACAGGAAATCTGCAATGGTGTGGCTTGGCGGGAAGAGCCGTCGGTGTCCTTGAATACTGAGAGCAAACATGACCTTTTCTGTGCTAATAGGCTATGAAGCGTGAGCGACGCAGCTGTGATAATTATTGTTATTATCATCGCTATTTTCAAAAACGGTTGCGAGGAGGGGTGTTTGTGTTTATAGGGAAATGCACTACCAGATGGTTCCATTTGGGGGAGCACTTCCACACATCCTGACTCACCTGCCTGGGCCAAGATGAACTCCTGGAACCTCATTCCGATGTTGTTCCTGGCAGTGCAGTTGTACTTCCCGAAATCCCTGTCTGACATCGGCGTGACCTTACGCCAGAGGAGAGGTCAAAGATGACTGATGTGAGACGAAATCCTTGGTTAAAACAGTCCAACAACTAGCAGTTGGCTGCAAATTTGGAGCGTTTTTTTTTTTTACATAACCTTATCTGCCGGGTGAAGTAACGGCGTATGGGGAAATATGGTTCTGCGTGATTCATGGGAGTCAGCAGCCATTTTTCTTGACATGGCTGGCATTTAAAAATACAGTATATGTGCTCACAGTGTCTCAGGGAGCCTCGCGGGGGAAGCAGAGCAGATGCCATACTCATCTCACACTTGTACATCTCAGATGTTACATCCGAACAAGCATTTTGATTGGAGCAGCTCAGGGTGAGACATCGGTGTGGGCGGGTGGTGGAAGAACAGGGGCGGAGCTGGAATGCGCGTACCTCCAGAACGGACCTCCCCTCCTCATTGTAAACTCGTGCGTTTCCGGACCCCTCTGTGGAAATGGTCAGCTTGTCGCGCCTCCAGAGCATGGTGGCGGGGGGATTGGCCATCACGTCGCAGCTGATGTTCACTGGGTTTCCCTCCCATGAGTAATATATCGTGTGATTGGACTGGAACTTTGGTGCATCTATAGGGGCACACAAGATCCTAAAAAATAGGCAAGGGGCTGTGAACTCGCACTGGCTGTTCAATCAGAAACTAAACGGGGGAAAACCTTTCACCTGAATCCTCATTCATGAAGTTCAAGCCACGGGTCTTGGTAAGAACATAAGAACATATGAACTATACAAACGAGAGGAGGCCATTCGGCCTATCAGGCTCGCTTGGGGAGAACTTAACTAATAGCTCAGAGTTGTTAAAATCTTATCTAGCTCTGATTTAAAGGAACC
>JABFEA020000001.1:49758226-49773307 GCA_019775915.2 Cyphomyrus plagiostoma
AGATTCAGTTTTGTAATGCAGATTCAAATATATAAAATTCAAATTCAGTTTCTAGTGGCACAAATCTCAGCCCATACGTGTGTTTAAAAATACTTTTTTTTGGTATGACAGGCCATGGTGAGAGACACCCCCCGCTTCCACATCCACACTAATCTCACTTTGTGGATGTCTTTGTTTATGACCATTTCTGACAGCAGTGTGTGGCGCTGTCGCTACAGCCTTGTCTGTGTGCGCGCATTTTGGTGGAAGGGGGTGACTCGGGCCATGGCCACAGTGACACCATTTTAATTGTGCGACGCAGGTGACCTTTCTGTAGCCGACAGATCCAAAACAAGAGGAGTGCTAATTAACTCCGCTCTTTAATTTATCTATGAGCGCCGATGCCAGCCAGCTTGGATTTATTTTCGGTCGGGCATCTGACTGGACGACTCTCACAGACTGACCTCATTATTTCAGGCATTATAATGACTCGCCAAGATGCCACTGGTCCACCTCACCTTGTTTCGTCGTCAGGCTCCTCATCAAGCTGCATTACATTTTATGTTTCTTAACAACCAACCTTTTTAAAAACTTCAATGGACCTTTCAGACACACGCTGGACTACGTATATTTGTAATTTTTTTTTGGATGTCTGCTCGACCAGGCCATTTGCTGTCCGTCATAACACGTACGTCTATTTAGATTACATTTACTGCAAAGGCGACAGGAAGACCCTTAATCAAAAACAAAGACCAAAAAAACAATGGGGCAGCTTCACAGTACTATAGCAGAAGAGGTCTGTATCATCTACCAAAAAAGGTCCTGTCATTGTTTTGCTTGAATAAATCTCTTTTCAAAGTGCACGGCACTTACACAGGAGGTTCTAATAATCTTTCAGAGCAGATTAAACCAGCCATGCATCCATTTTTCAGCATTTGTAAAATTATGTTGGATAATTTGAGGAACATTGTGGGAAAGACCATGTGATATATAACAGAAATACTGCCCAACTTAATATAATATCTCTAACATGGGCAGGGCTGTTATTCTGTAAGATTCGGTATGTCATAATTGTCTCCACGGCGACATGGTTGGGGTACCTTGAAACCGTCCACGAAGCTCTCGCCATCGCTGGCCCTCCTCCAGGAGATGGCAGGGGTTGGCTCACCCTCTGCTGTGCAGGAGATCATGGCAGCACTACCCTCAACGGCTGAGATGTTCTGGAGCTCGGTGATGTGGGGCTGGACTGAGGAACACAATGGGGGGGGGGGGGGTGTCACCATCTGCTAAAGCAGTGTTTCTCATCCCGGTTCTCAAGGACCCACAGACAATTTACATTTTCGATCCTTCCCAGTACTGTGCCTACCCAGATAATAATAAAATATTTAAATTTCCTCTGATCAGTGAGGCACTGGGTTTGCTGCCCTCCCCAACACACACGTATGCACAATAGTGTACATGAACCTGGTCACTAGCACATACTTCTCTGCCTGATGTACTATATCCTGGTACATAGGACTGGCCAGTGATCTGCATCTTACTTATCCCTTCCTATACACACACACGCACACACACACACATATATATATCTACATGCACACACACACACGCACGCACACACACACAGTGGTATCTCAGTTCTCAAACTCACTCAAATTTCTTGAAAGTCGAACAAACCAGTTTGACCTAGAACTCGAACTGAATATCAGAAGTTGAACTGTGAATGCTGACCTAATATAAATTGTACGCGCCAGGAAATGAGTCATACAATGCAATTCTTACTTGACTGCTTTCTTCAGAGAGTGGATGATTAATCAAATAAAGCAGCACAACATTACAGTACCTAGCAATAAATAAACCATTAACTTGCGTGTACTATTACAGCACTTATGTCATTTATTTAAACTTTATTTTACCAGGTAAACTAACTGAAAACCAGTTCTCACTGCTTTACGTGATATTCGGGAGAAACGCATCGGAACTGCCTGAGATACAAATGTCATGCGTGTAACTAAACTCTTCAGCCAATAAGGGCAGCCAATGCTTCTAACCGTAATGCATTGCGTCAGGATCAGAATGCGTTGCTTTAAGCCAGCGCTGTAATCAAGTGGAACGCACCCAATGACCGGACTGGGGAAACAAACTGGTTGACAACAACAAGAAACAGCTGATCACATGGGGATCCCACATGAGGTTAACGAGGGGGCGTGGCACAGGGAAGGAGTGGACGATTGGGGCAGGACAGGGGTAATGTTGGGATATTTATTTTAGGTGTAACATATTTAGCTGTGTGTGTGTGTGTATACACATACACACACACATTACATATTATTAATATTATTATCATTATGTTACTCATATCCTTAACCCGACATCCACATATCATGTGTTTACAAAGTGTGTTTTAATAAGTTTACATGTGTTTAAAGCACGTGAGAGGGGTAATTTAAACTATCTAAAAGTATGTATTCATATGGTCTTTCTCTATCGCGGATTTTCACCTATCGCTGATGGGTCTGGAACGTGACCCATGGAACGTGACTTCCGCGATAAGCGGGGGATAACTGTAAACTGTTCAAGAAGCTTGTAATACTGATTCCTGCCAGAGGGGCGTCAGTCTGGTATTAACCGGAGGGATGCAGACAGTGGGGGACTGTGAGCTTTTACAGTCGGGCTGACAGAGACGCACATGTGAAATCCGAGGTAGGTGAGAGCTCCGGGTCGGTATATGCCACGTGTTAGAGGTGTGGAACGCGGGCAGGGGGGTGTCTGTGAGAGGGGAAGGAGGCCGTGCGCTCAGCAGGCTCCTGACAAAAACCGATTGGCCCAAATTCCAGCCGTTTTCTTTATGGGAAATATCTGATTGTGTCTATGACAAGGGAAGCGCATACGAATCCTCCCCGTCCACCAAAACAAAACACTCGTTTCACCTGTTCGATGTTTGTAATTCCGTTTTAAATCAGTTTAAATATCAAGCTGGTCTTATTTATCATCTGTAGCCACCAGCGATCCAGCCTTGCGTGTCTAGAACGTTCTTTTTCTTCACCCGCAGTTTTCTGTCTGTCGTTTGAAGTTGGAGGGCAGAGCAGTGATGCTGGAGTTCATAAACCTCAGCGGGAGGTTTCGTGATACTGCCGCTGTATGCTGGCTCATTATGTCCGCCCCCATGCTTCCGTCTTGCAAACTTCAACAGCCAGAGCCTGGTTTGCTCCTGACCCAGCTGCAGTGCTGCAAAGCTCCGACCCATACGCTGCCGTTTTGTTAGATATACTAAGATCATTCAGCCAATAAATATACTTTACTTATTCCTCTGAAGGAAATTTTGTATAAAATGTCACACCACATTATTCCAGTTTTGGGATGGTGGGTGGAATTCAAACCCACAGCCCTAGAGGCATGGGGGCGGAGCTCTGGCAGAAGCCTCTTTGAATATTCAGAACTGCCCTCTCATTCTAGCCTAAAACCTTCCCACCTGAAAACTGCTGGAAAATGTGACTCCCTGGAATGGGATTAAATCCACTGGAACGGGGTGGGGTCAAAGGGACACTGGCCCCAGCTGAAAGTTGATTGGCCCCTGGAGGGCCCCCTCCCCTGTCACTCACAGATTTCGAACCTATCATTGCCTTATGATTAGATATGCCCCTCTGTATGAATTATGGCGCCTCCTATGCCCCCCACTTTACAAATTCCTAGAACCCCATCCTGCTGCCCTTGCCAGCAGAGGGGACGTTTAGCGCCCTTTTAGGGTCTCAGTAAGCTGAGAGTTCCAAATGAGCAGTGGGTAGAGAGGGACCAGGACGCGGATGTTACCGTAGCACTTGTATCCTAGCGATAAGCCCCTCACTGCAGTTGCCCCCCAGTGACTCCAGAGTGCTGCTCACATATCAAGGACAAACAGCACTTATTATGAATAATTAATTGTATCTGTTTTTTTTCTCCCGTCTTCAACCACATGACTAAAGCAGACGGGCATACATGAATAAAGAATTATAACCAAAAACTGTTTCTACTACAAAGACGTCTGCTCACAACAAAACACCAAAATGCCACTTGGTGATGCAAAGACTTGAAATAAATTCCTGTGAACAGCCTTCCCTGGGTCATTAAAATGGACACAGAACAACAAAAAAGCAAACAAAACAGATGTGGACTAGAAATCCACCTATTTGTTTACTTTGTCGATTAACTGTGACACATGTCAGTATTTTCACCTAAATAAGAGTTTGTTTCATTTTGGCAGACCTATAGATTTCTAACACATAAAAATGACTCTTGAGTTAGTGTCGGGCTTGGCTTTCTATACCTAATGGTTTTATTTTACCGTAAATGTTACCACTGATGCCACTTAAATGAGAGGAAGCTCATTTCGGTATGGGCTCATCTCTAGTATAATTAGTGTCCACTTATGTGATCATCAGAACATTATACATATGCATATGCAGTCATAAAGACAACATAGTTATGGTTTAAAAGGCTGTGGGGGAATGTTCAACCATCACCTCCAACAAGAGGGGCTGTAGCTTTCCGGTACTTTCCGGACCCTGAAATCCTCCCAAAGCTTTTTGAAGGACCATGCCGTTCTGATTCATGCACCAGCAAGCAACGTGTGATGCGGGTCACACTGTGGGCAGGGTGCCAGCCCATCACGGGGCATCCTGAGGAACTCGTTTGAACGTAGCATGTGGAAACCAAATGAAAAGAAATATTGCCTGAGGATTTACGTGAGAGAGGATATCAGGAAAACAGGGTGAAAATACAGCTCTGGAAAAAATGAAGAGACCATAGCATAATGTTCAGTTTCTCTCATTTCTCAGTTCATGGGTATGCGTCTGTGTGAAATATACTTCTTTTTTGCAAACTCCAGCCTGGCTTTTCCTAGTTGTTCACTAGTTCTCCTTCTAGGAGCATGTTATGAATTGCCCTAGCAGTGCACTTCACACCACTTTTGTTTCACATTTTTTTTGAAGGTCACTTGAGGTCCTCTGATTTATGAGGCACTGCCACATAAGATGATGTCATCTCTGTCAGTGGATAGATGCTTCTGATCTCTACCTGGCTGGATTTTGGTTATTCCCAGTGTCTCCTGTTTCACATTGTTTTTGTGGACTTCTGTCTTAGAAGCCTGGAAGCAGCCTGCTTCACAGTGTAGCCCTCTGCCATCTTAACCAGGATTAAAGCCGGAATTAAAAATGCAGATTTTGAAACATATAGAGTGGTCTCAATATGATGCCATAACGGATCACGCAACGCATTCCAGTGCTTTTACACAGCAGCTGCCGTTAGACTGGGGGGCTGATTGGTTATTTATGCCGCTCTTTATTAATTTTTTAATTGATGTGGGAGGAAAAGCTGTCATTCATTTAACGCAGCTGTGGCTTTAAAATAACTGGGCCTGCTTTGTTGCGTTTGAGATAAGAGACGGCTCGCGTGCGGAGTTTCCAGGCCGCTGGTACACGCCTGCGTGCGTGGGCGACTTTAATGAGCAAGTCTGATCCTCCTAATGGCTTAAAAACCCACTGTTGTTGTTTGCCTTTGTTTGAGATTTGCATGTTTTTTTAAAACTTGTAACGACTCGATGGCATCTTAATTTCTCACTTGACGCACTCTGCTGGCAACAGATGTCGCGCAGCACTAATGAGGACGGCGGAGCTCCTGGCCCGGAACGGGGAGAAGGTAGAGGTCAGGAGCTGGATCCCTGAACATCTTAGTGCCTAAGCTACCATGTGACAGAAAGAGGGTGACAAAATGAAAACGGATTAGGGTGTGAGTTTCTCAGTATGGTCCTTGAGGAACCTCAGGACAGTCCACATTTTTGCTCCCTCCCTGTACCAGGTATTCGGTATTCTTGATTGGCTGGGAGGGAGCAAAAATGTGGACTGTCTGAGGGTCCCAGAGAGCCGAGTTCTGAAACACTACTAACGCTGGTTATTGAGTAGAAAGAGAGAGGAAACTAGTCTCCTTTTTGCCCTTGGGCCTATGGTCATATATGTGACCCTAAACCTTCAATAGTCTCAAAAGAATGATTCCATCTAGAAGCAGATGGGGTGAACAGCATATAAAATGTGGCCATAAATGGGGAGGGGGGAGGGGGGAGTCAGGAGTTGCTCCTCGGAGGAGGGACTTAAATTCAGATGAGGACAATCTGGTGGATATGGCAATCTGTTTAATGTTCCCTGAGTCGAAGCACTACTGAGGCAACTTTTTAGGAGCTAATTCCTTTGTGGATGGGTAGTGACTGTGGGAAGGGGGGTTTAAATCTTAGTGGGGGCTGCCAACCAAAATATGGCAGGATGGGAGTCATAAAACCACAGGTTTTTAAATCCTGGGGAGATACCTGTCGCGTGCCCCCGAGTGGATGAACCTATATCGATCCGCTACCCCTCCCCCTGGCCATCAGAGAGGGTAAATCTGAGACCCCTCCCCCCAGTCATTTTAAATGCATAAGTAACGACCCCAGCTTGGCAGAACGTGGTTAAGAGATACTCTGGAGGAGTTATGGGAGCAGCCCGTGAATGTGGATCCAATGCTCGCAAATAAACGTTTACGATTCTCCTGCTACCGAAGTGTGGACACCTCTGTCCTTTGATACTGTGAGGCTGCGATTACCGCTAAGTTTCCCAGCAAGCACCATAAAACAGAAAACCAGCTGCCTGACAACTTATTAATTTAAATGTACGTTTACGTGGCGGGCTAGGGCTCGCACTTTTGCAGGGATTTTGATGACTGCTGAATAAATCTCAATACATTTACATGAAAATGCGAGGTGCAATCTAAATTATCTACAAAGAAACCAGTGTTTTATGAAAGAATATAATGTAGTTCTTCCCAATAAATAACGTGTCATGCACTATTTGAATAATTTAGTTTTCTGTTGTTTGTTTACCAGTTGAAGTCTCACCCCTCAACACCTGCCTGAGTGAGGAGGTATTAAACTATGAATGGAGATTCCCATCCCAGCTTATCTCTGTTATTGAAAACCCTTCCTACTGCTTTGTTTTCCTTTCCCAGTTCCTCATACCTCTTCATACACATTTCTTAAGCTACCTTCTACACATGCAACTCCTTTTTTGTATATAGGTGGAGTAGGGGCATTTTTGAGGTGGCTGAGCTCTTTCGAACTCCGTTGATGAAGAGGAGCTCTGACCAACAAGCGGGTAAGAGGATCAC
This sequence comes from Cyphomyrus plagiostoma, assembly GCA_019775915.2. Taxonomy (NCBI): domain Eukaryota; kingdom Metazoa; phylum Chordata; class Actinopteri; order Osteoglossiformes; family Mormyridae; genus Cyphomyrus; species Cyphomyrus plagiostoma. The sequence continues at coordinate 49,765,373 of JABFEA020000001.1, forward strand.
GACCTAGCTGGGCCCTGAGGCAAATGCAATCTGCAGTAGAGCTGCTACTGCAAGATGTTTGCCTGTTTAAGTGGGGTTCATTTGGACACAGAACCTCACAGATAACTCCTGCTGTAGTGCCGAAAAACAGGTTCATGAGTGGCCCTCTCTTCGCACCCGAGTACAGCCAGGGTGGCATATGGCTTGGCAGGTTACAATGCTATAACTGCAAACAGAAGGTTGCTGGTTTGAATCCCAGGACTGACAGAGTGATATTTTGTTGGGCCCTTGAGGGAGGCCCTTCATGCCCGCAATTGCTCCAAGGACTGGCTCAACCTGCTATCTCAGAAAATAAAAAAAGTACACCAATTTGGATAAAGCAGCCAGCAAACAAATTAAATGTAACACAGCTGTATATTTTGGTCAAACCCTACAGATATCTCAAAGGCAGAGGTGAACCTATAGCTTTACTTGAGCTAATCTTGACCTTTTGAAGTACTTTCCAGCTTAGCGCAGGCCTGCCGGATCAGAATGCTTCTCAGAGTTGACTGCAAGCCGAGGTATAGGACAAGATACACCGACCTGGGGATTCAAAGAGCCCATAGGAGTCTGTGACCTTCACCACAGGTCATTGTGGACACTTTCCTGTTTTGTGTAATACCTGTGACCTACATAAATTTATAGAAGATGAAAACTAATGTGTCACACTGCATTTCAATCCTCAATCCCATAATCCTTTTCTTAGACTGGGAGTTCCCTAACAGACACTTTATATTGCTTGTGCGTATTGCAAAATGAGCTAAAACTTGCAATGGAAGTATTATAAAACTTTCTCTAAAAACAAGGTGGGGCGCTGATTCAATTGCCTCTCATTACTGGGGATTTTGGGTACAATTCCCGCCCCTGATTTGGAATGTTTGCACATCATCGCACCATCCAATCACAATGATGCATCATCAATTCCAGTTACATGGCAGTTTGTTCAAACCTGGTATCTGTATCATGAAGCAAGGTGTTTTTGGTTAGTTAGATAACTTGTTGGATTTAAGATTTGCATTTAACTCAAAAATCCAGCTTTGCACTACAGGCCCCAGACCTGATTTTTTTTCCAGCCTTTTTCAGGGCCCCTAGGCAAAGCTTTACTTCGGAGGCCCCTTACCAAGAAAATCCAAGATCATTTCAATTGCTCTGCAATGCAGGTAATTCAGGGGCCCCAGGCAGCTGTCTATTCTGCATATAGCTAGAGCTGGCCTGCTTGCACATTTTGATTCGACATATGCAGTTTTATTTATTTTAAAATTATTTTTGAGTAATAATTCTTATTTATAAACTGCCCCCCTGGCACTAATTGAAATATTTAACACCTTTCCTGCAGGGTGTGTACACCGTGCCCTGTAACTGTAACTCCGTACCCCCAGCCAGTCCCAGACATTGCTGCGCCCCACCAGTGCCAGACAGTGGGCCAGAACCACACGATGACTCATCCCGCCACCGCCGCCGACCGAATGGATCATTTTGTCCTTTGAAAGAGAGCCTGTGTGATGTGCCTCGCATCAGAGCCAGAAGCAGTGATCTGGAGAATGGAAGATGACTTTTAGATGTTCAGCACAAAGCCGCCTTTTCGGCTGGATTTGTCACACAGAAAGATATTACAGAATGCTGCACATTCCCAGGTGTCCGCTAATATCACATATGCATAATAACACTAATGACACTATTGTTAGTGCTACTACGGGCAGTCCCCTGGTTAAGAGTGTCTGACTTACGGACACTCATACTTACAAAAGGATCTGCCATAAAGCCTATTATATTAAATATTCCCCTCCATGAATCACTACCTTCTCGTGGTGGAGGAGTTTGTGCCTCCATGATCCTAGGAGCACATTGGTCCTAGGTGAGTGGCCAGACCAACTGTGGTTCAAACAGACTCCCATGATGATTAGGATAAAGGAGCATGTTGCCCCACCCGGATTGGGGAGACCATGGCTTTGCCCTGGGGCCGGACCTCCACCCATGGGGCCTTGCTGGGCATAGCCCAAAAAAATAAGATGGGACTGGCCTCCGTTGATCGTCCTGGTAGCAGAACACAAGGATACTGGAGGGTTCATGGGAGTTTGCCAAAGCAGTCTACATATGTTATGTGGGAGGAGGCCCTGGGGCAGTCCCAGGACACGCTGGAGAGAATATGTCTCTCAGCTGGCCTGGAGACGGCTTGGTATCCCCTGGTGGAGCTGGAGGATTGGATGGTGTTTGGTGAGAGGGAGGTCTGGCCATCCCTGCTTAGACTGCTGCAACGCCCCTCTGAGTTAAATAAATGACTCATAATAATGAACACAAACACGACTTTGTGATGAAAACATTGCACGTCCTCAGCTCGAGGTACAGTACAGTATATAACAAATATATAATATATACTGAATATGAATCATATGTACCTGTACAATAATAATAATAATAATAATAATGATGAACTATCAAATTCACATTCACATTTTGGAATTACAAGATTCAAAGAAAATTTTATTCATATCGTTCAACAGAATTTCTTTGGCTTAGGTCAGATTTTAATCTGTTCTTTTGCTTTTTTTCTTCTTGACATAGCCGATCGAGCAGGTCGGAGCACCGAGCAGAGATGCTACCCCTCCTCGCCACATGGCGTATCTGCATAGTGTTACTGACCAGCACGTCCTCTTTGGAACAGTGCAGGAACCCTGCATTCAATACAGCTCTGTCCTTCCATTTTCACAGCCTGAGTCAGCCTATTACTCATCTTCTGTCAGAGTCCCTCACACTAACGACGTTATAAAATAAATAAAAAGTAAAACAGAAGCATGGCTCTGGCACGGTGGAGCCAGAACCTGCCAAGCTGCCAGCCTAATGCCAGTTTAATGGCCAGTCCAGGTAACACCGGCAGCCTGGGGTATAAAAACTTGCCTCCCCATCTGTCTCAGTAAATAGTTAGTACGTTGGCCAAAAGGAAGGCGATGCTGTGTAGAAGAGGACCCCCACCACACACTCACACCCCCACCCTCCTGTGTGGAGGAAGGCTGAGGCTGACTTACCAAAGACGTGCAGGAATAGCTCCTGCTCAGCCATGCCAGCCTTGTTGGAGGCCTTACAGGTGTAGGCCCCCCCATCGTCCTTCTGGATGCTGCGTACGGTCAGCGTGCTCCCCCTGCCTTTCATGGTGTACTGGTCAGACTCCTCGAGCAGCTTCCCCCTCCTGGGCACAGACACACAAACATACACAGAGGCTTAGAAATCGTCACCATCCCAGGGATACAGGCACAACGGGGTAGCAACGGCAATCGGGGGATGAGAAGGAATTCAGCAAATGAATCCACATTTCAATAAGGGGGGAAGGGCTTTAGGGCAAAAGAAAGACAATTGGTGAGTTTTTTTTTACACTGTCGATTTCTGCCAGTTGGAAGCAGGAGTATGGCTAGCAGGCGGGGACATACAGTACAAAACTTTAAGGAACTTCGGGGGAAGGAAGCTCCTGTATATTCTGTTTTGCGTTCTCCATATACTGTATAGCTAGTGGACCTCATTTCAGCAAGACAAATGAACTCTGCAGGGAGTTGGGAGCCGTGCGCAGTCAGAGGGATTCGCTATGGCACAGCAGCAGATGGATATGTAATGAAATTCAAGTGTGTATCATTACAGATGAATCATAAATCAATTACAGTCATATATGCTAATGTCCTCACGCCAGGTGTAGGTGTAATAACATTAAAAACAGGCACATTCTCTCTGTGATTTATACAGCAATTGTAATGCTTTTTACATATTTATAAAGATAAGTATCTAATAAACAACAGCCACAAATATGTACAAAATGCTCTATTTGTGTATATTTCCATGTATGCAGTACATTCCATATACGTAATATATTTTGGGCGTGTACAAAGAAAGCTTTGCAAATGTATGAAAGTTTAAGATGGATGAACTCTCTTTGTAATCAGATGCATCTTGAAAACGTAATTAATTCCTTCGATAGTTAAACTTGCGTTGTCAGCTTCACACGGACGATTAGGACGGGTCTGATGATGTCAAACGTGCACCATATGCTCGGACAGGTGCAGGAATGTCAGGTGTCCATAATAATTTGGGCCGGCATTCCACCGGGACACGGCGGGTCAGGTGTGAGAGTTTCAGGTGGGTACCATATGCTGGAGCAGCTGTGCTAGTGTCAGAGGCATATCGGGATAAAAATGCACATGCTTTTCATAGTTCGGTTCTGACCCTAAGATAAAACTGGGAGTGTGGGAGAGCACTGGGCTCTCTGTGTTTAAGGTTGAATTATATATGAGGAATATACTGTATGGAGTATCTACTTTAGGAATGATCTGGAAGATTTCCTCCTACATTCTCCACTCACCTGTGCCAGGTGATGTCTGGGTCGGGTGATCCGTATGCCCGGCAGGTGAAAGTCACTGACTCGTGGTAATCCGCCGTGGCATTAAAGGACTGCTGTGGCACAGACAGCACTGGTGGTACTGGTGGGCAAGGGGATAAGTGAGAGAGAGAAAGAGAGAGAGAGTGAGATGGTTAGGCCATGAGCTGATCTCCAAAAACAAAACAATAACCCGAAACTAATAAGCGGCAGAGAGACGTGACCCCGCTGCCCCCTACTGTTAAAACACACAACCACCTTCCGCCCAAACAATTTTATAGAACGCCATTTGATAAAATAAACTGCTTGCTCAAAGTGCACTAACACCAGGCCCGTGGATTGTCTTAGGCCCTTGGTCTTGGATCGATGATACTCTGCCCCAGCACCCAGCTCAAATCTCGTTGCATTTCCCAGACAAATGGATGTGGCACTGGGAGACTAAGTACTACTCGTGATCTGATCAATAATTAAATGTCATTTCTGAGAATGGCTTCTGTGGGACAGCTGCACAGATGCCTGATGATGGAATGAGCTTCTAAGTGGTTCCAGCGGCATTCCTGTCTAAGGAACCTTCTGCAGCCAGACAATCACCATCATGCCAACATATAAAATAACATGTGACCTCTTGTATAAAATTTATATAATACACTATACATACACTAGATGGCACCAGTCTAGGGAGGTGGAGTCATGTGACTGTAACCACCCACAATGATTTGTTCGTTTTATATTTAATTCAATTATCTGTATTTTTTATCTTAATCTAAAGTGACTTACGGTAGAGGGAATGTTTTGTTTTTTGAGCCTGCAAGTCGAGCTACATGACAAAGTATCACATTTAAAAAAAAAAAATTAACCTCATCAGTAGAAGTATAGCACGAAATACTCTGCTCTTTTGCATTCCATAGTCCTGATAATCCATGCAGGAGATCAGGGTACTTGTCACTGTTTCTGTGAAATATACTTTTAAATCATAGTGTCACTGAGTGTTAGTGTGTCCATGGTTTGGGGGGTTAAGCTACATGCCCAGAACATAAGCATCACACTGACTCTTTTGAACATGTGAAGGTGAGTAGCACTGTTCTGCCTCCTGAATGGTGTCTTAACACAGGCGGGAAGTGGAAACAGGAAGTGGAAACTAAAAATATAGGAACAGGAAGTGGAACCAGAAATTAAACTGGGGATTTCTGTGACGTACACACCCAGGAAGTATGAATAGGAAGTGAGTAATGGAATCTGGAAATGGAAACAGGAACAGAAAGTGAGACCAGGAAGTGTAGACTATGAAGATAATGTATAAAATAGAATATGTTCTGCACAGGCTTCATCCCATTTAACACACTAAGTCCACACTTACACACTACCACTCAGTGCTAGTATTCAAGGGTATCCTGTCCCACAAATTAGCCAAGCGTAACATGCTTGACTTGCACTTTATCCACACTTTGGTAAATACTGCATGGAAGCCATCTTTGGTTTAGTATATAGACCACAATGCACCGCATCAGGGATGATTGATGTTGACACTGAACATGAGGTATTCTGTTGGCTAATCCAATGACATTACATAGCCTGGGATGCAACGAAGGACAAACCCAAACACAACCAACACAAATAACAACATAGTCGTAATGTGTTTCTTGTTTACCTCTTCAGATATCAAGCATATCCCATTGGACTCCCTGCACATTGGAGCTCTTTCGTACACTTGAATACTTTGTGTCTTAGGTCAACATATGTCATCAAAGTGTGTAGCATCTCAGTGCACATGCCCATATGTAGGGCAAATAGAATTAAGTCATAGACTTCATTTTGTAGAAAGTGGGAAACCAGAAGTGAAACTGGCAACAGGGAGTGGAGGCAGGAAATGAGAACTGGAAGTGAAAACTGGAAAAGGAAACATGAACAATTTATGAAACCTATGAAAAATCTGGTGCGTTTAAATCTAGCAGAGGGGCTGTTGGGAGAAACAGGCAGTGAAAGCGTAAGATACTGTAGGTATCAGATGATACTTGACAAACTGGAAGTGAGAGAGGAAGACACTGTTTGTTACAGGGGAAATAGGAAGTCAAAGGTGCTGTAAGTTAAAAGGGAAACAGCAAAGCGATGATACAATGAAGGTGTTTTAGCTTACAAGGTAACCAGGAAATTACAGAGGAAGACACTGTGGAATACAGGTGAAAAAGGCAGTGAAAGATAGAGATGCTGCAGTTTAGAGTACTCGGTCTGCACAGAGTAATCCACATAAGCTACATGGAAACAGGTGGAAAATTACAGTATTCATCCATCCTTCCATTTTCCAGACCCGTTTATCCTATGCTGGGTCATGGGGAGTGAAGCCGATCCCGGAGGCTATGGGGATAAAGCAGAGAATAACCCAGGAGCGAGTGCCAACCGGTCATGGGGCACACTCACAGGGCATGCTCACCATTCATGCACACTTATTCACACCTATGCCAACTACAGTTCACCTTAGCATGTAGTACTGTGAGGGGAACCAGAGTCCACTGAAGAAACCCACACAATTCATGCTGACCAATATCACATTATCTACAAAAACCCACTCATGGTTTGTTAATCTGGCCAGTTCATGCATTAAATTACTTAACATCTGCCTCTGAGATCTTTACCGCCGTATTTCTAACTACATCAATCTTTGAAAACTCCTAGTCTGGCAGTTATATTTTTTAGCACAATTTTGTAAAGCACTAGAACAGTCTAGAAAATTGCCTTCTATGAGCTATTGTATTAAAAAAAAAATTATAGAGGGATAATTTAGAACAGAAGACTACTTTGTTAAAATGAAATACAAAATTTCATGTAATACACATTTATAAAATTTATACAAAAGTACATGTTTTATTCATATCCTGTTCCTAGTCTGATTTAGGCATTTTATTTAATCAGCTTACACACTGCTCTCTCTCCCTCTGTCTCTCTACAGTTCACATTTGCTACTAAATATCACAACTGTTTACCGCACTGTAATAAAAGCACAATGGTGCTACCTGGTATGTATAGAGGTACTTAAATAACTAGCCAGATCATGGCAGGTTTCACGGGCAGTCAGATAAATAGGAAAAAGTAATTGAATTGCTCCAGCCTTTCAAAGTTATTCCATAGCTGAGAACAATGACTGAAGTAATTTTTCACAGAGCACCAGAGGTCAGCCTTAGCAAATCCAGTCATGACCATAAGAGTTTGCATTTAGATCTGACCACACCGACTGGAAATTATGCTCGATTAATCTGAATAATTAAATAAAGTAAATTGAAAGAACTGCCATGGGCTATCGTTTAATCTGTTATTACTGTGTTTAGGTGGGGACTTTATCCGATGTTAAGGAATGATTCCTCAAAAGAGGTTTGCAGGAGTGCAGATTCATACACAGAAATTGCTGTCAAGTGTTCAGTATGTTTAAATAAAATCTTGGGCATGATCAGATACAGTAAATAAGATGGTTTAAACCAGTGGTCACCAACTTTTTCAAGCCGAAGATCCCTGACCTCGGCCTTAATGAAAGGCAAGATCTACCTATCGAAGAATAGATAGAAAAAGAC
>JABFEA020000001.1:49779575-49805792 GCA_019775915.2 Cyphomyrus plagiostoma
CCCCCCCCCCCCCCCCCCCCCCCCCCCCCCCCCGGCCCCCCCCCCCCCCCCCCACACAGAGAGATTGGGGGGTTGGCGCCGGGTGTGGAGGCAGCATCTGCACTGGCGTAGCGTCATGCTGCACTGAGGACCAGTCAACCTGCAGCTGCAGCGTTTATAATCCGATGGTTTAAACAATAATTTGTGATGTTCTGGGTGTGAAAAACCACCTAAAATGGCCATTTGACACATGAAAGGTTTCGCAAGTTTTGTCATTATTACAAAATTTTAACCAAATGACTTGGTCACGGTTTGTGGACAGGAGGGGAAAGCAGTTAAGTGGCTGAAATGCAACTTGAGAAGAGCCAGCTGGTCTTAGCAGAAGCTCTACATCTGTCCTGAAGACGCTCTTCCCTGTCTGTTTGCCTGTCTGTCTGTTTGTCTGTCTGTCTATCTACCTGTCTGTCTGCCTGCGTCTGTCTGTCTGTCTATGTACCTGTCAGTCTGCCTGTGTCTGTCTGACTGTCTGTCTGTATGTCAGTCTGTGTATCTAATCTGATGTGGTACATTCAGTTGGTGGTTTGTAGAACATTATTGAGGACGACATCTTTGCAAAATCTTGCAATTGTGGACAGCTGGTTTAATTGCCCGAGTTACTCAGTTGTCCTCATTACATTTTATTGTTGTTATCCCATGTTTGTTTCACATTGAAGCTGTCCTTTTCACTTTGTGGTGCACAGGTTTCTTGAGCAGACAGTGGGGTTCGCGATGCGGCTCCCTGAGAGCGCAAATGGGCCTTGAGGGCTCAGAGATCAGCGGCACACTCATGTGTTTGCTCAAACAAAAAGCAGAGATAACAGATTCCACTCTGGGCACAAAGAATGAATAGACAGCATGCTTCCTGGAGAGCAGCACATGGGAGAAGAGCAAGGGCAAAGGTGGGGGTGTAGGGGACTGGGAGGAGATCAGGGGGAGGAGAGGAGAGCAGGAGATCGGGAGGAGTGCAGGGGTAGGGGAGAGGAGCAGGGAACTGGCTGGAGAACACAGGCAGGAGAGGAGAGCAAGGGACGAGGAGCTCAGGGGACGAGGAGGATATGAGGGTACTAGCAGGAGAACTGGAGGAGAACAGAGGCGGGGGAGAAGTGAAGGAGAACAGGAGGAGAACATGGGCAAGGAGAAAAACAGGAAATGGAGGTCCTAAAGGAGCCTGGTCTTCATGGTATTTCCATCATAAAGCACGCTCCTTGGTACCTAATTTTGGCATGTAATATTAGTGCCTAACATCAGCGCGTAACATTGGCGCATTTGCAGGGTGAGTATGAAAGGCGCCCTGTCTGTAGGGATTATCAGGCCGCGATTAGCATCATGAGGTCTGGCACGATAACCATTCATAAGGCATCGTTTGGTGGATGGAAGAAAGGCGTTTACAGATACATACAAATTACTTAATATAACTCATTTAATTCAGTTGTCAGTATGCGACTTAATGCTGTCTTTCTATTTTTGACACACACAGGAGGTGTTTATTAATGCAATTTGTGACATGAGATGCCGTGTCTGAATTTGCATAGCATTGTGAATATTCACGTCCCTGGAGATGATCATGTGTCGTCATGGCAACGTGGATGGGGCGCTCACCTTGGTGGGCAGCAGTGATCTCCATGTTGTTGTAGTACCAGGACACCATGGGCACGGGCGAGCTGGTGACATCACACACCACCTCGGCCACCTCCCCCTGCCGGAACTCCTGGGGTGACGGAACCTCCCGGAAGGTCAGCCTCTCTGTGGCACAGGCATATGGGGGTCAGGCAGACCCCGTAACGGCATCCTCCGACAGCAGCGGGGAAGCGGCACAGTCTGTACTCGTGCATTATGGACTTGAACCATTTAAATTCCCCATTTTATTTCGGTAGCTTCTGCTAGACAAAACAAAAACACATTAGCATAAATGCTCAGGGAAGCCATCAGCATCGCATTAAAAATTGTGGCTGGCCCATAGGCTCCGGGTGTGACCCCCTGGGACGTCGCATTAGTCTTCTGCAGGCAGGAGGTCCAGGAAAACAACACTAAATAAAAACCACGGGAACAGGAAATGCGACCGCTTTCTCCTGCGTCTTGTCGCTTGCTTATGATGCCGCCGTCGTATGAGGGGGGTGTCCAGGTTTGCCGGGTGTCACTCTCCTCATCGCTTTGCAAAGTTGAGGATGAAACAGCTGGCTGACATTATGCACATGAGAAGGGGAGGGGGGGTGAGATTGCACCGGGATAGGATGGCGCCCTCTTCAGGCTGGTCACCCGTCAGCAGTGCCACGAATAACGGCGGAGCAGCTGAGCCGCTGACAGTGGGGTGGGACGCGACAGAGCCGTCTACCAGGCCTACCAGCTTCAGCAAGACCACTTCAGGGTGGATGCTGAAAAGCCTTCGCCTAAGAGGGCATTTCCATTAAGCATTAAAATATTCTGCATCTGTAGTAATCTCAGTAGAGGCACCCAAAGTGTTAGCAGTGCACTCACCAGTTACAGACATTCATGTCAGTCACCTGAGTATAAGAATGAGAAAGTTTTTGCCTCTTTAACTAAGAGCATCACCCTATTTCTTGAAAAGCTCTTGCTGTCTGTGTTGTGTGAAATTCCTATTTATGTATCTTGAAGGCTTTTCTTGTATGGTGTGTGGCTTAGCGGGTTATGTCTCTGTGCCTATGATCAGAAGGTTGCTGGATTAAATGTCAGCATTGGTGAAATGATGTCACCATTGGGTCTTTGAACAAGGCCCATAACCTGCAATGGCTCCACGCACTGGCCGGTTCTTCCTCCTCAGAAATGTATGTTACTTTGCATATAAGTGTCCCCTACATAAATAGCCCACCTGCCCCCACTAAGAACTCTGATTGTCTTTGATCTAAAACACCAGTAGACGCCAAAATGAGCTGTAGCTCTCCTTTGTTTTCAACTGCGTTGTTTTCATTCAGTTCCTACAAAAATATCCACACGTGCTTATAATTTAGCCTGCATGGTTGCAATCCTTCTCTTGTGTTTTCTTGACATTTTCATCCAGTGTTTACGTTTGCCCTTTCTATTAGTTTTGAGAGTGCACGGTAATTTAACGTGACAACGTTAAACACGGCAACCCCACAGTTCCCTCTCCTTTGTGCGTTCGTAAATTGAAAGGGTGTGTTTGTGCGTGCGTGCGTGTGCATGTGCGTGCATGTGCGTGCGTGAGCGTCTCTCTGGAACAGCTGCCGCCTGCCTCGCATCCACATCAAGCCACTCTCCTGCCGCATCCTGACAAAGCATGGCCGACCTCAATTTGCCGCTCCCTGCAATCGTGGTGTCGTTCTTCGGCAGAGACTGAAAACAAGCATGGTCTTTGTCTTGTGCGAGAGGGGGGAAGGGGTAGAAAACGTCCAACAAAGATTCAGCAGTCGGGGTTAGCTCAATCGATGAGGTGGATTTTGAGTACAACATAGTGCCGTGTTATGTGAATTCAATTAAGTCACGTGTTGCCCTTATTACATATCTGCCGCTTTTCTGTATCTGGGTCCCTGACCAGGAGAAGCACCAGGGCAGACAAACAGATAATCCCTGATGAACAAATAACTCACAAATGCCAACCTAATAACTTCTTACTTTTGTATGAATGAGAATTCCACCCGGGGTCAAAAAGTTATCGTATAAATGAATCAAGTTTTCGGTACATAATAATAAATAATACATCATTTTAAAAATTCTATCATTTTTAAAACATTCTGGTCCATATTAACTAAACATGCATATTTTCTTGGTGATAAAGCACGTGCTTTAATGTAAAGTTTAAAAATTGTAGCAAATGGTGGCTGGTGAAATGAGGTGCCAAATTGGATGGTGGGAGGGATTATTGCAATCTGTCAATCATTTGCTGTCCAATGATGATAACCCCTGAGGGTAGGGCTTTGGAAGACCCGTTCCTTCCATGACCAATCATCAGGAGGAAAAATACTTTAAAGTCTAATTTTAAGAAATTTGCCTTTTGTTCCTTTTGAGATCACAAATACATAGCAAGGCACACTCACACACCATTCACTCACACGCACGCCTAAGGGCAATTTGGTATCTCCAATCAGCCTCTGCATGTTTTTGGACTGGTGGGGACTGGAGTACCCAGAAGAAACACTACAATGACAAGGGGAGAACATGCATACTCCGCACACATGAAACCATGGCAGGGGTTCGAACCCCAGCCCCAGAAGGGTGAGAGAATAGTGCTAACCAGTGCATCACCATACCACCCCTTTCTTTAGTACCAAAGGGGGGAATTCAAATTTTAGATGCCATCTCCTGTTAAGTAAGACAATCACATGTCTAACATGGTGATACAGTTAAACGGTCAGTGACCTCTGACATCTGACATAAATCGGGAACACTCACGGTAAATCTCCAGAACCACTGTTGCCTCCCGTGTCTGCCCACTGGCGTCGGTGGCCTGGCAGCGGTAGATTCCGGCATCTTCCACGTTGGCGTTGTAGATGGTGAGCCGTGACCGCACCCCCTCTGTATGCAGGGCCACGCGTGACGACGACAGTATGCGTTCCCCCTGTGGGTTGTACCACTCCAGGTTGACAGGCTCCCCAATGGCTGGAAGGTGCCGGAAACAGGAGGGTTACGGTGGAGTGTGTACAGGTGTGTGTCTCATGTACGCACCCACAGCAGATTGAAAACTTTCAGTAAATAAAGAATGAGCCCCGCGGTCAAGAAGGTCACGCTGGCGGGCTCAGACACCAGCCACACATATTATCTTTAATGCTCAGCTGTGATGAGCAACATACCATCCGGGCCTCTGGAAATTCAGCCGGTGAATCCTCCTCTGGCCCTTTCTCTGTGAATACACTCCCTAAGCTGGTCCGACCTCTGATTCCGTCTGCTCTGTTTTGTATGACAAGATAACCAAATCTGGATTCATGCTGGATCTGGCCTGGCGCTTTTGGAGAGGATGACCAGAAGCCCATCCAGTTCTCTCTCTCTCTCTCTCTCTCTGAATCTCTTTCTTTCCCTCCGTAACTGGGATTATCTCCCAGCTACATGTTCATCTGGCCTCTGGATCAAGGTTGTGGTCGAACACACACTTATACACAAAAACACAGGCGCGCACATAGGAACCAGGGGGGCGGGCCCCGTACTCCATAATACTTAATTTGCTTTAATTCATCTCCCCCCAAAAATAGACCTCTGCATTTAAATTGTAAAGTAGTGCCTCCCCTATGTCCTTGTGCACTGGCAAACTTCAACACACACAACCACAAGTTACCACGCACAGCCTACATGTCCATGTTTACTAGAATGTCAAGGTCAAAAGTGTACTGTTCTCTAACTTTATACCTAGTCCAGCAGAATGTCTGTTGTTTTATAGAAAAGTGTGTATAGGACACCATTAATCAGTATCCTCAACCTCCAACGTCTTCAGGACTAATTAATTCTGACAGGGTGCCCTGTCTCAGTGCAGTAATTCATGACACAGCCATGTATTTTTGTACATTTGATTTTTAGCTTAATTTTCTTTGTATCCTGCAAATAAATTCTGAATTAGCTCTTGCGGAAAGATAAATCCTGATTAATGAGAAATAACAATAATAATTCACTCAAGACAAGGCTTTGGAGATAAAAATCTTTCACAATTAGAGACAATTCTTCCGGGAACAGAGAAATATTGAAAAGGATATTATCCTTGTCTCACCCTGGGTAATGTTTACTATGTATACATGCCCCTCAGCTAATGGGAGTAAAAATTAGCTATGCCTTCATCCCAGTTGTGCTGTCAGCTTCTACCCATCATGCTTTGTGGTAATTGATTCAGCTCTTCTGGGAGGAAGCTGTTGAGATGTGGCATTCCAGAGTCGCTTTGTGTGACCTCATTAACTTTGGCAGTGTAAATGCGGCAAGGAGCAATGTCTGTTTGCGAGGGGGACGCACTGCCGTTTACCGCCACTCCTTCGATTTCCCTTTCGCGGCCGTGCATAAGGTTGGAGTCTGGGGGGGAGGAGGGGCACCCCCTTGGAAATCCTGCAATAACAGGTGTGTCAGGTTCCAGGAAGCGGCGAGAGGTTTCAGCTGTGACTAATTAGCGATAATGCTTAATGATGTTGACATTACTTGGAAGCTGCTCACCGAAGACTGGAAAGATTAATGTCCCATTCTCGAAATAGATGCGTCGGAAATTTCCAGAACGTATCATCGGCCCTTAAAAGCACTTTTTTTGGCGTCAAAAAGGCGGCGCGTCAGAAAGAATATTTACAGCACATGAGTGTGTTAATTCGCATAGACAGGAATATTAATGAATGTTTTACCTGGGCTCTGACAGTTTATTTATCGGTTATATTTGCAGAGCATGATGGTCCTCTGGTGTACCGAGGCTTCAGTGGATATCTTTATACACGCTCTGACTGCCATGCAGAGGTGGAAGTCCTGCTGCTTTTGCTGTCACCTTGTGTGCCAAAAACACCTCTCCAAGGACATTGTCTCGCCCAGGGATGTCCGAGCAAGAAGACCAAAAATGTCATGCATTCTTCGGGCATTCCAGCAGAGGGTGCTCCAGCACCCCGTGGATGAAAAGCTCCATCGGCAAGCCCTAGGAGTTTGGGCCCGGCGCTTCTGGAAGTTCAGGGCTGGGGGGTGAGTGTGTGTGCGTGTGGGGAGGGTAGAACACAGCTAGCGACCTGTCAACCAGGTCGTCACCGATTTAGCACTCCGGGTGCTGCCATGTGTCTGTTTACGCAAACTGTCTCCTATGAAACGTTTCTGGGGATCCCGTCATGAGGGCGGATCACGCCGCAGGAGGCCGTTGTTGTTTTTTTAGCTTTTCGGGGAACATATCCTCTCATTTACATGCAGTGACTTAAGTAACTGGGAAAAATGATGTGTACACTGCAGGAAACTTGAACTAGTCACTCCAGCTTTCATCTCTCTCTCTCTCTCTCTCTCTCTCTCTCTCTCTCTCCCCCTCTCTGCAAATATTCCCAGGTCTTCCATAATCATCCCGGGGCTTGTGGGTTTGTCTCTGAGGGCCTATTATATGGAACATGTGAGAGTCACACGGAGACAGTTAGCGGGAAAGCTGCTGCCTGTGAATCATAGTCTAAACCGCACTGCAGGTCTGGGTACAGGAGGCCCAGCCCTGAGGGAAGGCACTTAGCATCCCTCAGGGATACGGCGGCTCCGTCGCCGAGGCGATGTCGCCGCACGATGGCCGCCACCACATCGGGGGGCGTGCGCTAGCGAGGGCCTTCCCAGGAGTCATTCTCTCATTTTCAACAGGCCCCCGTGCGTGCTAATTGCCAGCTGGCGCCACGGGAGCCCGTCTCGATGGCGCACAGCTGGCTCTCGTCCGGAGATTACCAGACACGCTAGGGCGCTGGGCTCTTCTCGAGAAGTGTCCGCTCCTCTCACAGTGGCGGTGCGGGGCTGGACCACAATGGCTAACACTTCCCAAAGATCCCCAAATGGACCAGATGGAACCAGTACCGAGAATTCTGGTTTCTGATCCATCGCGTTCCCCCTCTGTGGGGGGTGGTGGTGAGGGTGGTAGGAGACAGAATCAGGGCTCTGTGCAGGGGCAAGCGGGGATGGATCAGAGCTGTATGCAAGGGGGGAGTGGGCAGAGTCATTGTAACTTGTCAGAAAAGGGGCGGGGTCAAGGGAAAGAACCAATGACGTGCAGCCAGCCTTACATGGAAATGACGGCTAGAAGCAAGTTGGAATGAGGCTGAATCCAAACTACAGGCAGCTGGAGACGGGTAATGCTAATAGCTTTAAAAGCTCATAATGGCCCTTGCCTGCCTGCTCACTGGAGTCAGGGCTGCTGTCTCGTGGCATCCTACAGGTAACAGTGGAGGCAACGAATGTAAAACAGCACGGAAGGCTGAGTTTGCAGTAACCAAGGCAACGCCATGCCCCCCCGCCCCCCCACCGCCACTAACTCGGCACATTCGCATGCTGGAGGTTCCACTCCCCGCTGGCTGCAGCTGCACTTTTTCGGAGAGATTGTGCCAAAGGAAAACAAACAGGTGGGACGTGTGAGTAATGGGAAGTCTCCCTGGGGGGGGGCATCTCAGTCTGATTGTTTATTCCAGCATTAGCATAAGTGGCATAAGCCTGCAGCGTTCATCCATGCTGCTACTGGAGCCTCTTTTCCAGTTAGACTTCTTCACCCCTGACCCCACCCATCCCAGGTCAAGGTGGCCCTACCCAAAATCCCTCATATATGCCAGTAGCTCTGTCCCACATACTTTCCACCACCACCTGTGTGCCCACCCTCTCTCTATCTCTGTGACCTTAGTACCCCCCCCACCACCAAAATGTGGTCACGCTCCAATTTTTTGTCAGACATCACTTACAGGCTTACTTAGCTCCACCCCTTTGTTATTTCATAAAGCTTGGCCCCACCCCTGACTTGAGCTCCACCCACTGACTTCCCATTCCATCATCACCCAAAGGTATACTTAGCCCCTCCCCTTGACTGCTATATGTACTCCCATGGCTCCTCCCCCCAGTCCTTATATGTACGTACGTATTTGCTTTAGTACTCCTTGCTGCTAAGAGAGCTGGAAGACTGACGCAGAGTGATATCGCACAGAAAGTCCCCCTGGTCTCGACACACACATGCTCTGCCTAAAATCTCTCACAACAACAAGCGATAACAGATGCTCGGCAGCTTTTATTTTTTTTACTGGGAATAGTGGTCCCTCGGTGAGCCATGGAAACCAGTATCATTATTCTGTCCTTCTGCTTCATCTGCGCTTGAATAAGAGAGGGCTGCACCAGTCACCCACACCAGTCAGAAAGAAGCATGATATTTACACAATCCGGCCACAAATGCACTAGTCTTACTGGAACTGTCTTTCCATTGGGGGCAATTATATTTCTGTGTATGCTTACCGGTGCAGGTGAAGAATTTGGATTCTCCAACGCTGAGCTCCACCTTATTCAGAGAGATGGACACCTGAAGGACAGCTGGGTGGAGAAAGGGAGGGGTCATAGGTCAGGGGGCGTGGTCAAGGCAAGATCTTGACATTAATAAAAAAACAATGTCCATGCAAAAAAAGCAAAGTCAAGTCCCCAGAGGAGAGACAAGTCCTTTTTCAGGATGTCACATGTGACATCCATCTCGTAATAAGAGCGGGGCTTAAAAACAACCTTTGATCTTCCCTGTCATGAAGCTCTTGATTATTTTGGCCCAGTCTTTGATTATTCTCTCCCTTTTACATAATTCTCCATTCAAAATACCTTCTGAAAAAAGCACAGAAATAAAGATAAGAAATGAAAAAAAAAAATTCTGAAACCAGGGTTTATTTGTTTAGCTGCACAATTGATCCACAAAGGTCAAAACTAATGGCTCAATGAAAACAATAAACATACAAATACATTTATACATTTTCTCAGACAACATGTCCGTCTGGAGCACTGCCTGTATATTAGTGGCAATTGTGTTGTTTTAACAAGTAATTTCCTCCCGCCCAGAACTTATTATTATGTTATTCTTGTGACGGCTGAAAATATTTCCCTTTGGACCAGGGTGAGGAGAAATGTAAAGTGATTTATGATTGACAAGAAGATATAAGTGCGCACAAACAGAGCTTAACATATTTGCACACACAGGCAGTCACACAACTTATAGGTATGAAAATGGGATGACAACATTAGGTGCAACGTCAGCTTACTGCCAAAAGAGGGCAATTATGTTCTGCCCTGAAAAAACCACAAATATTTATGAGCTTTAGGCCAATAGAAACACTTCATATAATTTTGTTTCCTGGTGTAGTTTTTCATATGGACAGTGAGACATGTGATGAGTCACCACTTGATGATGGTTGGTTGCCTTTGTTTGCAAGTTGGCATATGACTTTGCACCATCATGGTCCTGATCAGGGATGATTCTAGGCTTTTTGAAAATGGGGGGTATAAGAGGACCCTTAAATCATGCAGAGATGCTATTCTTATCATTAGGCAATGATATGTATTGGATTGGTGATTGACAGGGGAGGGGGCATTCCGGGAACCAATCAGCTTTCAGATACGACCAGTTCCCCTGTGGCTCTTTGCCATATACATCCCTGGTCCCGGTCTGGGTCTGTTCTTGGCTCTGTCTGTATTTGTGCGTTTATGTGCCACACTCTCCCTCCATGTCGAAAGAGGTCTCTGCCCAGTGCACCCCCACAAACCCTAATGTTTAGCAGGGTCAGTATCTAACCACGACTGACTGCTGCTATGGGCATGCATGTGCATTTGTGTTAATGTGTGCATTTGTGTGATGATAAAACATGCCATCTTGGCATCCCGCCCCGTGGGGGCAGAATGCTGCCTGGGTTGTAACCCCCCGCCCCTAGCCCCCTACCTTATGCCTCTGGGACAGACCTCTGAACTCCAACCATCTGGTCTGTCAATCAACACAGTTGGAGGGGACACCAAATTGCTCATACAATCAAAATCAATTCATTATAAACGTAATATGAGAGGAACAGGACTTGTTGCATATGCATTACTGTGATGGGGTGGAGCCAAAACAAACAAAAAAAATCTAATCTAAGTCATTAATATGAATTTCCCCCTGTTAATCTTTATGGGCATCGTCTTCATATTCTGGTTGGATTCAGCTCTGATGAATAAATGCCCATGTAAGCAGGAAATGGGAACACATCAGGCATTCAGAGGGAAGTGTGAATTTGGGTCCGTTATAAACAATTTACAGCAGTGCCGCGTATTGAAAGATATGGACCAGAACCTAATGGATCTGTAGTGGGGCATAAAGATATGGATGGTTTCTGCTTGCCCATGTGGCCGGTGGCTGTCTGACGTCAGGAAGACACAGCACCCCAGCCCGCCCACCCCCAAACCTCCATGCGGAGAAAATATGTCTCAATAAAAAGCCCATTATCAATCAGGCTTATCCAAGACGACTTCTCAGGCAGCCTCGGTGTCATGGACACATGATTAGGGTGGAGCATATGCACCCGGGGGGTAGGGGGGTGAGGTACTGAAACAGACTCTGGCCCTGGTAAAGAGCATGAGATCTTGCTCACTACTTTTCACATTTGATCATTTCATCCTGCACAGGAGCAAAACCAGAACCTCTCAAAGTTGCCTCTTGAGATGACCTCTGTTTAACGAGCTGCAGCATGAGTTTATGCTTATGAGAGTTTAACTTACACAAAATAGTACTAAAGGCAGAATGAAAAATCCATACAGAATGAAAAATGATTGCTTCCAAGACCTAACCAATCAGATTGCAGAGGAGGTGGGTCCATGCAACTAGCGGAGGTGGGACCAGGACATCTGATTGTTTGGTTGCTTATAGAGGGATATCTATCTATCTATCTATCTATCTATCTATCTATCTATCTAAAGGGTTGGGTTTGTTATTTCTGAGGCCCCCACAAAGTGTATTGGCTTTTTGTGGCCAACAGGGGGCCAAACCTCCACGCTGACTACACATGGCATCATTTGCAGCACTAGCCACCGAATGCGGCATCTTCCACCAGCTATGGCATGAATAAGTAACCAGACCGCTGGCAGATCAGAGTACAGCCGCGCTGTCACTCTGGGTTCAGGAACCGGTTAAGCACCCTGTCCCCCTCAGCACCCCGGAGTGCCAGAGGGCTGTCCCCTAGGACCTGCAGCTGCTGGATCGCCTTCACCCCACTCCCAGCATGCACTACAGGAGCCATGGGCCGAGGGCGATGCCTGCGGCTTTCCCAGGTTCTCTCAGAAGTCACAGATAATTATAGACCGTGCTGTCCGGCCGCTGGGTGCATGACTTGCGTTTAGTTAATTAGAGCTAAAATATGTGCTCCATGTGCATATATTTGTCGGAAAGCTCTGCAGCCTGTGTTCCATCCATTTGTAGCTGTTCATGCTTAATTAGAAGGCTGCTGAATGTTGGGATGTATTTCCGAATTTTCTCAAAGCACGCTGTTCGTAAACAAGCTCTGATGTAACCTTGGGCTTCATGGCCAAGGGGCGAGTGGTTGCTGGTACGCCAACCACTTCCTCATAAATGGGCGTGGGGCTCCAGAACAGGGTCACATACATACTGGGGTCCAGAGGCTGACGAGCCTCTCCTCAGAACACAGAGAACATGAGCTTGCCAGTGAGAATTCAACAGACAAGACATAGGCAGCGACATTTTAGAGAAATGCTGTCTGACTTTTTTGACTGTGGTCCCAGAAACAACAAACCCACTCCTGTGTGCTCCTGTAGATGATCCAGCAGCAATGAAAGAAACACGTGTAGATTAGCATTAGCAATGTGCCCCATGCTTCCTGAGACTGGCTCACCATGATCATGAATGTATCAGCAGTTATTGATGGGCTGATGAGTGAGCTGATGGCAGGGGATGCTTTTGAGAGAGGAAGAATACAGGCCAGACCATGTAGCCAACAGCATGAAGGATAAGGTCACCATGTTGAGTGACCATACTGTTCTTTTTTTGTTTTTTTGTTTTAACCAGTGACAGTCACCTAACTCAGATGGATCTGCCAAAACAACCTCTTGGGGAGATACTATTCACAAAGACATTGGCAGAGCAGGAAAGTGGAAACAACATGCAACTAGCTAATTAGAGGGTTAAGGAAAGGTGACCGTCGGTGACAGACAGGGATGACAAGTGCAACGGCCTTAGTGCTGTGGTCTGTCCGGGATGCCCTGAGCGATGATGTAATTCAGTGCCAACCACGGTCGGTGACCAGTGATGGATGCAGGGAGAGGTTGCAATGTGGGACTGTCTGGATGGGAAGAAGAGCAGAAGGCTGGCAGAGGTCTGGACCAGCCGTAGCTGGCTGGCGAGGCACGGACAGCGGGAAGATGGAGTAGCCAGATGGAGGAGCATGAGCCCTGGGCGAGCAATTTGCCGCTAGCGTTGGAATGAAATTATTTCAGATCGACTTAATTAAAATGAATCCTGCTAAAATGGGCCTGAAAGCCCCCGCAGTGGTGCTCATGTTAACCAGTTACCTGTAGCTACACGCATTACACCGTTTACCGTAAACATGGCGTCGTCGCGGGAACCACTCATTCGCCAATCACGGCGTAATGAAGGAGGCCTGCCCTTGCCAATCTGGATTATACCAAAATGTCATTATCCTCAAGTGATTGACTCAGTGTGATTTGCTGATTAATTAAACGTTTCGCTCAGGATCTGAAGTATCAGGGCTTGTCATCAGCTCATTAAAGTTTCCATCTCAAAATGTCATATAAAACACAGAAAAATCACTAAACATGTCCGTATTTTTTGTTTGGCGTACGATTAGATGGTGTATTGACTCCTTTGGTATGCATAGCTAAAATATTTCAGTTTAAATAAGATGTTTATAAGGAATTTATGAAGACGTGCATTTAAGGTACATCTCTACTTTAAACAGTGTCTCCTCCCCACATAAAACTGGAATCTCAAGTTCCTGGAGTCTGTTTTTGCTGGTATGGGAGACATCTGATCCTGCACGAATGACTCATTCAGGATTTTCTCTCCAGATTCCCTCAGGTCCTCCAGTAAGCCTCAGCTAGACAGAAAGCAGTGCCCAGCCAACTGCCGTACCTGCAGTGTCACCTCCTGAGACTGTCATGCTATACCAAGTTCTATAATATGTAAATACTTAGCACAAACTCTGTGTGGCCCGCTTTGCAATGCGACACATCCTACAGGAATACTTTCACTCATCTCACACTTCCATGCTCTATGAAATATTTTACGCTTTGGCTACCTAATCTGGAAATCTGGATAAACATCAGATATCTACAAAAAGGCCCCGATTTTGCGAAAAACATCCCCTTCCAAACTTTTCGAATTATTGATTTTCTAGAAGCTGTAAGACTATAAAAAAAATATAAAGATCCAAATCCATACATTTTTTGTGGAAATGTATAAATACATCGTTGATCACTTAACATACAAGAGGTGATATCATATTACAGTAGAATTTGCTACAATATATTTTACACAAAAAAAAGATAATTATGTTTTGTTTTGACAAGGGATACCACAGAGATTTATTTTTTGTGAGAATATAGACTCAGAACATCATTACTATGAAGCACTGCTACAGACAACCTCTGTCTGTGGTGGACACTGCCTCCTAAAGCTCTCTACCCAGATTCCCTCAGTTACTCTGTGACATTGAAAGTCCCCCAAGACAAATATGGTGATTTTTAATGACAGGTAAATACAACATCATGGAAACCTTTTTGCAAACCGTGGCATTTCTGAATCCTCCAAGGTAAGCGATCCTGATCCTGGGGAGTGTCCCATAACAAGCCTGCATTCAGCTATATAAAGTGTCATATAAAAGGTTAAATCTTATTCAGTTTGCTTTATATTCCCCAGCCTATTTGCAACCAAGGACACCAGAAATAAGATGTTAAAGTGAGATCAGGTCAGTCGTATTTGCAATATCGTGTTTATAGTGTGTTTTATTTTGGAAATACTTACTGTCCCTGAAGGTAATATAAGGTATTGCTGCCCAAACAAACACACTTTTCTAATTAGGGGAGATTTCAGTGGAAGAAAGTTTAATTAGTATCAAAATTAAACCCCATCTCTCATCCATTCTGTTACTCGTTCTTTCTGTCAGCCTCCACCATCCTCCCAAGACGAGCTCATTAAACCGAGGGATGGTGCGTCATTCTTTGGGAGAGAAATGGCTACTTTGGCCACCTGGACCTATTGTGCGCTGGTGACGTGTTTCAGAACCACGGACAGCGGCGGGCGGTGCCGTCTTACTCATCCGATATCACCGGAACTAGAGCTCACTCTCCCTCCCTCTCCCTTTCCTCTCTTTGTTGTCTCCAGGGCTCAGCTCATTAGAGCGTCTCCTCAGGTGGAGGAAGGAACTGGACATGGGATGACTTAGTTACAGAGCTGAAAGAGCAACAGAAACGACTCACTCAGTCCAGCCCTTGTGTTGCTCATACAATCAAAATGAATGACCAATGCATTATTTATCTGTAGATCTATTCAGATACATTAAACAACTCAACTGCCTTTGATCACTGAACATGTACCTCTATGTCCACATTCATCCTGAATGGAGCTTTTAACATTACTCATAGTATTTCTAACTGCCTCGATTTCAGAGGCAATTAAAGCTCTAATGACAACATTCCTAATAGTGTTATTAGAGGAACTGTTAGTTATTGTCTCATTACTGTGGTATTAAACAGGGTAAACATAATTCGGTGGGGTCTAATTATTTGAGCGTGAATTTTTGTCTGGGTGCCCGAGAAAGAGATGCAATAAAAATGGCAGTGACCTTTGAAAATGAATGCGGGCGACTGGGGGATAGAGTCTGTCTCTAGAGTAGCTGCAGTCATTCATCCACTCCCTCGGTCCTCGTCACTGCATCTATTATTGGGTCCCCTTGTTGTGTCTGAGGCCCCTTGATGTCAGACCATGAACAGCCACAAGGGTCTAGCAAATGTGAACACTCTGTACATTATTTTTTTTCTGTATTCCTCTTTACCCAAAGGTCTTCTGAAAACTGGAAACTATTTCACCCGAACGGATCAAAGAAAGACCAGGCATCATTTACCATGAGAAAAACAGTCACGTGACTGGCTACTGTCTTTCCTATGGGCAGATTTTATGGACACATAAATCTGTTAACTGTTATCAGTCAATGCCTCAAATTCTCAAAATCAGAAAGAACTTCAGCACACTCTACTTACCTGTAAAATCGTGGGACACACAGCAGCACTGAAGCTGTGAATGGCATCCTGAGCCATTTTTCATTCTGATTACTGAGCCATACAACTATGTTGTAAGCCTACTTTTGTCTACTTTTGCAGTGTTCTTTGTCTAAGTTCTTTGTCTGCTTGACCTTTGCTTAAATTAACCAAAAATTACACAATCGGTTGGTTCGAACATTTCCTGTGCTGTTCTGTTGACAAGCACGCAAAAAACCTTTAAATCTCTGGGAACCACCTCACCCAACCCACACAA
Organism: Cyphomyrus plagiostoma; assembly: GCA_019775915.2. Lineage (NCBI taxonomy): Eukaryota > Metazoa > Chordata > Actinopteri > Osteoglossiformes > Mormyridae > Cyphomyrus > Cyphomyrus plagiostoma. Next base: position 49,795,510 of record JABFEA020000001.1, read on the forward strand.
GCCCCCGTAATCTCAGACCTTCCTTTCCTTAGTCCCAGAAACGTAAAATCAATGCTTGCTGAATCCCAGCAGAAGCATATGAGGATCCAGGCATCTATTTCTTTAGAACTACCAGAGCAGCCTAAACCTGTGATAGTCAGACAGAGGTCAAGAGGATGAATAGATCAATTAATGAACACTTCCGGGTCATTGTTAGGCATTTTAAGATACAGGGTCATGGGTTATATGTCAGCACAGCTTGAGTGAGATACTTAACCTGCATAATATCCAGCAACATAATCTGAAGAAAAATGAAAGAGATTTTGTGATAAACAAGATGGGAAATATTTCTATGAATGAAGAAATAGGTTATTGCTGGGTCCATATACTAGGATTTTACATAACCCCTTTGATTTAATCGAGGTCACCTGTCAGTCATAACCAGCATTGTACACATGAGGAAAGCTCAGGGTCAGAGACAAGGGTTAACCAACATTCTGCACTACTGTGGAGTAGTTGGGGTTAAAGATTATATGGTTATATGGCTATACTGGTCACGGGATTTGAACACACAACCTTCTGGAGAAGGGCATTGGTCCTTAACCTGCTGAGTGACACACTACACCATTACAATCCTTTTTTCTTAAACCCTTGCTCTGGATTTTCAATGACCTGCAGATGACTGCACCCTGTAGCTGCGATAGAACAATATTCTCCCATCACACACAGTAAGCGTGGGCACACACACGCCAGGCTGGTGGCTCAGGATTCTGGGAAAGACCTTTGCTTGTTGTCTGTGCTGTCACTCTTTAAGGAAGTGAAGCGAAAAGGAGGGTCTTTGTGGAGTAACAACAGCATCTTCAGCAGGGTCCCGCCAGACCCCATCTCGTCAAGGTCTTACTCCAATCAGGCACACTGGGGTCTCGGATTGGTAATGAAACCAGCACCGCCCTTAAAGTCTTTGGCTGCTTATGCCTGATTAAATATTTCAATCCACCGTTTGGCCTGTTTCACTCTTTCTTCACATATAATTGTAACATGTCTCCAGCTATGCTACATAAAATCAATGAGGCCAGTAGGTTAAATACTACATTAAAATGTACATTCAGCTCCCTCTCTCCTTTGAAAAACTGAACTATATGACAATGTGTCATAAATTAGAATTAGTTACTGTAGGGAAAAAGCTCCTTTAATTATTTTTAATGAACATCCTGCATTTTTCTCAGGATCTTGTTATGATTACTAATATTCTGTTTCCCTTTGAGAGCGGAGATTTCCGAGGTTTATTAAAGAGCAGTTTATACTCTCAGGCAGCTCGAAAGGCTGCTCAGGTTTATTAGTTTACTTGAGTCACGGCATAAAGAGGGGCGTGTTTGTACACGATAGCGGACGATAAACCTGAAAGATGAAACACAATATATGCATGGAAAGAGTGTGATAACAGGGGAATTGGCAGACATATTGTGTCCCTAATGAACAGCTAAAAACCCATTTGCTGGTAACACCCCCACGATACATAAGTATATATTTAAATCAATTCCCTTTTAACTTCAATGATGCATTTTATTTACCATTTGTACAAGTGCATTGCAGTGCTTCTTTTCACATATCCCATCTTGCTCTCCTTTTTGAGAAATATACACATGAAAGCAAAGCTTGCGGTTGAACCGCAGGGTCGGCCAGCATGCAGCGATGCTGAAGCTCAAGAGCCCGATGACAGAATTGGTCCGCTGGCCGCAGGATGCAAACCGCCAACATTCCGATCGCGGTCACAGCATCCCACCCCACTCCCAGTGCCTTCAGTGGGTGGCGTGGGATTATACACCATTCATTACGTTAACCCAAAATGAATATGAATCCCCACAAATGTAGCTATCCTGCTATATGCGCTTATGCATGTATACATGCATGTGAGAAGATAACAGGCATTTCCTCTGCCAAACTCTTCCCTCTGATTTTAAACTCTCTGCTGCCTCCTCTCCTTTCAGCACTGCAGTCGAACAGGAAGGGCTTATGTTGTCAGAATTAGCATTGTAGCTGTGTCGATTGTGCCCACGGGACACAGGTGTCAGCGATAAACACGTATACGTGTCAATCCCTCAATGCAGCACGGAGTCACAACACAGGCCCTCAACCTGCCTGTCAGTCAGCACCTTCAGCTGGGCTGAACCCGTAACCTGGGACTGGTTTTAACTAGTCACGAGTGTCTGCGGCCTGTTCTCATTTATTACCTGACAGCTAATAACCGCATAGAAGCTAAAGCTGTCAGGTTGGACTGCAGGCCAAAATGAATTAAAATAACATATCGCTCAAATAAAATGAATGGGGGAAAATGTGAATGGGTGATGGAAAATTACAGTGCCTTTAACTGGTAATGCATGCTAATAAAATAATTAACAGTCGGTATAAATTTTAATGATCGCATTCTTGTTTACAATACGCCGGGAAAATGGCCCTGTGCATCCCCACCCAGCGCATGGTGTGACAGGGTCACTAAATATTAATATCAGGCTCCCTCACTAGGAGACTCCCTGGGTGCTGAATTATGTTAATCGCCGCATTCGAAATGACTGCGTCTTTTTCCGAAGCGAAATCTAATCGAACCAGTTTAAATTGTCGTTCAGAGAATAAATCCTGTTACCTGTCACTCTTATCTGCTGATTCATAATAATTGCCAGGCAACCCAGGGGAATATGCACAGCATGTAATGGGGAATCTGCAATACTTTACAGTCTATCTCTTACCCATATTTACTGAGTTAATTGTATCGATAACGGGCACTCCTGGATGTTAGCTCGTAACTAACCGTTCATGGCTTATGGTTGACTAGTTAGACACAGTCAGGATAATCAAACTAAGCTGTAAATGCACGCTGATCATATTCATGTAAACTAAAGTGACCCCTATCTGACCTTTTATGTTAAAAACTACAATATCTACTTATCACTTTTACTCATCTCTGTCCAGTATCTTGTGTACAATAGTACATATTGTATTCACTGTCTGTGTTATGCGCTAATTATTATGTTTGTCTACTGTCATGCTGTCTCCAACATTAGCAAGATGTGCCAGCAAAAATTTTCCACCGACCTTGGCTCTGTCAATACAGATTCTTATATACTGTACACATCTCTGGTTACAGTCTTTGTCTTGCAAGAATTAGTGTAACACTCACTGATCTGATTGAGGCAGAATAATCCATCCATGGACAGGATTATATATTATTTAGGTTGCTTTAATTGACATTATTGTTAACTATATAGCTAGACAGGGCATTTACACATCAGTACACTGGAAAATAGTCCTCCCAAGACCCAAAAGCTGGGATACGGTTTCAGATCCTGAACACGACTTACTATCACAGCACGCTATGAATGTCCTACACGATGGTGAGTGAAACTGAAGAAAAGTTTTAAAGATGCAGAGAAATGGGCACGATTTAGCACTCCGTCCACAGTGAGACAAAGGGGAGCGTCCGGCCTGACAGGAAGCATGAAGGTAATAAAGGCAATTAATCATCCGGGCCACTTCCTATCCAGAGTCACGCGGGCATCTGCGGCCCCGGAGGAGGATGCATGGATCGAGCGCTCCCTCCCAAGCTTGCGGGAGGGGGGGGGGATGCTGAGAATTACTCACCTATCTGCGGGGGGGGCCCTGATATAGAGACAGGGACGACCTTCGCTGCTCCTACATTTCCCTATGTGATAAACCTCATTACCATTGATCCACTTTAATGGACACATAAACATCTGCGGTGGCATGACAGTTCCCGAATGAGATGAAAGAGGCGCTGATCATCCGTATCGATGGGAAGGGGTTGGACTCCCCCCACCCAACCTGACGCCCCTGGCACACCACGTCCTGCTTCCCGCTGATTAAATTTCAGATATCATACCTGCTCTGAGATCACAGTAATTAGATTTGTTGGATACTCAGTGGAAAGACCTGAAAATTAGGATAGATTGCAGGCAAGCTATATTTTCTTCTGATCAGAAGGTCACCGGTTCAAATCTCAGGTCAGCAGAGTGACTTCACCGTTGGGCCTTTGAGCAAGGCCCTTAACCCCCAATGGCTCAGAGACTGTCTAATCCTTCCTTCTCAACACGTATGTTACGCTGGACAAAAGCATGCACGAAATAAATGAAATGTAAAATGTGTTCTGTAGAAATGCACGATTATGATGTCAAATATGGTGTGGAGCTGAGTCGGATCAGGTATCAGATTTAAAACATCTACATTGAATAAAAATATATACTCAATGACGAAAAAAGTTAAGCGGTGGAAATGAAATGAATCTGCATGTGGTGAAAGGTCATGTGGCTGTATCACAGTGAGTATAATATCATATCAAACAGACAACAGAGTTGGCATTATGGGCACACTGCTAGTCCCCTGTCACCCCCCCAACCACACCCTGGGCCTGGATTCAGGAAGTGATACGGTGCCATTGTATCCTCTCCTGTGGAAAGTCAGCCCACAGCCGTTGTAACTGGCCCTCGAGATCCTGCAGATTGACACTGGGTCTGAGTTCACGTCCAAGCTGATCCCACACGTGTTTGATTAAGGAAAGATTGGGGGACCTGGCTGGTCTGAGAAGGACCTCAACATGACGTAAGAGATAAGACATGCAGATGCAGGATGTCACTGACATAGTGCTGTGCCGCCAGGGTCCCCCAGATCACTACCAGAGATGGCCTTAAGTCATACCCTATGGCTCCCCACACCATGATGTCATACCGTATGGCTCCCCACACCATGATGTCATACCGTATGGCTCCCCACACCATGATGTCATATCCTATGGCTCCCCACACCATGATGCCAGGAGTAACAGCGGTGTCTCTCTCCACAACATTGGCAGGATTGGTCCTCTCCCCTCTACGCCGTCATATACGCACACAACGGCCATCCGTGATAATGCAGAACTGAGATTCATCGCTGAACATGGTACGATGCCACTCGCCATCAGTCCATGCCTCTGGTTATGGTACCACACCAAACGCAGCCATCTTTGTGCTGGTGTTAATGGCAGCCTACATATGGGATGGTGAGCCTGTAGTCCGGCTGCTGCCAGTCATCGAGACATGGTGCAGGATGGCACGGGGTGATGTAGAGAGTCCAATTCTTGTGTCTGGATGGCAGGCGCAGATGCCATGGGATTCTGTAATGCTTGGCACACAATATGACAATCCTAGCTGTGGTCTGTCTTGGGCGATTGGAACCCTCAGATGCCCACTGGTTCCAACATTGGGCAACTGTGATATCTGCATGCCCCAAATTCCAGGCAAAGGCACAATATGACCACCCGGCCTCATGCAAACACACAATGCAAACTCACAATGCAACCTCTATCAAACCCCATCAGTGCTGGTAATGCTGTCAAATGTACCTTTGAGGCATCCTCTCTGTCTGGTGACTGGACATGCCAGCTCCTTGCAAATCAAATCTTTTACATACCCATCTCTGATCTGCACGTGTACGAAATTACATCCAAATCGGACCATTACATCTGGGGGATTATCTTTTTTTGTCACTGAGTGTACATGGTTGCAGCAAAATACGGAATAATAACAATTACTGAAGCAGCATACTCCTGCTCGGGTTTGAGCCCTTTGGCTTTTCAATAGAGCTGGACATGACCTTCGCTCTGCTGAAGGCACTAGTCCTAGAGGAGCATTCCGGTGAAGGGTGAGGAGAACTGTGGAGATTTGTGGGAGGTTGGAGAAGGGTGCCCAAATACAAGGGACACACTGTCTCACACGGACGTACTAGCTGAGCCAGACTACAAATGCTAAGTGCAGAAGGTGAGAACCCAGGGGAATTTATTTCCTGTTCCTCCACTTATTGTTATAGAACACCATCTAGGATGAGCTAGTAGGCTTCTTGGTAAAGAGCCGCAGATCGCAGCACTGAACATTCAAGGAGCGCTTTCATGGATTTGATGGGAAGGCTTGAAGCTTGACGAAGCTCTGTGTTTAACACCAAACTCTGAAAAAAGGTCTGAAACCTGATTGCACTCTGCATTTTACACTACACTCAGAAAGAAGGCCTGAAGCCAGACGATAGTCTACGTTTAACACTATACCCTGAAGTTGCAGGCTTAGAATTGCTGAAAAACAAAAATGAAAGCTAGGGAAAATAAAAAAAAAACAGCAGCCATGAGCACAACATTGGTCAGTAGCTGTTGAATCTAAAGGTTGGATGCAGGTCACAATAGCAGCGGAGTCCAACTAGAATCTATTACATTCCAAAGAGCTGAAACTTAGGCCTTAAAAATCATAGACATATACCACACAACAGTACTGGGAAACTGTTCAGGACTGCGACTATAAAATGATAAGAAAATAAGACTAGATTATAAATTACAATCATAAAAACTTAGGCAGAATCACCAGGGGATTGCATGAGTGAAAATAAATGGGATCCCTACTGTGTTTTTCTCTGTGGTATTTAATGCAGATGGACTCGCCTCAACAGCACGACACCACAGCTGAGAGCTCAGTCGGATCTCAGGACGTCAGGATCCTGCTCTCTCTGCTCGCCAGCCGAGAACATTAACGATAAAGAGATTAGGCGGCGTGCTTTGGATTGCTTTTGCCTTCCTGTCACCCGCAAACAGGAAGATGTCATTCAAGACCGTATTTTTAAAAACTCCATTACACAATGGATATCTGGCACTGCAGTTTACTCCTAAATAAAATGCTCACACTTTCAGCAGATAGTTTCCAGAATCCCCCTTATCTTTGCTACTGTGTACTCCATATAGAAAAGACAATTTTATCCTTATTACTGCAAAAAAAAAAAAAAAAAAACATCAGCACCCACAGTATTGAATCTATTGAATCGGGATGCAATTTTTCCCTCATCCCACATTGGCCATAAGTAGGCTGTAGGCCCCTCAACTTCGCCCCCCTGCACAGCCCAGATCACTTGTTAAAAGATGAATGAATGGATGTTTCCCTCTTTGCATAATTAAAAAAACAAGCTCTGTGTGTGCAAGTATAAGCTGTACAAAGAAACAAAAAGGATAATTTCATTCCTAAAAGGTTATGCTTTTTTCCCGGTGGGGGTAAAATTATAACATGTAAGTAACCGGAAGAATATTGAAAATTACAGCTGAAAGGAAATTAATTTAATGGCACTAACAGATGCTGCCATGTTTAATACCTAAACTGTTACTAAAATCTGAATATTACATAATTTATATATCATGGATGGCGTTTACCAAACTGTGAATGTGTTCATCTCATTGGTACAGTATTGACAGAAAATTTAACTAATGGGCTAACAGGCTAAGATCTATCTCCTTGCTACTGAGATGTTCAGAGGACATCTGATGCATGGACCTAATCTCCGAGATGCTTCATTTGACTATTCTGTAATACTGGGGGTTAAAATACTTAAAATGCCTCTTCCCCCAAACAAAGATGATGAGATAGGTGCTCTGTAGCACTAATACCCACATAGACCTACGATAACAAATTTGTTCTTAGCCAAAACAGTGTCCGTGATGCAACCACAAGTTTTTGTATGATAATATGTGTATGTAAGATATGGCTGATGCAAGAATCCATCCAATTTCTGTACCCACTTGCCCTGTTCAGGGTCACAGGGGACCAGAGCCTGTGGATGCAACGCAGGGAACATTCCAGGACAGGGCACCAACCCATTTCTGGGCACACTCACACCTGCACACCAACAGGCATGATACCTCTAATTCACCTTAGCATGTTTTTGAACTATGGGTTGAAACTGAAGGAAACCCCACAACAAAATAGGGAGAATGTGAAGACTCAATATTTCTCTCAAATGCTGAAGCATGACTTCAAATTCGTTAGTTGGGTTAGTATGTGCTGCCAGAGGCTTTGCGATGTAATCAAGGAGAACCAGTAAGAAGTGAGCCAACAGGAAGTGAGCCATCTAGTCTGTGATTGGCAGTAAGAGATAATTCTGCCCACCCAAAGGTGGACTTGAAGTCTCACTTTCGTGATGGCTAATGGTCATTGAGGGGACCCTCATCCTTCCCATACAGGTACATGTTGTGAAGGCTTCAAAGTAGAATTTGCAGGATAACGTATGATGGCTGCATGACAGCTGCTGGCACCTCAGCAAAAGGAATCTACATGACTGTGTGGTGTTACGTTAAGCTGTAGATGAGAGGGTCCTATTCTCACTCTCGCTTGATGTATAGTGCAAAGTTCGTGCCAGACTGTAACATTCAGATATATGCCACATGTTCAGAGACACACCTGAATAAACTATTTATTTTTAGAGAGCAGCTGAGTGAAAAGACTGGACCACCAATTCCAAATGGGTCATTTCAGCATGTAGGTACGTTAATCTCCAAGCGCAACACTGAAGGTGATTTCCTTTTCTTTGACCTTCAACATCATACGAGGTGAACACTTTTCAGAGAGAAAAGAATAATGATTTGCGTTTCAAAGGCACTGGCTGTACTTTCTTTTTTAATTCTATATCTAAAAACTGCCGCTAAATCCAGACTGGGGATTCTTAATCTGGCATGAAATGGACTTTAGGCTAAATGGTCAGAGCATTACATGGTATATCATGGTGCTTCCAGCTTGGTGTGTTCACTCTAGTTAAGAAATTTATCCAGGCTCCCATATGCAGATTACGCAATGTGTTACACCACCTCAACTCTGTTGTTCCATTATTAGCTCAGATCGATCCTGAACGGGATGATCATTACCTGCAAAATATGCCATTTTCACAGATTTTCAAATTTACAGAAATGGAATTTCCGCACTTGCCTACAGCCACTTTCTGAATTTATCTATGGCTACAGACATGCATACATTTGTGAATCTGTATGGCAGGCAAGTCCTCATAGCTTGTGTTGATGATGGCTCAATGGGACTGGACATTATACATCACACTCTACCACCTGCTTCAAACTGTTCTACACGTTCTAGAAAATTCTACACTGTATATTGTAAAGTACTGTGAAGTACTGCAGTTTGCTTTGCCTTTGTTTATCTTTGTTATTTACCAATCTATTTATTTTTATGTAGATATCCTAGTTGTATATGGCTATGTTTTTTCAGGAACCAAATGAATGAGCAATGCATATATGTGATTATCCTATAAAGTATAGAGGACAATAGTGGAGAGTGAGGGGGGTGGTTCCTGATTGTGAGGTGGCCCCCCAAAAAAACAGGAAGAACTTGTGAACTCCTCATGATTGCGGAGCTCCGAACCTGAATTCGAACCCACAACAAGCGAGACAGGAAGCACTCCTGATCCCCACCAACCGAGTGAGACTCCTGCTGGGAGGAAACATGTAGAACAGTATGTAAATGCATTCTGACATAAGTATGTTGAGAATGACCCAGAATGCAGGAAATGGAATTCTTCACTGACTTACACAACAGCTCAGAATTTCCTGTCACTGACTTGCACCGCGACACAAATAATTCATCACAAAAAAGCTCCTATTCTATGACAAACAAAACAATGCAGAATGATTACATATGATTAATATTTAGCCAGCTGCAGGGATTTTTTTGGTCGGATCGCCACATTCGGTACAATGGGTCGAGGTTATGATGGAAGCCTTTGATCTTCCACACGTAATACTGTCTCTGAGATTTGTGTTGGGTGAGCCTGCGCAATGACATATGCGGCAATATCTAGACAGAATGGAAACTCACGTCAGAGAGATTGGCTATATTAATTCCTCCGTGTGTGTAAAATATCTCACCTCTGACACTAATCCTTAGACCAAGGCTTTTTGCAAAGGCACTCTAGCAACTTTAGCAACAAAACTGAATAAATAACTCCAAAGACTGGCTGAAGAACTGAAAATTTGACTAGGGAACTTGGCAAAGAAGTCCATCACAGAATCTTGCTGAATTGAAACGATTTATTATGTGACATCACCAACTAAAATCATCAGAGAATTAAAAACTGCTATGTGGACCCTACAGATGAAGGTCATAAGTACTGTGAAAAGCTTCCACCGTCACTGCTGTTTGTGTTGTAATGTGGTCGTGGAGAACACTATTTCATGACACTGCATATCTGTGCATAGATGGTATGACAATAAAGCTCACTTGACTTGCCTTGACATTTTTTTCTGCAAGAATTGACAGGAACATCCTCAAAGCAGACTTGGACAAGAGCCAACTTGTTTTATTGAGCAGAAACTTGTACGGTCATGGTCTGGAAAGTTTTCTGCAGAATTTTTTGGATGTCAGTGGCCTACTGGAGTCCGGGGGGGGGGGGGGGGGGGGGGGGGGGGGGGGGGGGGGGGGGGGGGGGGGGGGGGGGGGGGGGGGGGGGGG
>JABFEA020000001.1:49805892-49840225 GCA_019775915.2 Cyphomyrus plagiostoma
ACCTGCCTTGTTAGAAGAACATCTACATTCATTTTAAATGTTTTTGGACTGATGATGTTTGCAACATGGAGAACTTATAATTTGACCTCGTCTGCTGGAGCGGGAGATGGACAAAACGACCGGTCGATCCAGGAGAGACGGCAGTCTGGCGGGGATTCACTGTTCACCGAAGCATCACCCTGCCTTGGAAACATCAGAATGAGGAACTGACAGCACCTGAAGTCCCCGCAGGATTCAGGTCAAGGACCTATGAGGCCCATGAGCCATTTTCCAGGAATTTGAGTGCAACCTCTCCTAGTGCAAAACTGTAAAAACAGTTAAACTTTGGTTGGACCCCAAGTAGAAGCCGAACAATGGGAAAGAATTTGCATAAAATCATTCGTCTCCACGCTACCTCCCCCCCCCAGTCCACGTTGGATAGTAAAAATTGAGCTTGACAGCCTTTATTACACATCTTTACATTTACATTATATTCAGCCCTTTTGCTGACACTTTTGGCCAAAGCTATTCAAACCTCATATGGCTGCATTTCTCACCATAACAGTTCAAGAGTTCTGGGGCAGGACCTCCCTTGCGGCTTGAACCAACAACTTTCAGTCCATATTCTGTATGTCACGGAGAGGATCGAGCCACACAGCTCTGGTCCAACTGCAACCTGGTACTGGTCAGGCGATTAGATGACATAAGCAGCCGCCTAGGACGGTTTATTCGGAGGGGGCAGTGACTTAGCTAACTGATTGCATTTTGTCTCTGATAGGGGGGGTACCAGTGGTGAAGCTTTCCTCGGGTGCCACATAGGCTCTGACTGGAATTGTTTGCGACTCCCTATGTCTTTCCTGCAGCTTCCTGACCCCTCTCTGTGAAAATGGTTGGACTACGGAATTTGTAGTATCTCCTGTTGTGAAGACTGTCCCAAGCTTGTGGGGCCATTGTCATTGACCCCCATCCTCTTAGTTGCATTAGAGTGGGGGAAGATGAAGGGTATGTTAGTTTTTTTACTGGAATATTTATTTTAACATCTCAGGCAGCTGGACTTGCCCCAGGGAACATATTGCGAAGTATTACCTGAGCAGCAGTGTGGCTAAGCACAAAGGGCTTCACAGATCCAGGGGGAAAAAAGAGTGAAATCCAATGCGCTCTGTGGGAAATCATTGTACATAACCTCCTATGAACTCACAAAAGTTTTTGGAGCTTTGCAATAAAGGGCAACAGTAGGAAGCAGAGGTTTTAAATTATAGGTGTTGTAATACACCAGCTCCAGGAATGAGTTACGCCTTGTATATGCATCAGTCTCAAAGTATTTTAGGTCGCCCTGCGAAAGAGGCAGCAAAAAAAGAAAGTAATGTATGAGTCGTCAAGGCGCCCTTTGCAGAATTTGCCGGACTTAATGCATCACGTGTAATGTATCCTGAGTCTGACCTTCTTTCATCTCACCTTATCCTAAGCTCAACTGATTGTCAGAAGGTGTCATTCAATGGAAATTAACCCCCATGCCCCCCCCCCCCACAGTGATACTCATGGCCATATTCGCTGAGGACAGCTAATTGCCTGGCACCGTGCGGCTGCATTCTGGCCCTTCGGCTTTCATGGTGCCCCCAGCCACTTATCCACCTCTCTCCATTTTTTTGTCCTTTTTTTTCTGGATCCTCCCATCCTCTCCGAGCGTCCACCTCATACCCCACTTCCCCGCTTCTTTCAGCTCTTCTCCTCTCTCTCTCTTTCTCTGCGTGGTCTTTATGATTCTCTCCCATCTCCCATCACAAAGCCCTCCTGCATATGTGTCACATATACTGGCACCGTTGACCGCTGTCATTTTCTGGGACTGGCTATTAATACACATCTGAGGCAGTTGGCTACACAGCATCTCCCCCTTTCCTTAACATACCACACGCCTCTCCCATTCCCTCTCTCTGCTGCTCTATACAAAAACCCATCTCCGCCCATTATGGTGAATCAGTGAATACTGAAAAGTAGCCTAGTTCTGTGTGGTTCCTCTTGGCGCAATGGCTTCTCCCCTGAAAAAATAGCTTCTGATCGAGACCTGAGCCTGTTTCCATCCATTAAGCAGAGATTCTTTCCATTTGTTAATCATTTAATAGTCGGAATTATCCACACCTTGCCTAGCCTATATTAAATGGATGTCACATATGGGGAAGGGAGGCATACCTAAGTGTTAAGATGCTGTATGGCAAACTTTGCATCTCTGCAAACCTTTAAATGGAGTGGGTAGCAAATGGCCATCTGCAGTTCCATTATGTCACCACCCCCCATTGGAATAATTCCCCCTCAGCCGTTTATGGACCCACATTATCTGACAACATATATTCCCTTCATTAGCCCTGTTTCTTGTGCCTGCACAATTACATATTAAATTCATGTTGACATCCAAAGTAATCTAATGTAAATAGCAATGCTTTTAGATCAGGGGAGGGTAAGAGAATTAGTACAGAACTGACAAGACTAGCCAAAGCCTTGCTTGGCCAGTCAGCCTGTGTCTTCCTGAAAAGTACAGAAACCCATATGCTGGAAGGGGGCCTTGCTGAGGAACCGTGATGTTTGATTTACTGCCGCCGCTTTCGTAGATAATTCACAGTCAGTTGCAGTCAGTTGCATTCGGCAGAAGGAGGAAGAATGCAGCTGCTGTTGTAGATCTGACCCCCTGACTGTGAAGCAAAGGACGTTCCTCTGAGTGCAGTACACAGTTCTGGCCACTTTGGTAAATATCAGGTGGTGTAAATGGATGCACGGTATGACCACGCACGCCATCATGAACACGGCTGTCTGCCTTGCACATATGCGATGCCATAATCCTCAGCATAAGCCTGGTCAATGGTAGTGTGTGTTTTTGGGAATGACAATTCAACGCTCGTCTCCCCAACCCATGACCCCCCCCCCCCCCCAACAGCACCACGCACACGGATACGGAGGGCAGCTGAAAACAGAGCGTTCAATATTTGACATTCCCAAGTAGGAATTATTCCCAGCCATGCAGCCCTATGTGGCACTGTAACAGTTGTCCAGGGTGGTTCACTATCATTTGTGGGTACTACAAGCCCCTTCCATATTTAGGGGGTACGGTACAACAATAGAATGAAATATGTATGGATCAAATTTTAAGAAAAGAAATAAGAAATATATATTTAAATAAATATATAAAAGCACGACTCTTAGCGGAGCTGGCCAATAGGGAATGGCCAGCTGAAATCTATTAATAACATCACAGCCAGACACAGAATGAATAGAGCAAAAGTGGTCTGGACCTTAAGTATGCTCTGTACTGAGCAAAGGCCTGTGCGCACAGATAATGCATTATCTTTAGCCTACAGTGCGCTGAATGGATCTGTACCTGGCCATGTGAGTGGGGGTGTTGATCTTCTATTAGGGCATCATAAATGGGGGTGGGGGGGAATGGGGTGAAGATAGGATCCAGAGAACAGATTCCTGAGAGCAAAATGCTCTGCGGTGCTTCTTTTATTTTCTTTTTACTTTCTGAGTAGTATCTGAAGAGCCGGCAGGGTGCAGGAGCTTACCTTCAGAGTACTGCTTAGAAAGCCACTTATGCTTTTTAAAATAATGCGTTTTACATTTTTTAAAAACTATAAAAGACTGAAGTCAGTGGGAGAGGGTGTCTTTCAGGACCCAAAAGTTGCAAAGATGGTCCCTCTGTGGTGGTCTGCTTCGGCACTTCACACATTCCAGCAAGCATTACAACTATGAATGTTTTACTCAGGAGGGATTAGCAGATCGTGCAGAAGTGGAGGGAGAGAGGGTGAGAAAAAGAGCCACCGAAAATAACGATGAATGCCACACACTCTGACGGCCGCCGGGGTGTTTCGGCACAGACCTGCCGGATGAATCACTGCCGGCTGACAGGATGGCTGCTTTCTGACAGATCTGATAGGTTACCTCTTAATCAGCTAACAGAGGAGTGCTGCCCCCTACTGATTAAGAGATAAAGTAACGCAGGGCCTTTTAATGCCACAAAGGTGGGATGTGAGACACAGGCGGATGCTTTCCTCTCTTGGCTGTCATTCTAGCCCCCAGAGCATCCGTAAAGAAAATGCTGATTCCCATTAGTGGTGGGCTCTGAAAGCAGAGATGCTTATTGCAGCTTTGTCGGTGTTAACCTGGTGCTAGCATTAGCGTGGGTATCTACAGGGCTGCTCAAGTGCCACCTTTACATGAGCTAAGGGTAGTTTTTGTGTTTAATTCCTCTATTGTTAGAGATGCAAAAGGTTGTTAAAAAAAAAAAAAAATCTTCCAGTGATTCTTCCCTGGGGGTGGCATGGTGGTGCAGTGGTTAGCACTGTTGCCTCATACCTCTGGGACCTGGTTCGAGTATCCGCCTGGGTTACATGTGTGTGGAGTTTGCATCTTCTCCCCATGTCGTCGTGGGGTTTCCTCCAGGTACTCCGGTTCCCCCCCACAGTCCAAAGATGTGCTGAGGCTGATTGGAGTTCCTAAATTGCCCATAGGTGTGCATGTGTGAGTGGTTGGTGTGTAAATGTGCCCTGCAATGGGCTGGCCCCCCGTCCAGGGTTGTTCCCTGCCTCATGCCCGTTGCTTCCGGGATAGGTTCCAGACCTCCCGTGACCCAGTAGGATAAGTGGGTTGGAAAATGGATGGCTGATTCCTCCCTGATAGAGGTAGGTATGTTAATCAGATTTGAATTTATCCTATTTTCACCACCTGTAGGTAAATATCAGAAATATCTTTAGCGTTTTCTCTCAGCAGCACTGTAGCCTTGCACCATCATAGTTCTGGTTTAAACCCCCCCCCCCCCCCACCAACGGCTCTGGTTGTGTGTGAGGAATGGGATCGAGGCTGATGTACAGGATCAATATCAATTCATTAAGACAAATCCAAGACACAGAGTCCAAAATCAAAATCCATTAGACAGACAGGGGCTGAAATATCGGGATCAAGAGCAATCCAAATTATAACACGAAGGTGGGAAACAAAGGCAGAAGGGTTTATGCGCACATGGGACATCAGAAACGACACGCTCAGTATGCCATGAACTCTCAGTACCTTGCAACAGGATATTGTGCATAACTGGTATTTAAAAACAAAGAGCATCATTCTCAGGTGAGATTAATGAGCCGGGTTTATCAAATATGTGGATTGGATACTATTGGGCTGGTGAATCTGAGAGTAAGTGTGTAGAGTTTGTTCAGGATAGCTTCCTATAGGTTCCTCTCACAGTCCAAAGACGTGTAATGTAACTGTCGATGAATGAAGTTTTCCCTGTGATGAGATGGCATCCTATGTAGGGGTACCCCATTCTTCCCGGGGTAGGTTTGAAGCTCACCGCAACCCCAAAAGAGATAAGAGGCTACCTTCTAATGTGTTCACAGTTATCAGCCTTGTGTGAAGTCACGTTGTGTGTTAAGAGAGGCCAGGTTAAACATAGAAATGTACTCACAACATTCCCATAATGCTGTTGTACCCGTCTGCTGCCGCATTAAACTGGCTTACTCAAAGTCTGAGGGCACTTCCTGTTAATGCCACTTAAATATCCATGTGGCTGCCCAAACTGCACACCATTCAGTTTAGTGAAGCTGGCCAGAAAAGGCATTTAAATTACACCTTTGCCGAAGTGAAGGGCAGCAGGACAGAGCAAACACAGGCTCCACAGGAGAGACTGTGGTGTTCCAGTGTCATGCTGTCTTATCCTCTGCATTTCCTGCCAAGGAAATTGAACAAATGGGAAATAAAACAAATGAAAGGGTATCAAACCGGACATTTAAAAAGAAGAAATGACTTGGGTCAAGTAAGGCACAGAATTTTGGACCTGGTGAGTGTAACACAGGGCTGTGTGTTTATGAAATTTGAGGGTCAGACAGGGCCAAGTTGGGGGTAGAAGGGTAATCCTGGGACACTCGGCATCTGCTGGATTTTCTCATCCATTTTAATCCCTTGGATTAATTGACCCTATTGGAAAGTAATTATTTCAGCTAACTATTCTATTGCAGAAATATGGTATAAGAGTCAAGATTTGAACTAGACATGTTCCACGAATACATGGTGAAATAGCTAGAAATTTTGAACAATAAAGTTATTAAGAGCTTGAGAGATGTAAAAATCTCCAAACAAGGATCTCATTACTGGGTTTGACCCCCGTGAGTTACCCTGCTGGACTCGGAGACGTAGAGAAGTGTGTCGGATGGTTCAATGGGGGCTATATTGGCGAGGTCAAACTAAGGACGGGGAGCCAGTGAGGGATTGTCCTGCTTGGGGGGAAAAATGGGTGTCCCAGGTTTGTTATCATTGTTTGCCACCAAAACCTTGGTCTGACACCTGTCTGAGCTTCCGTCAAAATAAATAAATAAATAATAATAAAATGAAAAACAAACAAATGAAATAAGAAAGTCACTCTGGGTACTCGGCATCAAAAAAGAAAAAAAAAACATGAAAACAGTATTAAACAGAGCAGACTGAGGGAGCATCAGATGATTGGATGAGGGGCGATATTGCACAGGGCCTGGGAAAGCAGATTTATTAAAGATCCAGAGCCCTGCCACATCACTGCAGGGAGACAGGGGGTGGTATTCAGGCCCCCCTCCAGAGAGCTGGGTGGGGCATACATTGTCTCAGTCTACATTACATGAGTATAAGAATAAAGGTAGACACACACAGTAACATAGACATAAATAAATAAACATGAAATATATGCATGCATCTATTTGTGTATATGAAGAGGAGCAATAGCCATGATCGTTTATCTAATTTATTTGGCATGATGCATGCCAGCATTTAAGGGTGATGCCCGCCATGGCGAAAGGCCCCCTTTCAAAGCAAAATAACAATGGATGAGGCTCCCACCAACTGAAGTGACGTCTGGCTGCACCCCCATCCCCATCCGTCCCCATAAACCCCCCCCAGTTCAGCTGCTACAAACATCTGAGTTTGTTCTGATGGTCGGCGCTCCCCAGTCTGTGACTTTGTGCTGCCGGATGGATGGATGGATGGATGGGTAGGCAGGTAAACAGGCAGAGTCGATCTTCTGAACACAGCTGCTCGTCTCCGTGATGGATGACGACTCACATTTGCATGCCGCAGCGGTAGGCCGCTTGCACTTCAATTCCCCGCAGGCAAACTGCGGGAACTAAACCTACATGCCTTTGCGGCCTGATGTGCAAGCAGTTAGAGCATGCGGGCACACGCAGAACACTGGCTCACACACGCGCATGAGCCCCAGCACGGCAGGGACATTAATCCCACAGTCGTTCAAGGGTAACAACCTCCTGCAGGATCGACCAATCGGATCTCAGCCTGCTGGCCATCATTAAGACCCACATGAAACTTAACTATTCAAATCAATTTAACAGATAAAAGAATAACCCTGGGTACTCAATGAAGGCAATCTATCAGAGCCAAAAATAAAATAAAATAAAACCTGTCAGTAACAGAGAAAAAAAAGAGTCATTTAAAGTGAATAGACCATTTTTTAAATAATTAAAAACTGTGGAAAGGGGACCTCTCATAGATGTACATGTTTGATTTGGAGTTTGTGAATATGAAATTACATTTTTCTCATACTCGAAAATTAATTAAAAAGTTCATCATCAATCACGCTGAGAAACACGAATTTGTGCTGTCGATATATGTCACGCGTAGTTCCGTATCCAGCGCGCCGCATCAACAAACAGCGTTAATGGAGTTCTGTCTTATATTTACTTATGCAGACAAATAATAAAATTGAACAAAACAAAATTAATCTTATTTGAACTTGACTGATTAAATAATTACGTGGCCGTGACCCACTAATTCTGAACAGGGTGCCGGTGGGATCTGCCTTTCTGTCTGGCATCTGGAAACCGGTGAGTACGGGGAGAACGCGGGGAATTCTGACCTAATGTCCGGATTCCACCTAAGCTGTGGCCGCAGAGGACGCCCTGAGAATCTCCTGCCCGTGTCGAGTGCCATTTAGATCAGAGGTGGAAGCAAAGGCTGGGCAGCTCACAAAAAAGCCGGCATGGGCAGAATCTCAACAGGGATGTCGGAGGAGATGGGGGGCTGATGGGGCTGACGGCAGCCATCGGGGGGGGTTCCCCACCGTGAGTGGCAGGACAGCTCATTGCCTGCTTGTGCCACCTCCAGAATTTTCCAGCTACATTAACCATGATGAATGCGAGGGTCCAGCTCAAGGGATAATAGGTGCTCAGGTGTAAACGCACATTTAATGTTCCCCCTCGACACCCCAGCGGACCCCCAGCTGATGTCCGGAGAACGCCAGAATGCCAAACTGTGAGCGGACAGGGATAGTGGAGGTGGCGGTGGGGGGGCTGAATCTCATCAGAAGGCAAAACCCCACCCAGCAGAAGTAGGACACAGAACCTGGGAAATATAGGTGTAACTCTGGTTTACTTATTGAATAATTTATCTGGAGGGTTAGGTTTACCTAAAACAATAAACTGGCGAACAGCTATGGCCCTTATCATACAGTGAGGTGGGATTTTTTTTCTCTTTTTAAAATAGATGGCACTGTATTTATCATTTGCTGTTCGTATGTGTGCAGATGTGCGCAGTGACTCATTCTTTGCACGGCTTGTACATGTCGCAGCTCTGCCAGTGGCAGGTGCCGTACTGGTCAGAGGAGTAGGTCTCTAGCTCTCTGCTATTCCTGGAGGCGCCATTAATAAATTATGGGCTAAGATGGCCCTGTCCGCTGCGTGAATCTTTCACCTTTTAAAGCATCATATCTTCCATGGACTTTTGACGTCCTCCGTTTCCACGGCAACCTGGGTCTAGCACCTTGGTTCCCGCCCCCTCCCGTCATCCTGGGGTCTCGACCTCCTCGTGGGGCCGGTTCCCATGCTCTCAGTAGGTCTCTTATAACCCCACATGACAGCTCCGCCACCCCCCATTCTGCCACACTGCTTATCGAAGGCTAGGCAAGGGTGGAGCAAACTGGTCCAAATGCAGAGCAAAAGCAGAGCTTGTTGTGTAGTGCAGCCCCCATCCACATTGTTCCAGCTGTCACGTTGGGCAACAGGTACGCTGGTACACATGAGAGTAAGGAATTTAAGTACTCTGTATGTAGTCCTTAGATAAATAAAACAAACAAACAAACAAACAAATAAATAAAAAACTTTTACTTCCGAAGGGAAAGCTTGCTTTCATTAACAACTTTCATTAATAAACCACTGATCTTAGCTGTTTTCCCTTCACTTCCCTTCAGAAATAGCATTTTCATATTTTTTGTTTATTTCAGCTTTTTATTCTAAAGAAATTGCTGCTGAATTGCTTATGACATTAGCAGACTTGCCTGGGCACTCATGCAGAAAAGGGCGTTTAAAGCCCAATCTCCGCAGGCTAGGTCGCAGCCTATAGGTGTCTAGGAGGGCGTGGCACTCTGCTACTTTGGTTCCTCATTACAATTCTTTGTAAAACAGACATGGCGAAACTGAATGTGATTCTGTAATGGAACAGTTACGCGGTTCAAAGTGCATTTTTTTTAGATGTCTGATATCACGGGGACTATCACGGCCAGTATGTAATCAGCGGCTGGGTTTACCACCGCTCACGCCATACATTTTTTTTTTTTGGCGGGTGGGGGGAAGGGGGATATTTTTGTGGGGCCACAGGAACAACAAACCTGTCCCTGGATATAATTATTGGGTTCTCCACTAGGCTGGAGCAGATGGGAAAGAGAAAAAACTAGCAGAAACTGCAAAAACATGTCATCAGAACTGAGGGGGGTGGAGCTTATCCCCTGAATGGGAGTAACTGAAATAAGGAGCTGCCATTTTTATCTCCTGCCAGGCCTAACAAACAATTGCAATGGACACAGCAGCAGGCCTGCAGTGATCCAGGAGTTAAGCACAGAGATGGACTTAATCTCATCATGTTAGGAAGCCATGTCACTGACCCCATCAAGGAGCAGAATGGAAGATCGCAAATGCATTATCAATCCCCATTTCCAGGAGAAGAATGGGAGAGCCCAAATGCATTATCAACCCCCGTGTACAGGAGTAGAATGGGAGAGCCCAAACACATTATCAACCCCCCTCATCCAGGAGTAGATTGGGAGAGCCCAAACACATTATCCGCTCCCTGCCAGACTTTAACAGCTTTATTGGATAAGCAGTGGTATCTAAGTGACCCCATCCTGTTTACCATCCCAACCCCATTGCTGACCCCACACAGCCTCTGCCATGTTAACACAATCTTATATTTCTGTGGCCCAGACTGGCAAAGGTTGTCGCTGGGTGTCATCATCAAGGGACACAGTGGGATGATTATACTGTTGCTGCAGTGTTGGGTTCATTTACATTTACTTGCTCTGCTGACATTTTTATCTACATTTCATGAGTTAATCACCTTTTCCTCACAGATTGCATAACTGGGCTCCTTGTGGAATTTGAAACTGCAATAATATATAAGTGCTGCAAAATTTCCGGAGGTTTCACTCCGACATCTGGCAGAGCATTGTAGTGACAAGCGGACCCTGATTTCTGGGGTCAAACCCGAAGCCAGCACCCCAGTCACTGCTGTGTTTTCCCTTATAGATTTCAGGATCATCTCCCTCACCGGTCCCCCAGTTCTACTGGAGTAATTCAAGCTGAGTACCATTCTAAAGGCAAAATAATGGATGACCCCACATGGGACTAAAGCCAGCGACCTTCAAATCACAAGTTTGAGTCCTTAAAGATTCTTTCTCGTTGCTATGACAACGTCATCACCTCAGAGGAGTAAGAGATTGAGGTAAGTCCCATCTGGACCACAGTTAATTCTCAGGCAGTGTATTGGCGATATCTGTGAGAGGCCGGTCCATTAATACGAAATCTTGGTCCACTGTCCTCTAAGAAGCATCTGGTTTTCTAGGCTGATACAACCAGCTTAGTCTGTGTGTGCCTGATAAACAGATGTGCAAAAGGACCACAGATCCAATAACCAGAAAGGGCCAGTGTAGTGTTGCTAGACCGATGGAGCTTGACCCAGCTAAAGAACAGCTGAATTTCTTTGGCAGTGAACCGTGTATATAGACATTGTAGATTTCCCTGGTCTGGGCAGATGTTCCTGTAGCTGTTGACTGCTACATGGACCCGTCATCGACAGAACCACTCCTGAATCCACTTATGGATGTTCTGCTTCTCCAAAATGCCCCTTGATGCATGAGTGGGTTCTTCAGCCCTTCAGAGGCTGGTAGTTGCAGGTAGAGGAGAAGAGGAGTCCTTTTTCAGGCTTTAAGTGACAGTAAAAATGCACGTAGTGTCCAGAAGCTGCGGTACTTCCACGGTGTTGTTCAGTTCCTCTCTGTTTCTTGGAGTGGGGGGCAGGGGATATAATACTGCCTTGGTCACATTCCTATGAGAAAGAGTGCTGTCCTTGAGAGAGGGTGACAGTTCTCACGGTGAGGGTTGTGACTTGAGAACAACCTTCTTGTGATCAGTGGTCTTTCTGCTCACCCAGGGGACCACATCTCTTCCATAAATTGCTCAATCATGCAGATGGACAAGGGCCCGGACAGACGTGGGAACCCCAATCTTTCTCATACTTCACCGAGAGAAGAAAGCCATCTAAAATCCAGCCAAACAGTGTGATGACACATCCTCATCATGCGCGCCCCTTTTAATCCTTGCAGCTCCTGTCTCTGAAAGTCCCTCCTGCCTCAACCCCCCATCAGCTCCTGCTCGCCCTATCACGTCCCGCTCCGTGTGTCTGACACTGTCTACTGCCCTGTGTCCTGGTCAGGGGGCAAAAATAGCTCCTCCATGTCCTTGGTCACTTCTCTTTGACCGAGTCATGAGTTATGTACGAGTGGGCCAGCCGATATCTACTTTCCAATGCTATGGCACCAATCCGCCAAATTTCATAGGTCAAATCAGGTCAGGTGACCGGACTGCTAATTCTCCTGTGTTCAAAAATAATAATATGTAGCTCCATGTCTGCACCTACTGGATAGAGAAACTTCCGTGACACTTCATGTCCAGCAGTGGTGTTCACCACTGATAATATATATTTGCATGGGATCTCTGGCTTTTGTGGACCCACCATTGGCCACACAGTCAATACACTTAATATGAAATAAACCCATTTCATATTTAGGAGGTGCTGAAGGAGCATGTTTTGCTAACCAGCTGCGATATTCTGACCTGAATCACTAGCTATACATTTAGGCAGACCCTGAAGAGACTTTTTAAGTGACACCGGAGAAAAAACAAACCTGTCCCTATGTATTTTTTAAAAATAAGCCAAAAAACAGGACTATTGAGGAGGTTTATTGCTTTCCTTATTAGCCTGAGCCCAAAGAAAACTCCACTATAATATGAGCACCATGAATTTAGCAGATTTCATTGGGATCAAATGGATAATGAAATTAGCACCATGAATTCCATAGATATCAGAGGTATGAGACAGACAGCGGAATTAGCACCATGAATTTCAGTGATACAGTATCAGTGAGACGGGAAGGGCAATGGGAGAAGCTCCATGAGTTTTGCATATATCAGAAGTGAAGAGGGACAATGCTATCAGCACCACGAAGCCCTTTAATGAACAGGCAGCCAGTAATGGCTCAAAGAACAGAGCTGGGCTATAAAGTCATGGAGACGTGGCGGGAGATTGTGGAAGCTTTATACTCACCAGCTTTAGGGGCTGAATTTTAAAATCTACCCAGCAATGTAGCCACAACTAATTAGGTTGCTTAGTTCAAGAGTTCTGGATATTGGACCCTTAAAATGTTTCTACATTATTTTTATTTAGAATACTAGATGCTTTCTTAAAATTCAGATCCCCTTTGTATACTTCCGCAGTTCAAAACAACACTCATTGGGACATTCTGTGCAGGGCGTCCCCTGCCTTGCACCATCAGCTTCCTGTGTCAGGTTGCAGTGTCACCTGTACCCTGTATTGGATAAGCAGTTATGGATGGACGGGTAGATGAATGGATGGATTGATCCATTGATCGATGGAAGGAATTCTTGGTCTTCTATTCTGTAGAGTTCTAGTACTTTTCTGAAAGGTCTTTTCCCTGGGAGCCTTAAACAGTAAGCCATAGTCAAAATGTAGCTGAGTCTTTAGCAGCGTGGGTGTGTGACCAGTTGCCATTTCAGATCCCAAGTGGGTAATACCTTTTGCAGATACGAGTAGATCGCTCAGACAGCTAAATTTAAGCCATCAACCACCAAAATATCTGATCCCAGCTCAGCTTGCCTCCAGCAAATGGAGTGTGTAATGTGGAGTGGCCCCGCCCATCTGCCAGGAAGCAGGTGACACCCCACCCACTTCTGTTTCTGAGCATCACGCAGCAGACCTGGGGGCTTGGCAGGGGCAGATCGATGGATCATTACTGAAAGCCCTCCTTTACCTCCGGCACTGCGTCATTGTGGATGTGCGAGCGATTAAGGAGTCATTTCTCAGATACGGGCGATTGAGTTCTCCTCGAAGCCAAGGACGCACGCATCAAAATCACCCTGGCTACCAGCACAAACGAATGATCGGAAAACCAATTCCAGACCACACCACCCAGTCCAGACGTGTCCACAGAGAATCCAGAACAAGTTTTGGAGGGAATTGACACACCAGGGGTGAACAGGCCTAGCAGAGACAGCGACATCTGAGCTAGTATTGGGAAAAGCATTAATAATCCATTCTGGTCCACTGCCACACCTACCATACCTGTTAATTGTCAGGCATCTCTCTGGACTGCCCCAAGACTCAGCCCTGGGCAGGCAATGAGCGTCTCCAGCCCTTCAGCCTTAGAGTAGAAGCTCATTATCAAGGGACCAAAAGAAGACTCTGCACACTTGAAGCTCACATGCTGATGTGGACAGAATCTAGCGTTTATTAAATTCACTACTAAGATTCAACGAGAGGGAACATGATTGAGTAATGAAATAGGTAAGATAAAAATGGCCTATCATGAATACATCACACTCACCTGAAAATAATGTACTTCCTATCATCAGAAATAGTCTTCGCCATCTCCCAGTTTCTAATACTGACCCTGTTGGCACCATTAAATGTAGCTGACTGAGAATTTAATTTCTGAGACTCCGCTGGCCGGCGTCTCAGCACATAAAGGCTGCGAGCGATCCCTCCTGTAATTTTAACGTTGCGGTTAAATGGCTGATGCGTCGAGGGATTGTGACAGCAATGTTACTTGGGCCCCTATTGAACCATCCATCTCAGTTCGCCTCGGACTTTTGTGATGGAATGGACCTGCCCTACCCCTTGCATACAATCACTAAAACATGGTATATGTTCCCCAATTGTTCCATCAGAAAATAAAGCAAACAGCTATTATGACTTAATAATTAAATGGAACAGCACAAGTCCTAGAAGGCAGACACTTAACCTTTCTCACTCCTGTAGATGAAATGCCAAGCTATAGTCGTGCTATTAAAGACCCTGAAGTGCTAAAATGTAAATGGGATGATGAAGATGATGAGGAAAATCCAGCGGCTGTATGAGCAATGCTGGTAACAGGTGGGTAACCCAGCTCAGGTGAGGTGTAAGTCAATGTATATTTGCCAGATTACCACTCATAAAGTATCAGCATCAGCAGAATGAGCATCATGGCCGCCCTTGAACTGCTGTTTACTCTCCTCGTTGCGGATGCAAAGTACACATTCCCTCCCACTGCTGCCCGCACTGGCTGCATTCTCCACATCCTTGTACCCGGAGCACCAGCTGTGCCAGTCAAGCCTTTGGGGGACAGAGGTGGCTGCCTAGGATGCTTTCATCTGAGGGAGCATTTCACTTTGTCCCAATTGAGGGGGGGGCTGCTGATGCCTCCCTAGGGCACCACATGGGCTTTGAATGGTACTGCGTGCCAGGTAAGCACTCTCTGGGCCGGGACCATTTCCCCGACGCCTTGCCTCTTTCCGACAAATTTTTGGCCCTAGGGCACCTAATTTGTGATTCTGTGGCTAAGGAAATTCTCTTCAAGCAGGAAAATTGGACGCCCGCTCCCTCTATGCTTTCCTAGTTCTCAGGCCAGAAAAATAAAACTAATAACAGTGAAAATAAAACTATGGATCGAGGACTTTCTGCTGCCGCCACGCAGCTTTCACGCCAGAGACGTAAATGAGCAACTATCATCTGTGGGATAGCTGATAATGTCACCCGGAAACTGCACTTTGTCCTCTGGGAACGTACATTTACCTATTTATATCTGTGGGTGGGTGGGTGGTAGGTGGGGACAGCTTGGCATGGGGAGCCGGCTCAGACAGGCCCTAGCGGCCTGAATCGGCGCCAGGAATCATGTCACAGAGCCCTCTACCTGCCGATGACTCACCGCGGACAATGAGCAGCCACTGAGAGACCTTCATTATGTGGGAACCCTGGGTCAACACATGGCAGACGGAGCCACACGCACTGTTGCTTGTTAACCAGGCTGGGGTCCCTATGAGAAGACGGCATGTTAGGTGGTCACAACAGTGGTGGCCAATGGGGTCCTCCTCGCTGACCTCGCCATTCTCGTTTAACCTTGCAAACGACCTACGAATCACAGTCTCTGGCAGCACTTTCAGAATGCAAGCTAATAAGGACCTCAATATGCAACCTGCCCTTGTCAAGACGCTGACCAGAAATGCCCACCTTTCACATGACCCTGCAGGAAGTGCCTCATGAAACATGGCTTCAGATATGAGAAAAACTATTAACAAGCAAGAAATGTTACTAATTCTAACTTCCAAGGGATGACATTAAGAAACCAGGATGCGCTTGCCTTAGGCTTCACCTTTAATGTTGTGTTTTTCGCGACATAATCTGTGACCTTTTTTCACTTCTAAGGCTTTGCAGGAAGTCTACCTGACTAACCAATCACGTTTCCTGCGCGTCTCCGGTTCCTCTGCTCCATAGGAGATAATTAGGCCTCACCTACAACACCAGGAAGAGAAACACACTCTAGCCAAGACTCCTCCATGTTCAATTAATTATACAATAAAATCTCTAACCCTTGAGGTACGTTGACTCATAAATCAAATGATGTTTAACGGATCCCGATCCTTTAAGATGTGCCGCTTACCCCGGGCTCGTCCCTGTATTGTGGCCTGCAAAAAAAACCTTTAACTCTTCTTTTTCATATTTCACCATTTCTTCCCCCCTCCGCTCCCACCATTCACATGTTTCCACCTCATTTACATTTCACCCAGAAATCAGCAAATTATCGGGAAGTGATGAGACCAGCATTGATTTTATGAAATGGTCCGTTATAATTGCGATTTCCAAATGTCATGGCCGTCGGCTGACTCCTCTTTGCGGTACGCGTCCCTTCTGTCACAGACGTCCTAGTAAGGCTATGCGGACTCCGTCATTTCCCTGGGTAATTGCTTTTTAATGTGCAGCCTTAACATATGTTAATATGAAGGGAAAAAGGTTAATTGCGAGCAGTTTAGAGCGGTCACCGATTGTAGAACACAGGCATGAGAGAAACAGATGGGTAGAAAAAAATCTGTGATTGTGCAGATATGCTTCAAGATCAACTAATACATCCATCTTCCAAGTGCTTATCCTCATCAGGGTGATGAGGGGGAGAGACGTAGGAGGCGGAGCCTATCTAAGGCAGCTCTGGGCTCAGCCCATCAAAGGAATCCATGGCATAAAAAAGATCTAGAGGCAATTTAAAGATGCCAGTTACCCCAACTGTATGTCTCTTATCTGTGGGAGGAAACCTACATGATACAAGGAAAAACTGCAAACTCCACATACAGAGAGTGGAGGCAGTTGTCAATCCTCCTCCCAACCCCAACCCCAAGCATGCAGGGACAAGGTAACAGCACTAGCCACAGAGCCACCATGCCACCCGAGTCACTAATGCAACAAACCCAAATTATCTCTATAGCAAGTTCTGTAAAAATCCAGACACTGACGAGCTGTGGATGATAAACGGGTTAAGCTTCCGGTTCAAGCGGCAATGCCCTTAAACCACAGAGCTTAACTCAGCTTACCCCTGCTTAACTTAGCAGTTTCTGCATTTTAAAAGTGCAAGCTAAGGGAGGATGCTAACGAGGAAATGCTAATTATTGCACGTGGCAGCTGCCTATCCTCCTGCTGTGTGTTTATTCGCTCCTAAACTGGAATGGAAGGAGCTTGCCCTGGTGCTAATTTTTATTTATGTACACTGGGCCTTTGACACAGCTACTAAATTGTACCCACAGGGTTTAAAAATCTTAAAGAGTGACAGTCCAATCAAGACATTATTATTTAACTCACGGATCCAGAAAAAGCAAGAATGCTGCCTCACAATGTGTCACGCAGGAAGGAGTCGCTGGCAGTTCAAGCCTTTAAAACTTCAACATGCTTCCTGCTGCTTGAGGAAAGGAATCCAGGCAAAGGCTGCCACATAAAAAGACCATCAATAGGACACAGGGGTACAAATACAGGAAATCAGCTGAAAGCTGGAATCACATGACCAACACGGCACATGACTGCACAGGAGTGTTGGTACCAGCACCCCAGATGAAATGATGAGACAGGTGGTACATTTACTGCGTCCTCAAGGGAAACTCTGCAAAATCAGTGACATATTTGCTTCACTGAGCTTTTTCGCTCCATCTTCTACTAAATATCAGATAAATAGAAGGATAATTAAATTCTCAATCATCTTCAAAAGTTAATGGATTTGTTCAACTGTACCATTTTAATTTGCTTCCTTTAATAAATTGAGAGACAATCTTCTCTGGGCCCAGCGATGGATTTTGTTTTCCCATCTACTTCCAGTTTCCAGGGAACTGGATAAAAAATCTCGGGTACATCGCACATTATCTTCACTGACACTATCTTCTGTACACTTATTTAGTAGTGAGCTGTTTCTAGGTACATGGCAGGGAAATGCTGTTTGTTTGTTGTTCCTGGTTTTAAATTTCCATTCTCTTGTCTGTTCAGTCTTAGTTGGTTGTTATCTTCTTGTTTTGCTCCTATGGGATTAGTTTACATCGTTTAATACTGAGCACAGATACCAAGGCGGATGCGTGATACGTTTCACGTGGTGTGAGGCATTTGAATCTGGACAGATCTACCGGGTACAAAGCACAGGGAAAACACAACAGAAATAACTATTTAGAGTGCCAACTAAACAAGGAACAGGAGGAGTGAATCAACACTGAGTCACCTGACACCCCCCCCCCACCCCCAAGATGGCCACACCCCTCCCGTCTCTCTTTAAAAGAGAATTATGTGTTCCATATAAGAAATCTTATTAATTTGTTTAATTTGGCTCATGACAGACTTCCAATGAGAGCATTAGTTGTTAATTCGGCTGGATTCTGAGGGTTTATTAGTTTTAATATCTCCTGCCAGTCAGTTTTGTCTAGCACCTGCTTGGCATATAAAATTTACCAAAGATAATGTTCTACTGCTGAGATGATTGTGATTATATTTTATACAGTTCTAGTATATTTTACAGTATCAAAGCACAACCATCTCAGTCTATAGCCCATATTTAATATGAATTTAAACCGGACAGATGTGTTTTTAATTCATCACTAACATTTAAGTGGACTGAAAGTCATGGGCATATGACGTTTGGCAGACGGGTGACTCTGAGCATGCATGCTGCTTTGGCAGGGACTGCGATCGATAACTAAGGCACGGCGTGGAGGCCGCGGAGCACAAGCGCGATGGGGGGGGGTGGGAGAGATTGTGCCATTTGATCGTCCCACACCGCTTCTCCGGAGCGTTGTCGTGGTTGAATAGAGCCGATGAGACCAGAAAAGCACTGGAGATCTACACCAGGAATCTACAAACAACCTCGCCCGTCCATTGGGAGGTAGCGAACAAAAACACTTTAAAAAATGTCATGTTAACCTTCTCTGTGGGGAGTTGAGATCCATCCATTGTTAGACGGCAGCTTGTAGAGAAGTTCCTACAGACATCGGATTTGCAATGGAAAAATTAGAAGGATCGGGAGGAATAATGCCATTAGAGATGGGCTAATTAGCATCTGTGGACATGCATTGTCGCCATGACGCAGACCCTCGGAAGGGCCTGATTGGCTTTGTCGATTCTCAGCTCGTTAGCACCTATTAACTCCGGCCTTCATGAGGGACAGCCGGTCAGCACAGCTGGATGCACAGCTGGCTGTGGTGACATCGATCTGCTAGAGAAGCATGTTGAATTAAGGCATTTTGACACCCGTTGAGGGACTAACTGCAGTTAACAAGTCAGATTTATTTCATTTATTAATCTGCAGGTGATTGTGAGCAAGACTGACGCATTGGAACATTGAAAAAACCATCCTCACGTCTAGCGTGACCGGGAATAACTGTCACTATGGAATGTAATACGCTTTGCTCTTTATTATCATATTATTATGGACTGTAAATTTAAAAGCAGAATGAAGCATGTTGTGCCTACTTATACTTAGTCTAGTTTTGCATTAATTGGGTGTGTCGATTTGCCTTTTCTTCATGTTGAAGTAATTTTTCACCATTAATTCTGTCCTTTGGGCTGTTATTCAATTAAACAATGACAGTTAGGCATAGGTTTTTGGTCAGGACACTGTGTCTGTGATCAGAAGGTCGCTGGTGCAAATATTAAGATCAGCAGAATGATTTCACCAGTGGGCACCTGAGCAAGATTCTTAACCCGCATTGCTCCAGGGACTGTCTGAACCTGCTTTCTAATAAATAAATAGATAAATAAATAAAAAATAAAGTACATTGCTTTGGATAAAAATTTCTGATAAATAAATGTAAACAATCTTCACAGGCGGATTTATAGCTTGACACAAATTATCTTGCTTATTTTCAGTCTTATTCTTAATGTAATCTTCATGTAATCTTAACATGCTTCTGAGTGCCTCCAGGTTTATTTCTCTAGGATGCTTTCTGCCAGCTGGGGCTGGACAATGGGAGTGATGTTAATCACGTGGGTCCCACAGTCTGCACAGACACTACGCCACCCAGGGGTCACTGGGCCTGTCATCAAAAGGAGTGATGCCTCAGCAATATGGCAAATGAAATGCAGTTATAACCTGACCATGTCTGGATCCATTCTGACGCTGTCCCATGTGTCTTGTCTCCATTTGGCCCGCAGTTGTCGCTGGCCACCCTGTTCCCACTGAGTGGTCGGCCATCATTGAGACTCCTTTTGTTGTGCTTTTTTTTTTTGTTTGTGTTATGTCTATGTATTCTGGTTACAGTCCCTTGTGTTTCTTCCCTGCTCCCTGTTTTCCTTGTTATAGTTTCTCTTGGTGTTTTTACCTGCTGTGTCCATGAATTGACTTCACCTGGTCCTAGTTGCCCCTAGTTCCTTATACACATGCCCCTTTTCAGTCCTCGTTATCTGTATATTTAAATGCCTACCTTTGTTCATTCTGTCAGTCTGTTATTGTAGTTGTCAATGACTGTTGCTGTGTTGTTGCACAGTCTTGCCCCAGATTTTTCTCTGTTCCTTAATGTATTACTTTAGTTAGATCTTTCTTGTTTTTCCTGTTATGTTTTTGACCCCTTGTGTTCCCTTTCATTTCTGGTTTCCGCTTTGTGTTCTTTTTGAGTTAAATAAAGTCTTTTGTTTGTTGTTAGCTGCTGCGTGGATCTTCCCTCTTTTACTTTGCCATGCCCCGTGGTAACAGACAAGCTATGACTGCTGAGATCAGAACGTCAGTAGAACACAAGTGATCAAAACCCAGATTTTAATCACTATATAAAAAACAAGTCACAAGGTCTCTGCAAAGCTACGAAAAGGTTGAAAAAAATGTGATGCAGCATAAATAATTATTTTCAAAAGACGTCCCCCTTGAAAATGATGAAGACATACCTGCTTATAACAACTATACCGATAAAACCATCAGTTTAAATTATAATGTGACAACACACCACGTATGGACAGGATATACAGCGTTCAGGATATCTTGTGCTTGCTGTCATGGGGAAAGATCTCCTACTTAATAAGACTGATATTTTCCATCAGCACTGCTCTCTTTAGATGAATTTCTATGGCACTTTAATTAAAATAATTTCATGCATATCAGCGCCTGACAAGGTTTATTCAAATGTAAATATAATCTTGATTATGCTATATGTTTTTTTTGTACATCTAAGTGTTTGCCCAGGGCTACAGTCTCTACGCCCCCCCCTATGAGTGTGGAGTCTGGCACGGAGTGGGAATGACGTTACTAGGAATTAACTTTAATTACCTTTGTCTCCGTGTCATATGTTATTTACTTGAAATCTTCATTCTCCTGGAACATAATGCCCTTGAGAGGGATTTACGGGCCAAAGCTTGCAGCGATACTACGTGACCTGTGCGATCCTCTACCTTCGGTGGAGAATGCAACACGGAGCGGGGGGAGGGGGATTAGCCTCTCCGGCTAGGCACTAGTCCCGACCCCCTCCTACAGGTTTTATTTACGGATTCCGCAAGAGACACTGACTAGGCCTGTAGTTTAAACACTTCGTTTAAGCTACTTATAGAGAATGGCTTTTTCACCATTCCTTTAATTTCTGCAACATTTATGCAATCCTACAATCCTGGTTTAGTAACATTGTTTGCCTGCACAGTTAACAGATTTACACTCCAAAAAAGCATCTTTCTGTTGAGGTACTTTTGGTATTGTACTTTTGGTACTTTCACATTTCCATTAACTTCCAGTTGAGTACCAGTACTGAAAGTTCCAGTACCACTAGTGCCAAACCAACTGAGGTACATCTTCAGTACTTTGGGTGGGACTTGAAATGCTTTCTTTGTCGACTGGTTATGTAAATAACCTGCCTCTGAAACACAATACAAAGGCCGCCTTGAAAACAGTTACAAACTAAGAAAACAATGACAGAGCAAAAAAAAAAGTAATAATAATAAAAATTGGATCTTGTCAGAAGCACAAATACAAAAAAAGAAATTAAAAAGTATTTTGTTTAATATACTAGGATGTGTTTAAAATACAAGGATCCTAGTGATGGGATTTTCTTGTAAATTAAAAAAAAAAGTTAATAAATCTCTCAGAAACCCATCTATGAGTGATTTAAACAGCAAGTATGATAATGATTAAGATTGACTTGGAGAACGCATGATTTTTAAACATATCTAGAAAAAGAATAATTATGACAATTACAAAGCTTGCTAAGCTTTTGCCTATGACAGAGTAACAGAGTAAAACTATTTTAGTGAAAATTTAACCCCCTCGAATATAATGTCCGTAAAACAAGAAAAGGCCTGATTTTAATATAGCTGACTAGTGATATAAGAATTGCATAACATGGAATGTTGGTATTGATATCACTCATCGTCCAGCCCTATAAAATACTACAGCCATTTTTGAATTTAGTACAAAATACCCCGCCTCAAGTTGTAATGGCATTTGGCATTAGTACCAGTTTCTACACCAGCGGAAAACCAACACTTTGAAGTACCATACTTTTGGTACTTTCTTGAAGTACCATACTTTTGGTAC
Source organism: Cyphomyrus plagiostoma (assembly GCA_019775915.2). Classification (NCBI taxonomy): domain Eukaryota; kingdom Metazoa; phylum Chordata; class Actinopteri; order Osteoglossiformes; family Mormyridae; genus Cyphomyrus; species Cyphomyrus plagiostoma. The sequence continues at coordinate 49,828,238 of JABFEA020000001.1, forward strand.
TTTCTTGAAGTACCAAAAGTACGGTACCTGGTGCCATGTAAAAGTGGATTATTCCATATTTTAGAAAAGGAAGGACTATTTGGTGGGGCATTATGTTTGACCACTGTGTCCCCTGCTTTTCAGTCAGCAAGTCAGCAAATGAAGGTCGGTAATCCAGGCCAATGATTTGTGGGGGGGTGGTTGTTAACTTCTCATCAGTGCCAGTGCATTGTTAATCACCATAGGTTGGGGGAAACAAACGGCTGAAGAGGTCGCACCTGGCAACCCATGGGAAGTAAATTTTCAGCTCCCTTGACCAGAGGATGGCTGCATCAACTGAGGAACAGAAGGAAGTGCACTGACGAGGAGTAGGAGAAGCCATTTATTACAGTCCCATAAACTGTCACACATCATTATATTTCAATTATCACTGCAGTCAGGAGAGGCCCAGAAAAATCTTTGGAGCCCCCACAGGTTTCCAATCTGTGTGTGGGAGTGGCTCAGAGGCGAGTGGCGTTTGCACAAGGGTCCTGAGATTCGAGAATGAGGTGTCTGCATTGTCAAGACCCACAGTGTGAATTCCCACCATATAAATTGTCACTGTGTGAATTCCCAATATCCCTTGTCCCTCCTTGAGTACCAGGACCCATCACATGGCCTGATCTCATGATTACGACACACAAGCTCAGAAAGGGCATTTAACCACGGGATGCGGCCCATCCATTTGTCTTTGTCGCTAGAGGGGTGCATACAGCAGCCTGCAAACTCACCAGGATGCTCACCAGCATCTGTCTATTGGAGTCGACCGCCACTACACCTTCACTTACTGCTACCCTCTTCCTTCCCAAAAAAACCCTCCACTCTCCTCTGTTTCTTCCCTCCTCTCACTATCTCACTCTCATCTTGCACGATCCATATGACCTGGTCCCATTTTAAACATCATGCCAGTGCCCCATAGATAAGGGGCGCCTTTGAGCTACAACACTCCAGGCCGTCTACCGCAGGCCCTGGAGTGCCCCCCCGGTCACCCTATCAGAAGCCTCTGCCGTCACTGTCAACCAGCCCATCCCCCCCCCCCCCATTACGATGCAGAAGCTGAACAGTCTCCATAAAACAGATGACGTTTTCTTCACTTGACATTGCATGTTGCACTCCAACTTCCTGAAACCCATTCTTTCCCCCCATTTTTTCCCCCTCTCTCTCCTCTCTGCATGTCCTTCGTACCTCACCTCTTACCTCAGAAATGTTTAACTTCCCATCTCCCATTGCTCCTTCCTATTCAAAAGCTCCCAGCTACTCCATTAATTCTCTCCATCCCTTGGAAAAACTGGATTATTTCACGTGGCAGACAAGGTTATCTTTAAATTAGTCATTCTGATTTTACAGTCTTATTTTTTTTTTTTTCATTTTTCCACTCGCCATTTAATAATTTGTGTGCTTTTTCTTTCATGCGATGTGGATGAGTCAGAAAGCGGGAAATGAAGATGATTCATCTGAGTCTTGTGGAAATAAAAGACTGTACACAGAGGAATAGACAATGGTAGCTCTCAAAGTACTCCACTCACTGGTAACAAATGGACATGCCAGATATAAGGATTAAAAGAAAATATTTTTGATTAGGAAATTGGGAAAAGCAAGTGATAAAGTGTGGTAATTATCTCCATAAACCTTTTGATATTATAACGTTTTATCAGGCACAACATGACACAAGCACATGAGTAGATCACTCCATAGCCTGGGGATTGTGGCTGAAAACTGTTAATGACCTCTCAATATTATTCTTGCTTATCCTTGTGCTATTCTACTATATTGACTAAAGAGTAGCAAAACAGTGTTTCATTGTACGGAATATATAATGACAATAAAGTTTAACTTCAATCATTTGTTCGTTCATTCATTCATTTACAGTATATATATTATTCAAGTACTGTTAGCAAATTAGCAAATGCTTTTGCTGTTTTATATACTTATTGCCCTAATTGTTTATAAGTTGAATGTCAACAATGTGAAAATGTAAAATAACAATAAAAATGTAGACAAATAGACCACCAAAGACTAAAATGTCTATAAAACCAGCTAAAGCATTAAAGTTAATGTTGAATAATTGGTAGATTTACCACCTTTTTAATGCAGAACCCTCAAGATAAAAACAAACAAATAAATAAAAACAATAAACTCATGCCTTCTGTGTATAGAGTTACCTATATTCAGTGGGTGGTTTGTGGCTCAGTGGGTTAAGACACTGTTCCCCTTATCAGGATTGGTCCCTGCCCTGTCCCATTCTGTCCTTCATCTCCCTATGTTCCATGATGACCAGCACATGTTGTTGGTCTTTCCTAGTGTTCCTAGTCCAGTCCACGTCTTGGTATTCTCCCAGTGTGAAAGTCTAATGTTGTAGTTCCCTATTTGTCCAGCGGGTGTCTCTGGTCATTCTGTTCTGCTTGTTGTGTTCCCCTATAGGTTTATCACCAGTCACAATCCTCATAGTTCTCCCTCGCCCGCTATGTACCTGAAGGAGCTGAGTGCAAGGCTGATAACCATTCAGCCTCTGACTATTGACTGGACATTTGATTATTTATGCCCCAGGAGTCTGTTTTGTCAACCCGATGTGTAATCATGGTCCTTGTGTTTATGCAGTATTTGCCCTTAGTGTCTTTGTTCTTGGTTCACTCTATCTGTGATTTAGTTGTATATCTGCAGCTAGTTTGTATCTAAAATGTTACTGGTATCTCGTGGTGTCGTAGCCCTTAGTTCTTAAGTAATTATTAATGACCCACAGTGATGTGTTCAAGACCATCTGTTTTGAGATCAAGACAAGATCAAGATTTTTAATCAAGACCAAAACAAGACCAACACTTTAAAATTCAGAATTTTGATTTATTTTTTTTTTGGTAGAGTGCACCCATATTGGGGCTATATTTTCATTTGTGTAATTCCAAAAGACCCTATTATGAACAACATTTACATACTCTAAACAATAATGCAGATAACAATCAACACTAGATGTGTCCAAAACAGTCCAATATAACTGGGACAGTTGATGATGGATAACTAAAAGAAATATCTTGTGAACAGCTCACTGAAAGGAACATACGAGTTCCTGATGTGGCGTGAGGTGATTGAGAGCAGGGCCACAGTTTAGTAATAATACATAATACATTTATGTTTATATAATAAGAACATTTCAGAGCAGTAACATGTTTTGGGTATGAAATATGGTAATTTAAGGCTATTTGTAACCATATATAAATATAAAAATGAAAAATGCTTGATATTAACACATCATTACAAGCTATCATCAAAAATAGTTTTGTTATCCAAATTTGAAAATTGAAATGTTTCTATAGACACCATTACTGATACTGTTCCCTTCATAAGTTGTTTATTATTTTTTTTTTTATCAATGACATAGTGTGAAACATTAGTTACCCTAATCAAGTCCATTAGGCGTAATATGAAAGAAACCCAACCTGTAACATGGCCAGAGAAGCCTAGCCTATGGTTATAATTAACATGTTTCATGAGTCTGAGCAAAAAAATGAACAATCGTGATCTTCCGTCTTTCACGTTCATTTTTAAGGGGCCCGCTTGTTCGTAATCTCTTCCCAGCAGCCCCTGTACCCTCTGAAGCCGTCCAATGGCGTTATACTGCCGAGGCAGCTAGGAAATGTAGTACATTTTTAAGTAGGACTGCTACAAGAGGACAGCAAAGGAACATGGATTTGCGCTTAGTGAGGGGAAAAAAGTATATTTGCATATCGATTCAGATAACATGTTTTGTAATATTTTGAGACTTATGGCCAAGACCAAGGCAAGATCAAGAAAAAAATGGGCTCAAGACTTAGATGAGACCAAGATCAGGTCGAGTGGATCTTGAGAACTATAACTCTGGTGACCGACACCTGTTCCTCATCTAAGTCTTATTACTTGTGTATTTAAATCTCTGTCTATCCTCTGTTCCCTTGTCAGCTATTGAATGTATTTGCTGTTAGAGGTTTTTTTTTAGTCCTATAATCACTTACCTGTCTTTGATTTGACCCCTTGTTTTTTATGTTTTCAATTTAGCTTCAAATAAAATTCTCTGAAATTGAAAGGTGCATTGTGGGATGTCATCCATGCCCGGACATGACACACATGATATGACATATGCTTGTTATTTGAAGCCTAGCTAAAGTAGACTTGTGCTTCCAATAGGCCCCTATGCAAGGCCCTTAGGCCCCCGCTTCAGGGTTGCTGCATGCCGGCCTACCCTGAGTGAGCTGTGACCCCCAAGTTGTATATGTGTCTCTGTGTCTCATGGAGAGCAGGATGGGGTAGGCAAAAAGAGAATTTCCCCACAGGGATTAATAAAGAATCACTTTTCTATTTTATATTTCACAAACGCTTACGAAGCTCTGCTCACAGTGATCCATATGGCACCCTTGGAAGCACCGAATCTCTGGGAGAATTTTTGCTGCGACCTGTCACCCAGCATGCTGGGACAGAATCGGAATACCCACAGGAAGCCCCCGGAAACCCGGGGAGAACACGGAAACCTCATGTAAGCCTTACACATGGAGCCAGGGCCGGATTCTCACCCACAGCCACTGCAGAGTGACGCAACAACACTCAGCTCCCCCCTGCAACGTAGTGGATGATGCAACACCTCTTTAATTACCATCCACCTTGCTGCTGCAACATCATCACCGTCATTATTACTTCTGTACACCAACCCAATTATGTCGGCCTCACGTAGAAGAGCGAGTTTGATTCAGCTATTCATCTGTTAAAGCAGGTTTTATGTAGAACAGGATTACAGAGCAGATAAGGAGCTTCAGTGTAACAGGCCCTGATGCATCCTTATAGAACCGTATTCATCTCTGATTCTATAGCGAAATCCCTTAAGACATCTTCAAAATTGAGGGCTTAACACTGTTTCCCTGCTTCTTTTTTAATCAGGAGCCAGGAATAAATCTTCTTTTTGATGTGTTCCCTTTTTTAGGGGAAAGAGACGGATAATTGTTGATTAGTTTCAGACACAGAGAATCAGTGTCCATTGCAAGTGTGCCTACTCATGGTCCTCAGAGATTGGCTCAGGGAACTCACTGGCATGCCATGGCAACGGCGCTAAATAATAATTAGCATTTTACAGTGTCAGAGAGATGGGTGCTAATGGCGGACGCCCTGCGGTGGAAACGTGAGCTTCGGAAGGCGAGTCCGTCGCTTGTGTAGAAATTTTTAAAAACATGAACAGAGGCGGCAGGTGAGCTATGGTTTACAAAATGGATGTGTGAGTTAAAAGCTACTTGTACAATTCATGAGATGAAATGTCTGGCTGTTTGAAGAAATACAGTCTGTAAGTTGTTTTGGATAACAGCCTCTCTAAAACGACTCCTAAACGGACTCTCTCTGCGCTGGAATCAGACTGCTAGTACCGAAATCTATTTACTGCACTCTTCTATTCATTTTGTGTCATTGATCCATTGTAATATATTTTTAAACTCTTTTAAAATGCATTTGAACTATTTTCTGCTTCATGTCCATGTCTCAAAATCTTATTTTTATAAGTGTGAATTTATATTCTATATATTACTGTTTCTTTCACAACAACCAAACAAGATTGCCATCTCAGTGTATGACCCATGCCTCATACAGTTGAAGAAGACAATAAAGACGCCTTGACTTTTGACAGTAAGCTAAGCTAATAAATAAGTAAAGCCTTTACCATAAAGTTCACCATACTCCAGAGGCTTAAGGGTGTAACTGTGTACCTTCAAAGCCTGTCAGTGACTGTGACGGTGACCACGGCTACCTTAGCTTTCTCAGTGACTGTAGAGGATGTAGTGTGAAGTGTAGAGAGAGCTGATGGGAAATTGGAGAGTTGAGTGTCAGTCAGTGCAGATACCAGAGGCTGTCAGTAGCAATTTCTTATTTAATGGCAAATTTAACCATGTTTGATCCGCAAATCACCTAGATATTTACCAGAGAATTAATGCTCGAGCATCGATTGTCAGCGTCACGCCCCGATCATCCGGTCCTCCCATGTGCCACGCCCCCTCGTTAACCCGATGTGGAGTCCCCATGTTTACCAGCTGTCCTTGATTGTTGTCATTAGTTCATTGTATTTAGTCCGCGTTTCCGTTCGTTTCCCCAATCCGGTCATTGACGTTGCATGTATTGTGAGTGTGTTTATGCCTGCCTTTCCCTGCAATGAACCCTTTGAGCGCATACTTGGCTTTCGTCGTCTGCTTCCGGGTTGGCAAACACAACAGTACAGAGTGAGAGCCTGTTTTGTCCCAGTCTTGCATTTTCTCCCCGTTTGGCCAGCAGGTATCACTGGCCACCCTGTCTTCCCCTGTTCCCTGTAGGCCGCATGGCTCAATGAGCTAAGCATGTGGCTACCTGTTAACTGAGTATTTTATGCCCTAGTGTTTCACTTTGTATGAGCTTTCCTGTTCCTGTGTCTTGTGATTTGTATTTGGTTTTGGTTTCATGCTTTGTGTCTGTGCTTGTGTCTCTTATTACCCTAGTGTAGATTCTGTTATTTAGTTTTATTGGTTTGAGTTTCCTGATTTTAATTATTAGTTTCAGCTGTTGCCTGTTCTTGTGCCTGCCCTTGTGTTTTTACCTGATTGCTCATTGCCCTGCACTCTCCAGGATTGGTGAATTGTCTACGTCTCACTCCTGCTGTGTCATTGCCATAGTTTTTGTATTTAAGTTCCTGATCCTGTTCTGTTGTGTTCTTGCTGGAGTCACTGATGTATGTTGCCGATGTTGAATGTTCTGCTATTTTGTAGCGCCCCCCCCCCCCTTGTTTTCCCTCTCCCATTTGTACTTCATCTTTGTTTATCTCCTTTTTTGCTTTTGGCCCCTTGTAGTCCATTTGTTTTTGTAGTATTCCTAGTGTTTTCTGTTTAATAAACCCCTGTTTCCCTGAAAGCTGCAAGTGGGTCGTCTACCCCTCTGCCTGCATCACGCTTTGCTATTGTCCTAAGTCCACCCTGGTCCTTGGCATCGATATTACATTGCAATGTGATCCGGATCCTCTTGGGAACATCCTCACTGCATGTGTGTTATGGCATGTGACATTGTTTTGTCTAGGGAGTATTGGCATCTGCCTGACATGAGTAATGTCAAGCATTGTTCATGTGACAGTCTGGGATATTTCCTCTGGACAGTTGAACATCTCTCTCCCTCAAGCCACTCCAGGTCCTCTCCCCTCCCAAACATGAGGCTGCACCACTTCGCCTCTTCGACTACAATTCCAGCTTCACTCCACTTCAGTCCCTCTCTGGTTATTGGGACACGAATATGATATGTCTTCCCAGCTGTCAGCAGGACCAAAACTTAACATGACGGAGAAGAGGATCCAGGCAGAAAGTCATTGACATCATAGCAACTAGAAAACTCCCCCAAGCCCAGTTTTCAGACCCCGGCTGAGAATCACATTAACACACGATCAACTCGTTCTTCAGTCTTGATTTTAACTGAAAGGAACGATTAAGAACGGTGCCAAAAGAACAGTTCTACAGTTTAACATTTCTAAATTGTTATTTTGACTACTGCCAATGTAGCCTTCCCCCTGGACTGTGATGTATATTGTTTATTTGTATTTTCAGTAGTTTTGTTAAACATTGGAGGATATTAGGTATAGCCACAGCCTATAACATGACATTGTTAATCTGAAAGCTCTCACTTCAGTTTTGTTGTAAGATGGCATGTATGGCTTGCCACAGTAATATAAAACACTGGTAATTCTTCAAGTTCCCATTTAAAACAGGCAACCATTAAGACACTTAATGTCACCCCAATCTTCAGCCAATTCCAGCATTGTGAAACGAGGAATTTCGAACTGAAGCCTCTGTCCAGTGGAAGTCAGGCAACAGCAGTAAAGTGTTTTCTCCTCAGTCTTGACCTTGGGGTGGGGGATGGGATAACCCCCAAGCCAAAAACACAGCAAATATTTCCCTGCTTAAAGCCCCAGGGGTCTGTTTCTTCAGTAGCGAAGTCAGCAAACTGGAATGACCATGTGGATGAGAACTCCTCCTGGGAGAACATTTCTGCAGCAGACGCTCTAGAGCATTTGTTTCAAACGGCACAGCCCCGAAACGGAGAGCAAGGGACAGATGAATGGGCTATATGGGCTTTGTGACCTGCTCACGGCACACATCTGTCTGAGGAGAGAAAATGGCAGCTTTGATAATCAGCTTCTGAGGATCCTGTCAAAGCAGTGTCAGCGACTCACGGTGCCGTGACCAGGACTCGCTAGATACTGCTTTCATCTCGGGGATAATCAGAATCGAGGAACAGAAGCACAAATAAGCAGGCCGACCTCAAAGTGTTCATTTTTAAGCATCCGCCTGTAATAACGCATGGGCTTTAACCCCCAAGCACCTATACCCCCTTCTCTGCTACTCCTGAACGTGAAAAAGATTCCCCAAAAGACATTCCGCACGCACTTGCTGCCGGTCCTTCTTATGTAACAGGCGATGCGGTCCATTCCGGTCAGCACCGGACTCCTCTGGGTCTCATCTGCTACCCATGCATCACGGAAACATTCTGGGGAGAACTAGGTTACAGTTAAAATCCCCCCCACCATTCTGAATAAAGTGCTGGGGGGGGATTTTATCTAATTTCATGCATAAAAACAAGCACGCAAGCTCCATCTGCAGAAGGCCAGCTAACGACGCAGGCTCTCTAACAAAGCCGCGTGCAGCCAGTAATTGCTCTTAGTAAACTGGTGCGGTTGCTAATTGTTCATCACCCAGACAAATTAACAGTGAAACAATTAACAATTAAACAGCCGAGATCGATGCAACTGGCTATTACATAGATTTCTATTGTCAAATTAAGTAGTGGGGACCCTTACACAGCACATCCTAGATTACAGTGTCCTTTTTTAATTTTCCCGTTTGTGAATATGAGCGCCGATCGATCCATGATAAGACATTTACATTTATGGTATTTGGCAGACGCCCTTAGCTAGAGCAACTTATCTTAGTGCTTAGAAGTCTCATCAGTGAATACATTCAGACATGGCGCCATTTTCTGAGGGGATGTCAAGCGTCGAATGCAGAATGATATTGGGTGGTGAAGTTTGTTGGGGGGGGGGGGCAGAGAGGGTGAGACTTGCCCAAGGCACCACATGGGCTCCCATTGGCCCAGGTGAACATCCTGTATGAACCTTTTGTGCATAGGTGTTGCTTCAGGATGGATGGATCCCATCCAATCAGAGTCGCTATAACTCTTTGGTTTGTTGGACAGAGTCCATGCAGTAAAACCAGCTACATATATATTAAAAAGGATCTTAATGATTGTTAAAAGAAAATGCGGGGGGAATGAAAGTACCACTTGTCTTATTGGCTGAAATGGGTCATTAAGCAGATGATTGGTTATGACTGGAAATTTTTCAATTAGAGAGGCTCGGCAGAATTAACTGAAATATGAGAATGGACGCAGCAAATTTGGCAGCAAGACAAATCCGTTTCCCCTGACCCCACTGCGGAAATATACACTGAGTAAAAAGCCCACCAATCAATCACCGTTGCTTCTAATACGTTTTCGATAAAGTGCCACTCTAACTCTGGCCCGTTTAATGCAAATTAATCAACAGGGTTAAATAAACACGCAGAGAGAGCTAAATCATCTATAGATGTTACTCATCAGAAAACACCCTGCTACTCCCTGCACAACTACTTAAACCACATAGAATGATGGATTGCAAGGATCTGCATGGTTTCCCAGTACCATCTTAATCAAGGGGCAGTGTGTGGCTCAGTGGGCCAAGCCTGTGTGCCTGCAATCACGAGGTCACCGGTTCAAACCCAGCCTCAGCACGTCTGCGGGTCCTTCAGCAAGGCCCTTAACCCCCAGCTCCCTGGGCGCTGCTACAGGTGGCTGCCCTTCGCGGACAACTTACTCTACAAAGAGCAAGTTGAGGGAGGCATAAAGACAATTTCCTCATGGGCATCAATAAAAGTACCAATTTTTAAGGTTTGTTTTCTCTTTCAAGAGTTTCCAAAATATTTCTAACAACTTCTCGATGTTAATAAATACGTTTACATCTTATTGTGATGCTGATTAAACATACCCAGATTTTTCTTTTAATCAGCTGGATGAAAAATATGTCCTAGCACTTAAAGAACATCTTTGGGTCTCGGTCTTCCTCCCTGAAATCAAGCCATAGCTATAGAATATAGGTAAAACCATTTACCGGTTACTATATATTAAATTCTGATTTTGATAATCTTATATTGACTTGTATTAACATTATACATAAACCCAGCACAACTCCAAGATATGAACATACTTCTGCTCTTTCCAGCACAGCCAAGCAGCTTCACTGGCATAATATAACACTGGTCAGAAACAATGGGAGATGTTTCTGGAAAGAGTGGTGAAGGCAAAATCAAGCTAATGCATTATTTATTACTTATTATTATTATTTATGAATGATTTATTGCTATTTATAAGAATTTATCCTTCCCTCAATTTCCTTCCACTGCTTATCGAATGGAGGCTTTATTAAAATGAGTTTAATTGTATTTTCTAAATAAAAATACTGAGGATAATGAGTTTGGACTTGTGATTCTGGAGAGTTTGTGCCCAATAATGGGCCTTATTTATGTGGGCTTTGGGGTCCAGCTTCTGTTTGCTGTGCCCACCCGAGGGAATCAGGTGATTCTAGGCTTTATTAAGGGGAATAAAAGGGACCATAATTCATACAGGGGAGGCAACCTTTTCATTAGCCAATGATATGTTTTGAATCAGTGAATGACAGGGGAAGGGGCGCCCCGTGGACCAGTCATCTTTCAGCTGGGGCCAGTGCCGCTGTGGCCCCGCCCCTGCAGGGAGTCGAAGGTGTTTTACTGTTTCTGAATGTTATTTAATCTCTGGAGAGTGAAACACCAGAGCAGGCAGCTGCCTGCACAGAGGTGGCCTCAGTTTGAACCCCCCCGTTCTGCACCCCCCACCCCCCCTCATTATCCCTGCATCAGCCTCACACCCCGTTCACCGCACTCGACAGCTAAGCCTCTGCCATCCGCCCGGTTCATGGCGACCTCAGGGCCTCGTTAAAGCGGCCGATCTGCACCAGAGCTGGGATGGAAGGTTCCGGAAGGAGAAACACGGTGGGGTACCAGCTACTTGGTGTTGGGAGAACGCCGATAACGGGCATTATCTAGCATGCATAAACGACTGAACCTGTTTGTGCCGTTTGCTTGCATGCACATCGGACATATGGACGAAGGACTCATCTCGGAAGGCATTCAGACAGACAGAGAGCTCCCTTGAACTCATGTCGTCCCCTGTGCTCCCCTGTGCCTCCATCCTGGAGAGATCTTAACAGACCACACCTGAGCCCGTTCTCCTCTCTCCAGCGTAGCTTCCTGTCATCAGCACTAACAAGCTAAATTAAACATGAACTCATGCAATAGGATCGTTTTAAAAAAGGGCCATCTACAGTGAATAGCCTTTAAATGAGACGATGTGATGCATATACATCAGATGGGTCACGCGTGTGGTATGTAACACAGAGTGAATCGCCATAAGCACTCGTAAGTGCAGCGTGCATAAGGAATTATAATTACGATATAGTAATTAATATACTCCCATTCTAGTGCTCTTTGTGAGCATATACTGAAGTGCCAGTAATGGTAAAATAAGCCTGGTGTCTCGGATATAGGTCACGGCCTGTCAGAGCCGCAGCCCTCCTCCAATTCGACAAGTGGGCTGTTTTCGTTTATACATAATCGTCCGGCGCTACGAAGTATATCTTTATTTGTGGTTGTTGCTGTGAGGGTAACATGTAGCGCCTCCTTTTCATATAAATCTTCATGAATAAGGCTGACGGCAGTGTAGCCCTGGTGTGTATTAATCACCCCCTCCACTGCCCACCCCCCCCACTGCAACTGTCAGACCCGCGCACTACACGCTATTGACCACCAGATCGCAGCATAATATGTCCGGAAAAAAAAATCCACCCATCTGGTGGCCAAATGTAAGTATTGCAATTACCAGCAACCATAATTT
>JABFEA020000001.1:49840325-49865689 GCA_019775915.2 Cyphomyrus plagiostoma
GGGTTTGAAAGCGGCCCCTGGTACTTTTTCAGCCATGAGAGGACAGCTAAGCGAAGTCGGCGAGCTCCCGGAATCTTAGATTTAATCAAGATGATGAATGATTCGCAGCCGTGAGGAATTCTTATGCACGCCATGACTTGTGCGGGTGGGAATGGTGGGGGGGGACACTTTTGATTTTCCACCACGTGCTTTAAAAGGGTGTCATCTTTCCGTTAATTAAATTATCGAATGAATTACTCTGAGTCATTAAATCGTCTTTACTTGATGCAAATTGCACGTCAAGTAATTCCTGTCCCCGTAAGTCTGTAAAAACCAGGTGGATCGACGGGCTCAAAATGGCATCGACCGCGACTGCCCTGACGGGCAGGAAAAATATTTGTCCTTTGCATCATGTTGCTTCCCTACCCCCGCCGAATGGCTTTTGGGATGAGGATGTTTACTTATGCATATTTTTTGCCATGTTAATCCTGCCGTTTCAACATTAAGCAGATTCTGAAAGACGGTAATCAACAGTTGAGAACCATTTGATCTGAGACGTCGATATGATTTCCCTAGATGACAAGCACCAGTGTGTATCCTTTCTTCTGATAGGTAATGTATCTTAAAGACCTTCAACAGTCCCAATATCAAAGCTCATCCATGTTTTATAGACACGTGCTTGGTAAACAACAGAGAAGGGATCAAAAGCATTCCGATAAAGGCTCACCAAGGAAACCTCAAGGGGGAAGAGTGTAAGCAAAGCATACATAGACGAAAAGAATGGTGGAGACTATAAAGGTATTTGAAAAAGTCTCCAAATGGCCAACTATAAAGGATATGTAAAGGATATATAAAGGAGTCCAGCTAGTGCGGAAGCGCCTTCATACTCGCCACCTTGTTGTGGAAGCACTGAGAAAACACACCATGCAGATTTAACCTTTTGCAAATAAACAGTTTCCACCAAAAATAAGATGAGTCCATAACGAAGATGTCTCTACAGTTGTGTTTCAGTAGCATGTGAACAGCTAGTCTTAGAGTGCATCAGAAATCACATAATTGTTTGCTTTGTAGTAGGAAAAATATTGTATGCGAGGTCAGCGGTTTGTCCAAATCCTCAGTATGGATGAGGCAGTAGGCAAACGATACCCAGATGACACATCACATTCTGCAAAATTCCAAAGTCTGCAGCTGATGGAAGCTACACTATTGGAGCTGCAACCGGAGACAAAGAACGTTGTTTGCTCAGAAATTCGCTTCAAGATGGCAGCCTGCCATCTCCATACAAATTTAAGCAAAAAGCAATACCCAGATACGTATGTTGAATCAAATATGTATTTTTGTCATTGATCTTTGACACATTTTTAATGTTCACAAGGGTCAAGCTACATCAGTGGCAAACATCCGAGTCAGGGAATAGGCAAGATGGTGACCACAGAATGTCCGACTGCATGTATAACGTCCGCCTGCATAGATACAGTACATACTGCCTTAACAGTCAAGCAGTATGCTTCTGAAGATATTTAGTACCTCCTGTGTAAGTATACGATTTCTGACACACTCTCAGTTTAGCAGCTTCTCTTTATTCCTGTGTCTTGGCATTCTTTCTTTCCATCTTCCTGATTCCATGTTTCATGCATCATTTTGTTTAACAATGTACTGTAACAATAGATCGCTACACACTCCAGTCAAGTGCCTTGGGGTGACTCTGTTACGAAAGGCACTATATGAACTGAATTGTATGTTCCAGCAAAGCACCAGTCTTCAGTTGGTTCCTCGGCGCTTACTATGATTGCCTGCAGCCTACCTGGTCTTTTGTTGCCACGGCTCTCCCAGAAGGTGAAGTTCTTGAACAAGCAGGACATTGCGTGCTGATGAAGGCAATAACACTCTCGGTTAAATTGTCCGGTAACAGGAAGGAAAGCTGCAAGCCTTTGAGTGAAGTACAGTATTTTGCATGCTGAGATGTAATCTTATCTACACCGGTATGGGGCGAAGACCATGGAACGGCGATTTCCATCTTCAGCACCAGCAGGGGGCAGTGCCACAGACAACACAGATATCCCAGCAAATACAGAAGTAATTTGCTGCAGGTTTAAAAGCTTTAAAGTCACTCGAGGTGACGGGTTTGGTTTAGGAAACGGCTTGTCTGCGGCGATAATCTGGATTTGTGTGGGGATTTTTGTCTCTGCTGTAATCAGACCATCGCCACAAAGCTACGCCTGTTAAATTAAATATTAATCAATGTGGTGTTGTGATAGCTATATGTGTAGCATATTGTAAAGGAGCAGAGCAGTGTAAGGGATTTATGAAGTGATTCTGCTCTCATTTGAGTGGCAAGCTTTAATGTACGCGTCGTGTGATTGTCTTCTATTTTATATTTGTAGAAAAAATGTTTCACAGCGAATGTTTGAAAGGGGTTTCTATCTAATCAGCCTGCTGCGAGCAGAGCCATTATTGATTCTACTATTGTTCTTACTTCCAGCTTTGATCCTACATTCCTATATCGCTTAGAAAGGCACACGAAAATTTATTTATTACTTTGTACTGTATACCACCATTACGCAACAAAACACATTTCAGTTTGACATCATTAGCATGAAAATATTTTTAGCATTAGGAACAGTTATTAAACAGTGATGGATATGTAATACCCCCTGTATTTATATCAGTGGGTGCTTCATTTAATTAATGTGGGTTACCACTGGATAAATAATTAATGTAAATTAATGCGATGCACAAAGAATGTCCTCAGCTACAAAAAAAGCCAGTCCTCACATAAAAAATCCTTCTCCTTTGGCCGTTAGCAATTTGAATGCAATCGGGGGTGAGTTACAGGGAACATCTATCCGAGGATGATCTGAGAGGCGTGAAACAGAGAGAGGGAGAAAGGAGTTTGCATAAAAATGGACAGGTTTAGTGTCAGACTGACATGGAGCACAGATTAGGACCGGAGGGCAGCTAGCGCTCTGTGAACCTCATGTCGGTCCCCCAAAGTCAGGACACGCGTTCTTGCTCCCTGTGTATGTTTTGTTCTTCATCGCGACAATTGCCTGCGGAGATCGTCGTGCCCTTGCTGCTTCTACTTCATTCTCGTTACCTCTACCCAGATGGCAGCTTTCTCCTCGGCATACACTGGCCCGCCCCGCATCTTGGGAACGTTAATCTTTCACGGTGCTTCATTTGGCACGTGCCGTCCGCATGGCGCGTGGCGATGCCGCTCTCAATCCAGAGGCAGGGCATGAGCTGTGAGCTCGTCCATTGGTGCTATCACTACACTCTACTGCGGGTTCTTCTCACCAAAATGCATCTGCCCTGCAGCAGATAAATAATAAATTCAGGAGTGCTCTCTCCTCTGTGTTTCTTCACACAGTCCAAAGACATGAGATGCACTATTAGGCATCTCAAAATCACCCATACTGTATGATTGTGTGTACGTTCCCTGTGACAAACTGGCCCCCCATCCAAGATGCACCACTGCCCTGTGCCCAATGCTGCGTGGTTTAAACTCCAGCCCCCATAACCCTGTCCAGGATACACAGGTTTAGATCTTGTGATAATCACACCATATCTAGCAGTTTGATTCCTTCTGTCTCCTTCAATTTCCCTTCATACAGATCGACAATATCCTGGTATAGACAAAAGGGAGTGTGTTAAACATCACCAAAGCACCTGTGCTTTAAGGTGATTTTTGTAATTATGACGCCATTCCGCTATCAGCAAGGGAAAATGTCAGGGGTGATTGTCTGGCAGAGAGGGATGCGGGGGTGATTAATTAACCCTCATTCGAGTGCGTTCTTCGCGTGGAAAGGGCGAGATCACAGCTCAGCAGTGAGCATAGTTGCATTACCTGCAGGCGACGATGTGCATTTGATGACATGCTTGCCACTAAGTGACCTGTTCTTGGAGGAGGTCCAGCACTGCGAGAACCAAGGGGTGTTTGGTTCTAACATCTTAACCAGGATGGCATTAGATCCATTTAGCTTTATATTATACCAAGTTTTCTTTCAGTGTTTCGCAAACCAGTTATTACTGGTATTATTTGTTTTCCCTCCCTCTTACCAAAGCACAGCGGCTACACAGTCACAAATCACAGTGCGTTAAATGCGGGGCTAAAACACAGGCATGTAATTCTAGATTGATTTAAATGGTAATTAAGGAACAGCAATCTGTTAAGTTTTCTTTCATAAGGCTTAATCTAACTAAGACGAACGGCAAGACAGTGAATAATAAGGCTTCGTTTATCCTTTATATCTATTTATTTTCATATTTAGCTATTGGTAAGGCTTCTTGTTTTTGGATTCTGCAGCAATGACCGAAGGGATGGAAAACGTCTCCTCTGTTGCTATGGAAATGCTGTCAATCAAAAGGGAGCTGAAACTGAGCAATGAAAACCACCCTGTGAAATTCATTCATTCATTCATTCATTCATTCATTCATTCAGTCCGTTAGAGATATGAACATTATGCATTATCACCCTGATGCCGCATCAGTACAGACAGGCAGACAAATAAATACACAGATAGATCATGCATACAGGCATATGCCGCAGCAGGACTGATAACTTAACATGAACCACATTCAGGCTGGCAGGGATCTCGCTAATGGCCAAGGGGTCTGCAGGCTGGCGCTGGTAATGGTGGCATTGGGTGGGGTCAAGGTTTCCGTCCAGTGGAGTCCAAAGAAAAGGAACTAAATATGAGTCCCGCCGGCCCTTTGAGAACGGAGAGCCTCCCACTGGGGCCACTTATGACGCGGGTGAAAATGGACTTTAAGTGTAGCTGGGGGGGGGGGGGGGGGAGGATGGGTTATGCAGATGGCTAAGAGGAGAAACTCAGAGGAAAAGAAGGCAAAGGACATGGTGGTTGTATATTGTTACTAAAGGTGAGGGCCAGGCTCTCTGATCATGCTAACTGTTAACTGTCTGAGCAAATAATAAACTTATGGATACGGGCGTTGTGCGGATGGGGTGGAAAGGTTGGTGCTGCGTGCAGGGAGTGGCTTTGGGAGCTCCTTTTAATCCGCCTCGGAAAGTGAACACACGAGAAATAGTCCACGTCATGCAGACGAAGGAGAGTTTATGAGCATAGAGCCGAATACATGAAACAAATCAACTTCAATAGCAGGGAGGAGGCAGAGAGATCAGGCTGGGCTGAAATCTGCATTCCGTCCTTTATACCAGCCGGATGATGGCAGCTGACACGTCTTCCTGTTGATTAATGAAGCGACTGGAACCCGTTGCTACGGCGACGGGCTGCACGGTCCCCCTGACCGGTTTGGCGGCCGGTGAGCTGAGGAGCAGCCCCCCAGCTTTACCATAGCCCCGCGGTCAGTTATAGAGCCGGTGGTTAGGGTGAGATTTGAACAGCATGGGGCAGGGGGGAGAGGGGAGGCATATCTGGCTGTAGGCCACCCAGCTGCTGCAGGGATTATGTGGTTCTCACTGCAACACTAGGGGAGCGTGTGGAGGATGCTGGGCAGGAATTTATGGAGATAATAAAAAAAAAGCTAAAAGCAGACTATTTCCGAACTGCCATTACTATCCCATTAATCTCATAAGAACACCGACACCCTGAAGTGCATTTTCATAGGGCAAGCGTTTGTCTAGGAATTAGCATCATCTAATTAAACTTCTGAAACCCGATCAGATGACCTCACACTCTGTCTCAGACTGGCGGCATCCAAGCACTGCTGTCGCGTCTCAAATGTTGGCCAAACACGCAGACAAACGGCACCCACCCTACACGTGAGATTACATTACCACGTCAGGACACATGGATGCATACCTTGGGCCTTTAGCTTCGCTTTCTCAATGCACAGCACATACTGCTCTTTACAGATCATGGGTCTTTAGCCCCCCATTCTCTGTGCATAGCATGTTTGGCTCTTTCAAGATTGTGGGTCTTTAGCCTCCCTATTTTCTGCTTTTAATTTCAATCTGAGCTAAGAAAACTGTGTCATACAAAGTACAATGAAATTTTTGCTTGCTTCCTTTCATGAGCAACGTTATTTTTCAGTACAGTTCCGGAATTTAGAAATCTTGATGATAAAGTTCAACGAGAGTGTAGAATTTCACTAGAATAATTATATTATTATAGGAAACAAAACTTAGCAGGCTTTGCAATTTTAAGGGCTATTCCTTTTCAAGATTATCAGATCTGTGGCAATGATTCTACAAAATTTTATGTCACAACCTCAAACAAACAAGGAAGACTGGAAACAAAGGAGTAGACGAAGATGTTTTCCTCGCACTGCCCCCTGGTGGATATTATCTTTAATCCTTCCGATTGACATAAAGTACACACACATCACGTAGTGTTTATTATATCACGGTCCTTACTCCAAGCATACTAGGTACTGCTTTTTACAGATCACAGGTCTTTAACCTATTTTTCTCAGTGCACAGCCATGCTGTACTGAAGGTCTGTGCTTATTTATAAATAGCACTTAAATATGCCATTACTCCCTTGTTGTCTATTTTTTAGATTGCACAAATCATAATGCCGGTAGATATGGAAGGTGCTTTGTTTAAATGACCTTCTGGCAAGTTTGGGTGTATACCGCCCCAAGATGGAACTAGCAAAACGTGTTTATAAATGTGACTTCAAACGACTAGGTAAGATCGATTTGTTGTGATTTATTCACAGTGTAACCAATAAGATGTCATGTTTTGTTTAGAGCCCGCCCACTGAGTTTGATGGGTGACTTTGACAGATTATTTTAATGGTTGCTAATATCATTTAAATAGCAATTTAAATGATTGTTTAAATAATAATTTTAATGACATATTTATCAATAGTCATTTAAATAACAATTTAAATTAAAATGTAAATAATCATTTAACATATGAATTTATGGAATATTGCCACAAAACACCCTCCATGGGTAGAGGCCTTATTGTCCTTTTCCGCAGCCCCCCCTCACCTCTCCATCTAGTCCTCTGATTTATCCGTTCAGTCACTCTTCTGCTGACAAGGATGCTTATTTGTTAAGCCCTGAAGGACGTCGTTTATTAAAACCTATCCCAAAATAAATGCTTATATGATGGCTACACCATTGTCTCAGTTAAACAGTTGCAGGAAAGGCTGGAACCATAAAGCCTGCACTGTCGTTCAGTTCTGCGCTCTCTCTCTCTTGCATCCGGTTAGTAGCTTATTGATGCAGAATCATCGATCTTCTGTGCAGCACTGTATGAATTTTATCTGGGAAAGAGAAAACAGAACACCTTACAATCTAGGCAAGGCTTTAACTACAATGATTTTAAATCCTGTGCTTTCCTTTTTCTCGGCAATGCAACACACTCCCAGCGCCTTCAGATGCAGGCATCTCAGAGCCATGCCCCGAAGCCTCAGTCGCTTCGTGCACTGCGGCAACACTTATTAAAGTCATACAATAATAAAAGCAGCCTTGCCGCTTCCCCCCACATTCTCCTGAGTCTCAGCGGAGTCAACCAGGGTGCCCCTTTCTACAGAAAGGTCTTTGGAAAATTGTATGAACCTCTCTGTGTCTTCATCCTGGGCTGGGGGGAAAAAAGGGATTGGATAAATGTATCCTGTTCCACGTGGGATGAACGATGCTCCTGTTATTTAGCCGGCAAGCCGTGTGCTCTGAAACATGTGATCGCATTTGTACTTCGGAACGTGTCACCCATACATGCACACATGTGCGTGTGCCCGCATGCCAGCACACTTGTTAGGATGCGCTGGGCGATCCTGCCTCGATTCCCGAGGTGGAGATAAAGCGCCCGAATGCGGTTCTACCGGTCCTTCTTGTGCCAGCAGCATCTAGAGGGTGAACGGGACAGAGAGTGCATTTAGCATTCTGCCGGACCTTGGACAGCAGCCTCATTTGTATTACGGATCCGTCCGCGTGCTCGTGTGAAGACAGCTGAATGCTAGCACGCCAAGACCCTCTGGCAGCTTGCTTACGCCTCAGAAACAACATTTCTGCTTATTTAGTGTTTACAGAGGCTAAAAATCAAAGTCAACCAAGGTTATAATTTAATATTTGCATGGAAATGCTTAGTATCAATAAAATTAACAGCTAGGTGTATTACAGACAATCTAATTG
This sequence comes from Cyphomyrus plagiostoma, assembly GCA_019775915.2. NCBI lineage: Eukaryota > Metazoa > Chordata > Actinopteri > Osteoglossiformes > Mormyridae > Cyphomyrus > Cyphomyrus plagiostoma. The sequence goes on from JABFEA020000001.1 coordinate 49,848,372, forward strand.
GTTTGCCTTGTGCTATTAATCACCACCAGCTAATGACAATGTAAATTTGTGAGGATGAAACAAATGCAGATTCTGCCATCTGAATTTATCAGTGTCCCCTGTCCTGGTCCCTTGGCCCTGAACTTACTCCACCCCCCCCCCCCCCCACGACCCCCAGGTCACACATGCAACTCAGAATGTATGCAAGGTCTTCACAAATATTTTACGGGTGAGCATATTAAACAACTTTGCTGTTACAACAGAATCATTTAAAACCTGCAAATACACTTGCCATTGAAATTATGAAATCATCAACTGACAAATAATGCTGTTATTTAGTGGCAGCTCAAACCATTCATTTGCATGGAGTCCCCAATGTTTGGGAGCCACAGTCATTACACTTCTGGGGGGACTTTTTGAGTGAGGCCCTAGAAACAACAGACCTGCCTCTGCTTTTCCAGTATAGTATGTGTGTGTCTGTCTATCTGCAGAACCTTCCAGAATATCCTGACTCTTCCCATCTCTTCTTTACATGGACTGAAATATTACCTATTTTGTATAAAAACACTGAGAACTCAAAGAACATTAGCAAAGGCCCTCACAGATCCTGTTATAGCCTGAAGAGCTTTTCTTGTGTGTTGTTTGAGCACTTACAAGACTTTACAAGAGCTATAAACCAATACGGATCAATGCAGTCTTTCCATTTCATTGTTTACAGCCTTCCAATGCGTTCAAAGATGGCAGGCAGCTGAAATAGGGAGGTCAAAAACTTCAAAGAGTCTGCTCAAGCTGTCTGGAATAATCACGCATAAGAACATTAGTCAAAGAGTCAACAAAACTTACTGTTTAAAGAGAATGATCCTAGTACAAACATGTGTCCCATCCAAGGGCATAACTTTCGGTTGAGCACTGTGGGGGTTGAGGTTTTAAGGGCTGGTTTAGGTCCAGGGCTAGTATTCGCTAGTTTTGATTATTGGGGGGGGGGGGGGTTACAACCCCACCCCCCCAATAATTTATGCCCATAGTTCCATTAAGAAGTAGAAGGAAGCCAGGTAAACAGAAGACTATAAAGTAAGGGGTTAGGTTTGAGGAGCTTCCTCTAGGCTTAGAAATCAAGCTCCTGCTTCCATAGATATGATTTTTTTTTTGTCAAGGCCACATCCCTGATGATGCTGTAATATGATGAATAGAATTCTCACGCATAAAAATAGTTAAAAAATAAACAATTACTTTGGTGTCATGGATACCGCAAAAGTGCCAGAAGAAAACCGCAACACCGTGAAGGTTCCTGCTGCGGAGGATCACAGATTCCCCTGGAGATAAATGTTCTCGACAGATCGAAACATATGGCCTTCGACAGACTGACGGCACTGCGAAACGCTCAACGCTAACATTTTCGATGCAAACACATGCATATTACAGTCACACCACAGCTGCTTTTAACACTGACATTTATCTATTAAAATCCTGCCTGTCGGAATGTGTAACGAGCTTGGAGGCATACGTGCAACATCTCTACTTGGGTGCAGGAGTGGATGGTCATCTTTCCATTGTCCTTGTTTATCCATACTGGGCTTGTGGAAATCATAATATGTACAAGTGGGGATTGATAACCTTATAGTGAGCTAAAAGAGGTCTTGAAAGAGGTCTGGGGTTCGGAAGGTTGCTGGTACAAATTCTGGCGTTTGGCAGAGTGATTTATTATATGTTTTTATTAGTGAAATTGTGTCAGTTGTTAGAGTTCATGTTATGTCTGGACCAAACATGAATTTCATATTTCACAAGGACTTTCACTGAGCAAGGCCCTTAACCGGGAATCGCTCCGGGGACTATCCGACCCTGCTTTCTCAAAAAAAAAAAAAAATGCTGTGTTATAAGCATCTGCTAGATAAATAAAATGTAAATGTAAGAAATGTTTTCAAAGGCTTGACAACACCGGTGGGGTGGGGGGTCCACACTTACTGGACAGGAATCGACATACAAATTCTTTCAGCAGACCGATTACACCTGCCCCATGACATGCATTTCTAAGAGTGACAGTGAGGAAGGCGAGGATGTCAGACTATCACTCAGATGCCGAAAGATGTTTAGAGACACTAATCCACCTAAACAGCAGGTCTGTGGCTGAAGGTAGGAGAGCCACATGGATGTGATGAGATGATGTCAATTTTGCACAGTCGGAGAGGGATTTTAAACTGCACTTCTGGTTATGAGAGCCGGGAATATTACACGCTGACCAAAACAGAGACAATAATGTTCACTGTAGCTATACGCTGACCTCAGATCAGGTCAGATCGATGCTCAACTGGGATTGAAACTGCCCACAAATGTGTGATCATTTCTTTAAAGTTCAGTTAGAAACATCTGATCGCCGGGACCAAAGCCAGCATCTTGGTTCCTGGGGTGCATCTGAAAAAGACCGAATGCCTCAGGCCTGCAAAAGCGAAACCTTCATTAGTGGAAGCGGCGACTTATATCCCACTGGCTTTGGGGAGATCAAAGTGACGTCCGATCGATACTTGGGAGGTCCTGTGGATTTCTGTCAGACCCCCTGTTTGTTAGTGTCATCATTGTGTTTCTACCACATGACTGTTTGCTGGAATGTTCTGTGCGTTTTTTGAGGTAGTTTATTATTGTCTACAGGTTTCCATTTCTCATTCACGTCAATGTGTAGTTAATCAATTGTTTATTGTTTTTTTTTTACGAATAAATAGTACGCCATTAAAAGATGGCTTTCCCATTTCTGACAAACAAAAATCCATATATATTAGAGGAAACATCTCAACTGAGGAGCCCAAACATTCGACAGTGCACTGGACTGGGACTGTTCCTAGCACCATCAGAGTTCACATAAAAGGTGTCACGCTTCAGCGAGACCATAATAATGCTGAAACACAAGGTCGCTGCTCTAACTTTCACAGCAGGGACACAGCAAAGGCAGCTGGATTACCTCCATCAGGACAATCAGCAAACAGAAACAAAGAAACGCACAGCGATGAAGGAAACTCTTATGCGGAGCTTAAATATAAAGCCAGTTTTTTTTCTTACCTGTCAAGCGTGGTATGGATGATGAGGCAAAACCAATTTTCAGCATTCAGAGGATTAGTCCGGAGATAAGAAGCGCCATTAGGTGAAGAGGTGTGAAGATTTAAACACATCAGGGGAGGGCAGAAAGAGGAGGAGAGAGAAGACTGAATTAGCGATTTCGAAAAAGAAGAAAAAAGCTGCACATGCTCTTGATCGGCAAAGACGAATGTCTCAAAGGTTTTAATGAAAAACCATAAAAGTTCGCAGGACCAAAGTCATTCTTTCTTCTGCCCAGATTTCATATTTCATATTTCACCACAGCTAAAGGCTACATTATTCAAAACTCCTACTTGCCTGACCAGCGGAGATAAGTACCGCCTCTGACTTCAGCCTCGGAGTTCACAGCCGGGCAGACAAGATCACGGGCGATCGGAGCCCACAACACTCTCCATCAGTGTGATTTACGCGCCGGTATCAATACACCTGTCTCGTCCAAGGCCAAGGGGCGCTAAGCGATAGCTGCCATTTCTAACGCACGTCATCCTAAAGGTCGACTTACTGTCCTTCCTGTTCTTGCTGGTCTTGTGAATAAATCAAGAATAACTGAAAAACTGGGGAGAAAATGCACACATCACTAATAATTTATTCAGGTCTTTGATACTAATCATACAATCTCATTATTACAGTCATGCCCTGCCCCCCCACCCTGATATTCATCTTTATAGCATTGTAGCTTCTGTATATATCATTTATGCAACTGCCTCTGCTCTGAATTCGTGTTAATAAGCTGTCTTCCATTTTCCATTTTCCATTTACATTTCCTCATGTTGTTTTTATTAGTGAAATTGTGTCAGATGTTGAGGTTAATGCTATATCTGGACCCAACATTACATTTAATTTCTCACAAGGGCTTTCATTATCATTACACTCTGTCAAAAAAATCAAACGCAAACTGCCGCAGTGTAAAAACTGACAGTAGTTTGAAATTCTGCCCTTTTTGCTGATCTGGGCAGTGCCTCATTTTCCTCAGTCATTGGACTTGGCTGAAATACATTCCCCGAACAGACTGAACCATTGAGCGGCACCGGGGAGTAAAAAGACACTGTATTATTGACTGGACTGAACCACATTGGAGGGCTGAGGGGAGGTTAGCATGCATTTGCCTTCACTGGAATGGAGTCAGTCTGTGGCATTTTGTCTGGAATCGCTCCCCTTTGACACTGAAGCCTTTCCTTTAAACACTGAAACCACCGATTGTTGAATCTACAAATTTAGGCTTCTACTGATCCACTGCAAACTGCAGTAAAACTGCTGACTGACATCTCGGCTGGACCCAGTGTGCACTACCCATGGCTCACCAGTCAGTCCCTCTGCAATGCTTGGCACAAAGATTGCAGCTCCCAATGTTAATTCCTTAAAAAGACAAAACGTAGTGATCGTAAAAGCCAATATCCCCCCCAAAATGGCTATCGTTTCATTTTAATCACCAAATAATGGCCTACCTATTCAGCGGATATTTAACTATATTCTTCAGAAATGAAGAACTCTGTGTAATGTTCGAGGCTTTATTGTAATCCCGTGACACTTTAACATTTATGTCCTCAGCAAAAATTGTGAGGTTTCTTCTCACAGTCTCACTTCTGCTCCTGACAGCCTTCTGCGAATCGGCCCCAGACGTTGTCATTAAAACACGGGAGATGACGTTCCTTACCAGAACTTTCTGGCCGCTCGCTGACTCTCAGCTTCTCATTGAATCAGGGGCATGTACTGTGACAGGCCACAGGGGCACTGGTCCCAAATGAAAGCTGATTGGCCCAGTAAGTGTACTCTCCTCTGTCACTCATTGATTCAAATCATATCATTGGCTAATGATAAGGTTGGGTCCTCTGTATGAATGAGGAAGGCTAGTGACCTAATGATTGCGGGTTTGAACCCCATGGGGAGCCTGGCTCTCTAGTTAATGCTGTAGGCTATCATGGGAGAGTTCCTCTGCAATCATCAGAGTCCTATAAACCATCACTTCTGTGATATGGAGTCAATCATTTTTGGGGGGGGGGGTCTCTTTGGATGCTCTTTTTGTAGCTGGCACGTTTTTTATTGGGAACGGAGTGTGGCTTAGTGGATTAGGACACTATGCCTGTGATTGAAAAGTTGTTGGTTCAGATACCAGGGCCTGTAAAGTGGCTTCACTGTTGGGCCCTAGAACAAGACCCTTAACCCCCAGCCGCTGCAGAAACTCAAATCAAATCAAATCAAGTCATTTGTCAAATCAAGTCAACTTTATTTATAAAGCCCTTTATGTACAGCAACCACTGACCAAAGTGCTCTGTAGGAAAATTACAAATAGTATAAAATGCAATAAGAATAAATAAAAATAAATAATAAAATTAATAAATAAATTAAAAACATAGCAAAACATAACCACTAAACATGAATATGAACAACAACTCACACTGGACCAAAAGCCAAGGAGAATAGATGGGTCTTGAGAGCAGATTTAAAAATGGGCAGTGAAGAGGCCTGTCTGATGTGAAATGGCAACAAACGAGTTTAGGAGCTGCAACGGAAAAAGCCATATCCCCCCTGAGCTTCCGCTGTGTTTGGATAAAAGCATGTGTTCAGTAAATAAAACAAAATGTTTAGCACAGTATGACATAAGCATTAACATTGTCTGCCAGTATGGGACTGCGTCACGCTCAGATGTTTCCTTGCACAGCTGAGTATTACTGAGTGCTGATCTGTCTGCACATCTGCATGCGTGCAAGCACACTTTGAAAAGACACTTAAACACTTAAAGAAAAGAACATTATAGAAACTACTACCTAAAAAAGATCTGTTTTAGCTACCAATCTTAAAAGAACTTTAAAATATCAGTATCTCCATCCTTATGAATTGTGAGTGTTGTTGCAGCGATTAATGAATTGTTCATTTCACTCCAAAGTGAAATTGCAAGAATAGTCCACAAAATGCTTGGTTTTAATAAATATTGATCTTCTGTCCAGTGTGTTTGTATTGACTTTGTTCATATTGTTTATCCATCTTTCAGCTGCTGATCCTGAGCCAGATTACAGTGGGCCTGGAGCCAGCCCCAGAGAAGGTTATCTATATTATCCACGTAATTATAATCATTTATTTACACATCACTTTAAGTCTGTGCTTTGGACTTCCTGTACACAAGGTCTAGGCTGCTGAATCTATAAATGCAACACGGAGTTTATTAAAACCCAACTGGCATTTAAGGAATCGGTCCTGCTCTGTCAGATATGAGATATATTTCAGCAGCATTCTGCTTCAGAGAGAGGGCAAATGCATCGTCATCGACCGCTTCATGTCTCGCTGTTCTGGGTGCTGTCTCAGCCTGGCCAAGGTGTGACCGTCTGTACGTGTGCCCGAAAGAAAGGTGAAACACACCTGGGTATTAACACGCGTGTGCAGGTGAGAGTCTGGCCGTGATCTGAATGTTAACGGATGCGAGGCGTCGGTTGTCGTCAGATGCGGTGAGCTCTGGGTGACCCCGGCTGCCCTTCCGTGTGCGCCTTCTTCGTAATGGGTCATTCGAGAGCATATATGATTAATAAACAGCCAAAATAAACCTGGACTGACATTTGTGCGAAACACGCTGGCATTTAGCCTGATGTATTTATTGACATTTCCCGATGCTTACTTCCCATCGCTCTTTGGAAGTGTGCGGCACCTCCGAGGTCTCTGCCAGCTTCTGGAAACCCAGGCTCCTCCTCTTAGGTTCTCAATCCTTTTGATATTTGATATTTTTTTTAATAGATACATCACATCGTGTAGATGCAAGATGTTTAGAGATATAGATCTGTACTTTTCATTTAGAATTTTTTTGGAGAAAGGCAGAGATATAAGCTGGGGTGGTATGTAAGAGCTTTTGCAGCTAGCCAACAGGGTTGGGTGCGAAAAAAAATGTAGCTTGACATGAAATACTTCTGGTGTAAATTTACTGGTGTAAATTGTTATGCAGGAATCTATATTTACCACATTTTGTGAACTAGACTGTGTATATACTATGTATTATTTCAGGTTTAATTAGTGAGCAGCGTTCAGCAGCAGCTCAATAATGAAGACACCCTACATGGCGTACATAATTAATGAAATCACAAATCATTAAACTTGTGTATTCTGACTCATTTCCCTTCTTTTAGACTATTTATAGAGGATACTGAAGACTGCTAGATGTAACTCTGATGACGGGGACTTTGATAGGACAGTGGGGCTGGGCACAGCAGCCATAAATTTGTGTAATCATCGGACACCATCAACGGCAATCAATCTGCTGACACAATGCTGATCCTTCCTAAATTACACACCAATCACAGCACGCTACTTCAGCGGCATTTCAAGGTGTCCCAGCTGGTGTAACGCCATTTGAAGAAAGACAAGCAGTAACCCTGCCCTCCCTCCTTGGCTGACGGAGGTCAGTGTGGAACAACGATGGACGGGGTTAGACTTGGAGACCTTCCAGAGCTGAAGGTTGGGGGTTGATTGTGTTTGCCTCCCTCCTTTAGCCTGGGATGAGCTGGTAATAAAAACTGAGAGATTGTGCCAGGTCTACTGTCACATGAAAATGAGGAAGCTGACACGCGTCTGTCTTTCCTCCCTAATTTTGGTCCACCGTGACGGCTGAAGGGGCGACCGGTACAGCCGAACTGATTCTCAATAAGTGGGAGGGGATGATCGATGCACAGACAACAGTTAAACTTTGATTCAAGGGGTGTCCACATCAGTCACCTCCCCTGGGCCCCCTGTACCACCCCTGAGAATTACAGCAGTGGGGAGAATGACGAAAGAGAGATAAAAAACAAAATGAAACGTAAAAATTAACGGATTCGGATATGCACGGCATCTGATGTACTGGGTATGCGGGTGTAGTTTGTCATCATTTCACAGAATGAAGGGTCATTCACTGTGCTGGACAGGGCGGGATCAGGAAAGGCAGAGGGAAGTTCAGAATTGGCACCCTTTCTGATTTCCATGTTTGTCATCAACAATTTTCCATAAATCATCAGTGCTGCAGTTGTTTTTTTAAGGTACATAGAACGTTTGAGATTGGCTGTACTGACAGTGACTGCCAACAGTGATCCAAATGTTCATTATATTACATCACAAAACAGAATAAACATTATTCATTGCTGGTTATTGCCACAGGGAGGTTTATAATTTCAACCACAGTCAAACTTCATATACATAATCTGTGTATCATCGCTGCTGTGAGACCTCTGCAAACCCAGCAAGTTCTTCTCTCTTTATTTACATTTTATTTATTTAGTAAACACTTACATCCAAAGTGATACATTTCAGAAAGCAGTCAGGCCCTAGAGCAATTGGGAGTTAAGGGCCCACCAGTGACATCATCTGTCAACCACAGGATATGAACCAGCAACCATCTGACCACAGGCACAGAGCCCTAACCCACAGAGGCCCACACCGCCATCCCATTCTTTTGGTCATGATGGTGGATTGGTGACACAACTCTGATGCTTGGCATGAACCATCTAGGAACTCCACACCAAGGAAGGTTCCATATTTTGCACCCAAATTGACCTGCCAGTCTCCATGTGTATTTCCGCTGTGGAAATTTCTGTTCCCGTTACTCCCTGCACCAGGTATAAAGCTCATTCATCTGTCAGATGCTTCCTTTTGCCCTTCCCTTACAGGGTCTTACAGGATTGACTTACTTCTCCTAAATGTACAAGCACTGTGAGCATGAGTACAGCTGAGAGCAAACAGCAGCTAATTAATGACGCTACAGGATGTGATGCTGTTTGATGGCAGGCCTCTCTCCAGCAAGGAGATGTGGTCGGCAACACCTGTGCAAGAGGCACCTCATCGTGTAAGTTCAGCTCGGGATGTCTGTGATGGAGTGCGGTGATTCAGCAGAGCCATGGTCGGGGGGGTGGTGCTTCAAAATGTTCAGAGGAAGGGGAGAGAGGGGATAACACCTGCCAGGGGCACCGATGGATGTCAAAGTCCACTGGGGATAGGACAGTGGTGTCGGGTGTCAGGGTTAACCCAACAAAAGGGGTTTATTGTAAGACAGAAAAACAGGGGTCATGGTCCCTTTAAGACAACCAACCCGAAAATCTGTTTAACTGGGAGAAAAAAAAGCGAACACATTCTGAAGCACTTTGTGCTTTTTCAGGGCCCTGCTTTTCCAAAACTCTAACACTCTTACCTTTTGCACCCCCCCCTCCACCTCACCCACCCCACACACACCTCTTCCCATTGCCACCTCCAAATCCATGCACTTGTGTGCACAAAGCAGATGATCGGTCACCATAGCAACACAACATGTCAGTCAAACCCAGACATGTGCTGTTGCCGTGCCTCCCGCCAGCTCCCCGAGTTCCGTCGCCACCTGCCGTTATATGAACGTGATGTTTTGCTAATACACGTCTCCCCTGTGCCCACAACGTGAGACAAACTGGAATGCTTTAGTCTCTGTAAACAGAACACCTTCAAGCTCCACTGACACCAGTTAGTTAGCTATTTTGATTGATACTTCATTAATAATCTATTCAGGGCTTGAGTGAGTTCTAATCTATTTTTACATCATATTGCCTGGTCAGGCTGCGATGTTTTGACATGGGACATAGTTCTGGTTGATCTTAAGTAATTTGTAGGCTCCAAACTCAATTATTCAGTGATTATTAGTGATGGAATCAAATTTCCCTATCTAGCCCATTCCAAAAGATAATATAAATCAAAATAATAATAACAGCCTAACTTTAGTTTAGTGACATTTCTTACTGTGCACAGAATAAGTCTGCAATACCAGCAGCTAAAATAACAGAAGCTCCTGGTGAGGAGAGCTGCAGTTACGCTGCTCTTCCCGTTTTCAGTCAAATGCAACGTCGCAGTCTCAGAGAGATCAGCTACATCGAGAGCAGCAACTGCGCGGTGCATCACCGGACCTGGGAAGCAGCCCCTGCTCCCCCGCGTGCCGATCCGTGTCTCAGGGGCGCACAGCCGCTCCCCTCGCAGCCTGGCTGCTGTCCAACCTCTGTTGGGCATGAAAGGAGCCATTCTTCACAGCTACAGCCTCTTTGGACACATACTTATTAAGGGCAATTATTCGCTCCCAGCTATATTAATGACTATTTATTAAAATCTAGAAGAGCCCAAGATGGCAGGCCATGGGGGCAAGGGTGTGTCTCAGAGACTTTTTTTTTTTTGGGGGGGGGGGGGGTGGCAACAGTGTGCAATACAAGATGATAAAAAATGTGCATGTGCATCTGACATTAGCATATTAGCATTCTGGGTTCACGTGTGCGGGAGCTAAGAAATGCTTAACCTGAAATTTGAACCAGGCAAAGACTATCTTTATCCTTAATACTCCCATATATGCTCATGCATTACCTAGCAATATCTAAATGTCTGTTTTTTTCTAAATCCATTTATACTTGTCGTGTTATTGAAGCGAATGTGTAGCTCGTGGAGAAAAAGAACAAAAAGGAGTAGAATAAGATGGAGGCGGAGAAGAAGAAGAAGAAGAAGAAGAAGAAGAAGAAGAAGAAGAAGTAAGATCAGGATGGGGTTGTGCTAGAGCAAACTACTGTAGACTCAAGCATAAAGAGCTTCAGGGCATTACACTCAGCTTGAGGGGAGGCCCCCTTGGGCAATTACCTCAAAAATGCCAGTTTGGCAACACGGTCAGTGAGAAAGTTACATAACCAAATTGAAACAACAGCACTTCAATAATGACGGGACAGAAAAACAGGCAGCATGAAGAACGTGGGATAACACGCACCAGTGAACAATCCTTGCTCTGACAACAAGGGATCCTTGCTTCACAAAGCCATTCGTTACTCAGAAGAGGTCTGAGGAAGGCAACTTCCTGTCACCCCGCCCACAAAACGCAGCCAATCAGAGGCCAGGGGAGCCCCAACATTCAGCAGTGAAATAAGATGTTTTCTTCCCCTGCTGATCTGGGCATTGCATGGGGATGCTGGGAAGTGAATGGATGTCACGGAAGCAGGCAGCGCAGTGACCTAAAACGATGGCGTGGATATTGAGTAAGATAGCAGGGGAAGGAAGGAGGAGAGAGAGAGAGAGAGAGAAAGAGAGAGAGAGAGGAATGGATGCAGGTCACTAAGCAGGACGGCCTTCTCTGAGGTCCCGGTGGCGTCTGCGAGGCCAGACTCGACGCACCCCCTCGCCTGTCACCGCCGGCGACAGCTGCCTCCAAATGAGCCAGGTAGATGCAGCCCTTTGTGCTCAATGCCGCGGCTGAATTTCAAGGCCCCTGTGCTTGGCCTCCTGCTTGCCAAAGTCTCTCTGCCGCTCCAGCGCCATCAGAACATGCATCCCTACAAGGTCAATGATGACTCCTTTACGCACTCACACCTTCAGACCAGTGACAGGAAGTCTCGTACAGACAACTTGACTTGTCAGCGATGGGTAATCAGAAGGTGTTTACCACCACTCAGATCATGCATTTGCATGGGGCCCCTGAGGTTAGGGGCCCCTTGTTGGCCACAAGCAGTCACTCCACTGAATATTAAATAGCCACGTCCCTTATTTAGGAGATGCTGAAGAGTAATGTTCTACTAACTAGCTAGCTAGATACCATCTTCTGACTCAACTTATTTATTTAGTTTTTGAACCATCTGAAGGATGCAGGGGTGTCCTGAAGAGACTGTTTTAGTGGGGCCCCTGCATAGAGTGGGGCCCCTGCATAGAGTGGGGCCCCTGCATAGAGTGGGACCCCTGCATAGAGTGGGGCCCCTGCATAGCAAGATGAATGTATAGGTATCTAGATGCTGTAGGTTTTGACAACACAAAGCATGTCAAATTTGAACTGATGCTGATCACCAGAAATAAGATCCCAGGCCAGGTTGGCTAATGCACTCAGGCACCCATTTGCCCACACTCATTTGCAATCAAAGTGGCACTATTTTAAGAGTCTTTTTTTTTATTATTTTTGGCCAATTCCTATCTTTTTTTATCCTCGGCTCAACTCCCCCCCACCCTCCCCCAGCAGTTATTTATCAGGTTCGTAGATAACTGCCGCCATGGGAGACCGGCCAGGCTCATTTTGAATGTATATCCATTTATAAATGCTTTCTGAATGATGGCCGATAACACTTCCTATTGACCTGCATGCCCGACACACCAAACCGACACAAAAAAGACACTCATTATCGGGTGACGACTGATTAAAATTAGCGGAACAAGCCGCCCCCATCTCGCTGTCACCCTCACGGGGTCCCGGTGAGATTTCGAGGAAGGTCGAGCATCTGGCTTTTCATTGGCCAGGAACCAGACCGGGGTTAGCACCTGCTTTAAACATGTGACAAAGACGGTGGCAAGAAACGTCTGCAGGGGAGTGAGAGTTACCCGCAGGGTATTTATTTAGCCAGAATTAAATATGGGGTAATTGCGTCCCCAGAGTGAAAATAAGGGGCCTATTTATTTTTAAGATTGGGAGTTGGGGGTGTATATTTATCAGCTGAAGCAAGGATGGCATGAGTCTGCACTGAGTAAACAACATCTGGAAGTACTCCTCTCCAGTAGCGGCCTGCTGGAATCACATTGTAAATTCCCTGCTAATCATTATAAGCTTCATAAACAAACTTGTTTCCAGATTTCTCTGCACATCTTTATCCCTGAACAAACCTATGTAATAAAATAACTATAATCTGGCCAATGCAATAAAAGTAAATGGTGATATATCCATCTTTGATTGTCTGATCTTGCTGGCAAATGTACTTTAAGCACCTGAAGAAGTTAAATAATATTAAAATTAAATGAATTGGAATCTTGTTACCAGTATATAGTAACTATATTGCATTGCATAATGTGTAATACATACATTCGGAGCACTTGGTAAAATAAAGGAGTAGTTATAATACACATGAATGGAAACAGAGAGATTTGCCAGAGTAGGGGCATTTCCATATATCAACTGCGTTCACCACCGTCCTTATCAGATCCCGAGAATAAATCCAAGACAGCTTGAGTCAACATGTTTCCCGTGTTCACAGCATGAAGCGGCTGCCGGGTTTTACCGAGAGCGATGTGTTTTTGCCTCTTCACACCGTTTCGGTTAAGTTAGAGAATGAGGCGCCAAACCGGACAAATCGATGCGTTTCACGCCAGCAACGTGTTACAGGAGCCTTATGCAAAGTCGGCTGGATCGCTCAGCTGTAATGGAGAAAGATGCGTGTCCCACGGGCAAGTTATACGCTCACGTTTGACCCAGTTTTTTCTCGAGGGTAGTGCCGTAGTTTTCATTTGCGTAATGTGTACGTGTCATAGTGATGGACGGGCTCGAAAAATCGTCGCTTTTACAAACTCAGTTACGAATTCATTAGTAACACGGGAGACGTGGGCAGATAACATTATCACAAAAAAAAGGTTAAACTGTTTTTCTAAGCTGAACATCACCGAGTTAGTTTTACAGCTGTTACAGTACAAGGTTCTCAGTTTGCACTGAGAAGGGTTTCAAATCCAAGCCCTTCAATGCAATTAGGGAGTAAATTAAATGTTTCTGTTAAACTGCATTTAAATTGCTGGGCAAAAATGGCTGCCATTGCCTGTTTTAAAATATTATTATGAATCCATCTCATTATTTTACCAGTAGTGAGGAAGACTTGGGTTGCTGTGGTTACCAAAATGCACCAAAGCTGTTACGTGTATTATGGGAGGCATAAAATGTATTTATGAAAATGCAGTAAGTAGGGTTATTACGATTTTTAAAAGGTCTGAAGAGCTGTTAAAATAATCATTGGGACCACTCAACAATCCGTGTAGCGTGATTTGTCAAATGGTGAAACATTCTGACAGGTTAAATTATATCATTTGACATTCAACTTTTTGACGAGCCTCACACAGATCAAAAAATAAAAAAAGAATGATATCCACCAAGCCCATCACTGCAATTACAACAACCTTTGATTTAATTTCTCTTGTGTGTACTTTCCCACTGATGGTTATGTAGATCCTACATTAAAAATCTTAGGTTGATCAAACAGACGGTTCAACACTGAGCTTTCAAAGTCAACAAAATTCAAGAACGAAAGAAATGCCTTACTGACATGAGTAAATACTGGAAATTTAATGTGCTTGCTGTGAAAACTTAATCTGCATGTTAGATTCATTTTAAGTCAGAAAGACAAATGGGGACTAAATGTACCCTTCAAGGCTTCTGACATTTAGTTAGTTTTTCTCTCATTTTTTTTGTCCATAGGAAACTATGAGTAATTAAGCAAATTTGAGTCAATTGAATTCTAATATTAACATTTGTAAGTGTGTTTTAAGCCCTAGATATTACTCTATTACACTATGTATTATTGGTATTTATAATATATTACATCATGCAATGACTGAATACCCCTGAAGTAGTAAATGAACGAATCAATTCATTTTATTTAAGTCAGTGCTAATGAATATTGCTGTTCTGTAATGTTTAATTGAAGCACATTTAGAAAATGTGCAAATATGCCTTGTGGCATCTTTCTTACAGTATCTTACGCTCCTAATATCACGTTTTGATTGTGAGCCGGTAAGGGGCCAGTTCAACTTCATTACAGGGCTGGTTAGGAAGAGAAGCCACATGTCAGCCTCTCACATGCCCAAAGCTGAAGTCCTCCCTGAAGCTCTGCTCTTACTACCAAAATCAATGGGATTTGTGTTGTTTTGCACGAGTGAATCCACCGAAAGACAATAGTTGTGCAGAGCACTTTTCTGGAACGAAGGTGTGGCTTCACAAAACAGCAAAGAAAGCAGAGTAGTAAACAGGAATGCACGTTAATACACGGGGCCTGGCATGAATAATGATGGAGATATTACTCCAAGGGTCCTTCAGTGCTGCAGCTCTAGTTCTCATTTGAAAACCCAGATGAAGTGCCGTGAAAGACGTCCACTCAAACATGGAGCATGTGTCAGACCTCTGATTATCCCATCTGAATGGGTAATACCATTCAGTACTGCAAAGGGGGGGGGGGATTGGCAGGAGGAAGAATGAGTGGGGGTGATAGGGTAAAAAAGAGGGGGGAGGGCAGCATCTGGAGGGGAACACGCATTATGCTCAGCCAGTGGAAAAGTCAAGTCAAAGTCATTCTTTTATTATCAGACCCAGATATATGATGCACGGGTCACACACTGAGGTGAAACATCGTTCTTGATGGTCATAGTGTAAGTGAAAAGTAATAAATAGGATATAAATATTGAGATGGATAAACAGAATATAAATATGACATTTTAAGACAGACAAAGGAAAGGGGAAGGGAAAGATTGCGTAAATTTGGCATGAAATTGGATGAGCAGAATATGCAGTAAATAAATAGATTTGAGTGTCAGAGTTATGAGTGCTGAGTTATATTAGCCCTTTTAATAGGCACAGTCTTAGACAGCAGTTTACCTGCACTGTTCCCCAGCACCCCCCTACTCTGCGTGCTTGTTGAGCAGACTTGAGTTACGGGGGGGGGCTAACCCAGAAAGGCCGTCGATGCTTCAGCGGCGGATTCGGAACGAGGGGATGGAATGAGGATAGGAAGAAGACGGCAGTTACTAAATGTTTGAAGGATAAGCAAACAATACGGCAAGACAAGCGCGAGGAGCGAAGACGCGGTGATGAGCTGGGACGGGAATTGCGGGGAAATCCTATTAAATGTGCAAGTGGCACAGTGGAGAGGCACAACAAACACGGAAAGGAAAAAGAAGGCTGGTCTTCCCAATCGGTGGGCCAGCATCCGCCCACACGAGACAAAGCGGTGTTTATTTGGCAGCTGCTTATATCTTTATATATGTGTTTACTTTTACAAGCTGTTTATTTGGCTCCGTGGGCAGCTCTTTAGCCTCACACCCGCAGTGTAGCTGGTTTGATTCCTGCACCCTCCTTTCTGTGGTCCTGGAGTTATGGTGTAGTTACGTGAAGCCACCTCCAGGGGTGCCCATCTTGTCCGTGATATGCCCCATGCTTCCCGGGATAGGAGCCAGGCCTGCCATGACCCCGCTTTGGATAAGCGGTTCTGGAAAGATCAGTGTTTAATTAAGCCGACGGATAGACAGACACGGCAGGAAGGTTTTATGTGCGTTTTTTTTTTTTTTTTTTCCTGCAAATGAAATGAGGCTCACTGGATGCCAACATTTCACTACTGAGAGCTCGGGCGAGTTTTTATCTTTAGAAGAGAAGAAACAGAACGGAAAGATGTGCGTTTGGCTGAAGGGTTGCACGCTTTGGTGCGAGAGGTCATCTGGTACCGCTGGCTGCTTTCAGGCAGCTATCGATTGGGCAGCGCTTTCAAGAACTCACACATCCCGGAGCAGTTTAAGCAGAGCATCCAAAATGAGGGTAAAAAAGAGTAGGAGCTGTTCATCTTTCCCTCTCTGGATCTCTCTTCATTTCTGTTTTCTTTTACAGCTTCATTTTTAGCCTGACACCTTGGGGTGTTGATTGTTCCATATCTCATACTGCCCCCCACAGGCGAATTGATTAGTCAGCTTACTTTTTTGTCGAAAAACACGCATAACTCAACCCCCATCCCCCAGAACCTTGGGTCAAATTTCCATCAGTCACATCTCAGATCGGGTGTGGCCTCTGCCGTGACCAGGTCGACATGAATCACCGTCTGCTGAGCCAGGTGCGTGGCCACAAAACACCCATACCTCACCTCCCCCGTGACAGTCACTTTAAGTCACTTAAAGTAAAAGTGTCACTTAGGCAACTAAATGTCCATCCATCCATCTTCCATAAGCGCCTAGCCGACAAGGGGCTTGCAGTGAGTTCGCCGCAGATCCCCAGATGCACGGGAAACGGGAACCTTGGGAGACGAGCCAGTCTACACCCTCACACAGCCACAAGAACACGCCACAGATGGTATGTATTAGACTGCGGGACACGCGCGCTCCCCACACGCACACATACACGGGAGGGGGGGGGTATGAAGCACCATGCCACTGTGTCATCGTTCTGTTCATGCTTCTTATGGCAGGCTGCAAACATACGGCAAAAACGCTAAAGGGCAACGGATTCTACAGTTTCTTGACCAAATAAGACAAGAAAATCCGATTTACATTCACGGTATGTACTATTTGTGGTACCTGTAGGGCAAAATAACTGAGCAATAATAATGGTTAATTACCATCGAGCTGATAATCATAGCAAGCAACTTGTTAGAATTATGCAGGGCGATGGCAGATCAGGGAGCTCAGCTAAGCAGGCGTAGATGATGGGGTTGCTGTGGGGCTGGCAGGGGATATGGGTGGCTCGCGATCGTGTGGGTGGGGCCGATGGGTGGGGGGGGGGTGGGGGAGGGGGGTGGGGGGTTCATGTGAGGGGCGGTCGT
>JABFEA020000001.1:49873282-49884170 GCA_019775915.2 Cyphomyrus plagiostoma
TTTCAGCTGTGTGGCGCTGCCGCTCGCCTGTCGTGTGCTTTATGTCTTGTATTTAAGTCTGCGCCAGCGTCTGTTCCAGCAGACGCGGCATAAGATGTATTTTGTCCGAGCGTGCCAGTAAACCCCGTCTGTGTACCTTACTTCTGACTCGACTCCTGCTATGTCCTCTCCGCTCGCGCACCCGGACCATTACACAGTCCACTGTTTTGGCTGGTGCCTGCCTCTCACACAGCTGGTCACACACCTCATCTGCAGGCCATTATATACCGCGTACATTGTTCTGGATTGTTCTGGATAGCTTGAAAGCGTCCAAGCAGGGCCAAGAGCCCAGAAAAACAGGGACAGAGTCACAACACTCTTCAAACAGACGTGCGCAAAGTAAGGAAGTGTTTTCATATTTTTTCTCTCGCAAAATATGAAAAAAGATGAAAATAAAGCCAGTATCTGAAGTAACAATGAGTTACACAAGTAATGGTCACTGGGATTTTGATGACACTGAACACTTAAGAAGCTTGATAGTGTCTGTGAAGTTCAAATACAATCTCACCTGCTACCAATGGATATTATATCTCTTACGGTGACATCTGCACCTTTTATTATAATTACAATTATAATTACAACTAAAATGTGTGTGTGTATCTGTCTGTGTACGTGCATGCCTATGGCTGTGTGTATGCGTGCGTGTGCATGTATCTGTGTGTGTGTGTGAGCCTGCACACGCTAGCATATCGAAACTTTATTAAACGTGGACAATTACGATGAAATGAGTGCTAATGAAATAAAGGGAGCAGGAGCTCATTACTTTAAAAGCCTGCATGTGAAGTGAGCCCAGAATATAAATGCTTGAATGTATGCATGTTCGAGTTGATAAAACAATTAAGAACTGCGGTGGGATTTTTTTCAATTAAGATTGATGCATTTGATATCTGTTTCAATTCCGAACATCCCTGCCCTCTAGCCCTGTCTGCCATCAACAATTTTGGCTTACAAGCTTTCAACACACAAATCTTTAACCTGATTTTATTAAAAACGCTCTTTCCTCATTTTTTATTCAATTACAGTTACAGACAAGCAAAGGCACATTAGGAAGGTGTTTAAATAACTCAGGCTATCCTACACACACCATAGAACGAACTGAACTCATGCGGGTCAACCAAGGATAATCTAACAACAGAAGAAAACAAATGTAGCATTATTCATCCTTCCATGCAACCATCCATCCATCTATCCATCTCCAAACTGCTTATCCAGGTCAGGGTCTTGGGGCAAGTGTAACACTAATGTATATGATGTTCAGAGGAACATATCCATGACGTTTAGAGGCTCTTCAAAAGATGAATGCTGCTCCTACACCCTCCGGATGGTAGTCAAGGGGCCTGCAGCTTAATGAGATCCTGTGTCACTAACTCAGCAAGACGGTGCAGAAAATCAGCAGGATATCCTGACCGTCCCTCCAGAGATCCTGTCTGCCTCAGCGGGTTTCCCTGGCAACTTAAAAATCAAGACACAGCCAGTGAAAAGAACCTACCCTGTGTCAAGTGACCCTATCCCAGGAAGGGGGCCATAGTACCTGTCATGGGCCATGGGGATTCCTCACCTGTCACCTGAGTGGCTACTGTCATATTTCTCAGAGGCCAACTGCAACTGGAGGGGCAGACACGGAACGAGCGATGTGGCATGTAGGGGATTGGTGGAAGGGAAGAGGGAGAGGGAAAGACAGAGGGGCGAGAGAGAGAGTAAGGGGAAGAAGCCGTGGTCCAGACTGCAGCCGGTAGTGCCGTGTTAACGACCAAGTGAGGCCATTCGTTGACGGATGTTGACATTCAATTGAACCAAACATGGCGCAAGGGCATTGTATAATTGGTTTTGTACTGTTAGCATGAGCCAAGGGAAGGATTGTTGTGGGTGGGGGTCTGGGGGGGGGGGCATATCCTGTTCACTACCTACTTACTGTGCATCAACAAGAACGACAGAGAAATAAAGCAACATATGGAACATTTTTAAACTGGAATATAGATGTATAATATATGAATATAGATGTGATGCATATGGGTGTTCATCGGGAGCAGAGAGTCTGCAGGGGCTCATCTTAACTCCTTTGAGTTCATTATTTCAGAACTTCTGTTTCATCAGTTTACTAAAAAGCTGTTTCACATTCCTGTTGAGAATACCAAGAAAACATGGATAAACAGAATTTTTAATGGGGAAAGCATCCGTCTATGCATCCATCCATACATACATCACAACTACAAATTAATTAATTGACTAATACTCATTGACATCTGACATTTGTATCAGCGAGTTTCCAGTTAGTATTTGTGTCAGATTTTCATGACTCTTTTGATTCTCATACTTAGACTACTTGGTATATTCAGGTGGGATTGGTTCAGAATTCAAGGCAGTGCAGAACCCATCTGGAATGAGGAAAGATTTCATCAGCTTCTTCCAAACAGGGGCTGCATTTGGGTGGATATGTGAGGGTTGAAAGTCACTGATGTATAGCGTCTGTAGAAGGGCAATAGACCAGCCCATGAGCTGCTGGTGAGTAAGATCATCTCGCCATTAAAGTTCTGCTGTCTGATGAGCATGTGTGAAGCTGTTCCTCATGCTGTGTGAAGCAGACGGGCCGATGGAACAGACATGGTGGTCACACACTTCACCAGACGCCTCATTTTCGCATAGAAAATGACCATAATCCTGCTCTTTGCACGGACTTCTGTTATTTCCTGGCTGCATTACAAACACGTACCCCAGGAACCACATTGCTTCACAGTCAGGACCTGGCAGACGAGCAGGAAGCCACTGAAATGTCACGAGGTCATGTTCCTTCAGCTGCCTGGACCTTCAATAAAGTCCTTCCAGGAGCAGCAAATGCGTGTGGCCACTACAGAGTGGCATGTCGCCAACCTGAGCATGCAAGCAGGCCTCCTTCCCCCCACCCCAGGGAACATAACCTGAGCATGCAGGCAGGCCTCCTTCCCCCCACCCTAAGGAACATAACCTGAGCATGCAGGCAGGCCTCCTTCCGCCCACCCCAGGGAACATGCCCCATTGATACTGAACTGGCTGTGGGACACGATGTCACCTCGCTCCCTGAGATCATCATACTGAGGCTGAGCACTCATCAGGGAAGAGGTACTAACGTCGGGGTGGTTTTTAGAACATTTCCTGTGCAAAGCAGAAGCACAATCTTTTCATAGAAACAGTGATTCATTTAGGCCTCGTTTTAGTCCTTCAGAGAGACAAGCACATGACAACAAAGAGAAACTTCGCTGAAGAAGGTGTGATGGCTTTCCGGGACTTTCCAAGCAAATACTGCCAAATGCTGACCCTCAACATATAACTTGGCCTGATTGCTTGACAGCAAAATGAGCCACAAATGTTAGAGATTTGTCATTTTCCCCTGACAAGTGAATTACTGTTCAAGCCACAATGTGAACAACAGTCAGCAAAGCAACACCCGTGACTCTAGTTTATAGTTGAGTTTCCCGCTAAATTACTATATCCTGTATGAGTACAGCATGTACTGTAGCTAAGACTCAGGGAAGCTTGTGAGTACTTTGCCTCCTCAACCCTCCTAGAGTTTGCCACATCTGCTGCAGAGAGAATTACCAACCACTGATTTTCCTAAAAAGGAAAGTCTGGAGGATCTGTTTCATACCACGTTTCCCGCGACTAAATAATTCCCTTTGTCTCCTTTGTTTTTAGTAAGGGGTATACCTGCCTTGGATCTGACATGCATCTTGCCATTTATGTGCTAAAGTGAGGCAGCTGCCAGGCACCTTCTCGCTTTCTGAATGATTGAGGAACGTTTAACGCCGCACTACATGTGCTTTTTCTTTCACTCTGATGCCACATGGTTTAAAATGCTATTGCATGTTAAATACGAGCACGCTAAGATGATAACAGGGTGACATGGCCCCGTTTAACTACTAAAGGGCGCCGTCTGGTGGCTGGTGCAATTATTTCAACACCACAAAGTTGCTTTGGCAGACACTGGAGCAGCAAGGCAGATTTTGCAGTCAATATTAAAGCAGAATTAGGGCAATGCCAATACAGGCCTACATTCAACCACTCACTGGCAGTCCACGATGTCTGGGTGATGGATGGGGCAGCCCTGCCTTTTCCTCAACAAGAAGATAGGGGGCAGTCTACACTATTTAACCAGCAGGCAGGCACCTGTGTTACACATTACACATCATGTATAATCCTGCTGTATAAAGTAGGACATTGGTTATTAAACGGGGGATCTATTATGACTGACCCCACAATTAATCTCGTTGACTAGATGTATAGATGTTACAGAGCCTTCCAAAAATGCAGCCTAAGCATTTATGCTAATAAACTAGCTTCTGAACTTGTCCTCATGACACAGTTTGGCTCTTTCATCCCCGTCTGACAGTACACATGAGAATTTAAGCAGCATGAGCACCGGATTTTACATTTTTATTTTACTGTTTTTGCATTTAGCATTTTACTCTTTTATCTGGACACTTTTAAGTAGAATGGTTTACAATTTGACCTGCTGGAACGGGAGCTATCCGTGTTAAACGCCGCCCATGTCTTCCATCTAGCAAAGCCAGCAGATCATGTCTATGGTACCTAGAGCCTCTCCTGGAGGAGATACAGCTTTATCTGCTCTCCAGGGCCAGTCTGGTGGTTCACTGATGGACAGAGATACTGTCAGGCGTCAGCCTCAATTGGCAGCTAACCCTGACACAGCAGGTGTCCAACAGACCAGACCACATGTGAAGTTCTGCTGGGATTTCTACTTTCTGTGCTGCTCTATATCTATTCTAATTCCAGGTGCACACGGCTCAATCAGCCAAATGCGATTTGATCATAGGGGTGCGTGGAATGGGGAGGGGCGCCTTGGGCCAGGGGCTGGAGCTGGGGTCTCAGTGGGAGAAGATTAGCAAGTGTGTGAATGAGATGCTTAGCAAAGGGATGCATTGCAACTCATGGCTTCTGACCACACCTGGGAATATCACCCGGAATTCCATTATCCCAACTCCAGAGGGGATCTGCTCTTCAGTGCAGCCTGCCCACCACAACATCTACGCTTCACTGTGTCTGAAATGTGCAAAATACTCTCTATGACCACTTAAGGAAGAAAGCTTGTGCAGTTTGAGAAAAGCGGGGTGCATGAAAATCCTACAATCGTGCTTTTTTATACATCTCCCTCAGACTGGGAAGGAGAAAAAGTTTAGAAATTTGTGCCAAAGTCTGGAGGAAGCATCAGTAGATAATGTGTGCGATTCAGCTGGCCCACTTTCCTAGAACATCCAGAGCACTTATGCTGAATGAACAAAACTGGCAAAGCAAGCGATCCAGCGGCATCATGCCCCTCAACCCGCTTCGCAAAGTTTTCTAAATGGTTTTTCCAAGCAGCAGAACCAACAAAACCGAATACACAGAATTCACCTGCCCCAGACACCTACACCCACTTCCACCTAACAATCCCAAAGTTTGGCCAAGCATGGCTTTAATGTCACTGATTTAGCCACACAAATAAAGCAGATGATCTCTACACGCCACTCTCGGGCTGCTGTGTGGTTGTGGGCCAGCTCTGATTTCTTTGCTGCATTTCAGATCACAGTGACTTAAGTGAACTAGTTATTTTGACAGCCTGTCGGATTGCATGTCAGGGAATTCCGGCCTTATGATTTTTATATTTATTAAACTATATTACTCTTAATCATACTCAGTTAGCAACCATTTGCAAATATGAGGGTTACAAAACATTCATTTTCCAACCAATGTACACATCTACGATCAAATTTTGTAAGCTTGACAACAACACATGCCAGAGTGAGAGGCATTTTGAGTAGAATTTACTATTTGTTGTAAAAAATATTCACTTGATGAATAATAAAAGAAATTGAAATTGGAAGGCTGAAGTAAAGACATCACCATGCTCGTAGTGTCGTGATTTTTACTTAGCAATAATTTGCTTAATGACCTGGACGTTGTAATGGAACTCAGTTGCTAAACAAAGAGTTGTTGTATATTTATAATAACACACACATAAAATGGTGTTATATTAATACAGATATGCCCATGAATAAAAATGACCAACCTTCTCATCTCTGTTTTCAATAAAAAATTAAATGTTGTTACGTCCCTTTAAAAATGACAGCTCTACCGAGCTCTACAGAGACAGGTGGCAGAGCACATTTGTTGCACGAGGAGTGTGTCTACCATGAGAAATTTATCGAGTCGGCCGGTCAAAACCTCGTACGATGATGCCTCTATCTTCAGGGGGTATAAAACGGGGTATTAAGTGGCATAACAGTTTGTCTCACCATGCAACAGGCAAAAAAACCTCGAAACACATGATAAACAGCTGCATAAACACAAAGTGCTAAAGTCAAGCTGTGCAGCAAAATTAGAAGCCTAAGCACTCTTTTTGCAATAAAATTAAATGTACAGGCTTGAGTTGAATAACGTATCTTTCAAACAACAACAAAAATCATGTTTTAACATCCCCAAAAGACCTTCACGGTCTTATTACCCTACATAAAGTCAGCAGTGTGATATAAGACAGCTCATATTGTAGCGTACACACTTAAAGTGAAGGACGCAGAGATCAATCCGGCCTCGAGCCGTCCATGCGGTGATGTATGAGCCTCCACTCCTCTGCAGGGTTCATTCACGCCTCTCAGGCACACCCATAATTCACTAGTCGATGGGTCACTGGGTTAAGTCTCTGTGTCTGTGGTCGGAAGGTAACTGAGACAAATTCCTTGCTTTGCCGATTACCCAAATTTGGGTTAAACATTTGATTTTCGGCTTGAATTACCCCCCCCCAAAAAAAAAAAAAAAAAAAAAGCTCAAGGGAAACTGGAGAGAGGACTGACCCTTTAATCTGACCCAAAGCCTTGGTCTCCCCTCCATACATCTGTCGGCTTTCTGCTAAGGATCCTTAGAGGAGGAAGTTTAAAGGGATGGATGCTGGTGGGTAAAAGCGCACACCCTGTCAGCATCCATTTCAGCTGCATGCACACTGCCCTTTAATATCTGCTGTAGACTGCGACGTGAGGTTTTCCCGCTACTTAAATTGTCTGTGACTAATCATAACTGTCCTTGGGCGGTTAATTTTAACGTCTGTGACCTTTTAGCCAGACACTTAACACAGATTTGTAAACATTTTCACACGTAAATGAATAAAATGTACAGTTGCAGGGGCGCCAAATTAAGGTACCTGGGCAGGAAAAAACAGGCAAAAAGGATGAGGACGCGTATCGGAGCCGATTAATATTTTGCTAATGCCCTGGAGGATCGAAAGCACTTTAAATGAGATGTCGGCACTGGGCGCATTTCCTGGTTTTAAATTATTTTACGGGGAGCGGGAATTATATTCATGTTCGGCAGAGACAGTGATTTCTGACGCATCATAAATTGGGAGTGCTCTCGGGTGCAGTGAGCTTCACATTGTTAGGTAGCCGCCACAGCAGGTAGCTGTTTAGCAAAAGCTGGGGAAGCACGGTAGGGTGGTGGTGGGGGGGCTCATTAGCGACCATCACCTCAGGAATGGAAATGCGACAAAAGTCAGAAAGCTTGGCTCCTGTGTCGGGGATCACTGGAAGCTGGGGGGGGGGGGCGGTGAGAGTTGGGAATGATTACTGACATCTTTGGTGAACGATGCATCGCTCCTCACGGACGTGTCTGAGATCAATCCTGGCGGAGTGGGGGGCAGGAGGATCCCAGGGCATGAGCAAGGATTGATGGACGGCCCACCCTGGAGGGAAAGTAGGGGTGGGGGGGAGTGGAGCGGGGATGAGGAAGCCAGGGGTAACACAGCTGCCTGTGCCGATTACAGCGCCCCACCTGTCAGGTGCCAAGCCTCCAGGAGCGATAGCCTGCCTTGATCTGGGGGCGTGGGGGCAAGGTGCTAGTGTGACACACATGCACATAGACACAGAACCATTGGCTGAAGTTTATATTCTGAGGGCCAAAAGAGGAGCCCGGAATCATGGGTGGGTGGAGAGGAGCAGAAATGATGGATTAGAAAGAAGAGAGGTGAAAAGAGTGTGCGAGAAAAGCAAAATAGCGTGTGTCGCACGTTCAGCTGGTGAGAGATCACTTTCACACCTAAGTGCGCCCATCAACGCGGACAGTGACACTTACACACACACACGCGCGCGCGCACACACACACACACGCACACACACACACACACTTGACCCACAGAGAATAAACAGGTCTTTGCCCAGCAAGAAGGCACAGAAGATCCCCACGGAGGAGATAAACTCCATCTGAATATACCAGTGCCTGCTGGTGTGTCAGAGGGAGAGAGATTATGTCACGGTGGACATGGGAAGAGGCAGGGATGCTGACAGGAAATGACAGGGGGTACTCTGACCTGTCGGTCACAGCAGCTAGCAGGAGAATGGTAACTCACACAACATGGGAGTGATTTCGATGAGTGTGTGATGACAGGGGCTCAAAATGCATCTGTGGGAGGACCATCGACTTTGCTTCTTGCTCCATACAGCCGGTGTTAGCATTAAGGCTAACCTTTAGCCAGTGAGTCTGATTTTTGTGACTTTCGGTTAGACATTTTCCTGTCTGTGGCGTGTGTTGAACACAAGGCCGGCATGATTGTGCGAGTACTGGCGAGAGCTTCGGGCCGCGGTCGGGTCAGGTTGTAGGAGCAAGACCTGTAGTCGGGTCAGGTTGTAGGAGTAAGACCCAGACTTTCCAAAGGAAGAGTGATTTAATATCAATGATGAGAGGCCTTTATGTTTGTCTGATAGTAGTGAGTTCTGTTCTTGCAAGCTGTATATACTCTAAACTCTGTGGTGATCAGATATTCACCAAAAGCAGGCTCCTGAAATACTAAATAGCATAATTACAAAATCATAACCAAATACACACATTTAATAGCTACTATATGATGGATGGAAATTCAGCCTTTTTATAAAAAATAGACACATACTTTGTATGAAGAGTCTCTCTCCTCCTTTTCTCATACTCCTCATTTTTTCTTATCCTCTCATCCTTATTCTTTTCCCTACTATCATATAACTGAATGCCCCCCCCCCCCCACAAGCCATGTAGCCTGGGGGCCCTGTATCCATCTCACCCCCAGCTCCCTGTGGGGGCCCTCAGGCTGTTGAAGCCCCGCCCACCGCCCACGCACCGCGTTTCTGATCAAAAGGTGATTTGTTAAAGACCCGCAGATGTTTTGTTGTTTAATATGACTCCAGTATTCCTATGGTAAAAAATTACCAGTCAGTCTTTAACATTTGCTATTATCCTCAATTTAACCTTTCACATGTATGTTGCTTGGCACATAGACCTATGGGCATACACAGGTACGACAGGTGTACTGCCCCCATCTGAAAGCTGATTGGACGAGAGTGCCCCCTCCCCTGTAATTCACTTTTGTCATTGGTTGGCCCCTCGGTATGAATTATGGCAGTAGTGGTAAAGCTTACCTAAGGACTTCAACTTAGAACCCAACAACCATCTACTAATCGCTAATTCTGGTTCATGTCACCTGGGGGGTAAGGAGGTCACAAGGCTGGGTTACATCCTGGACGGGGTGCCAGCTCATTGCAGGGATGTCCTAACTGTAGGTCTCTATACTGCGGAAGAAAACCACACTATACTGGAAGAACTCACAAACATTCAGAGATTGGAACTCCCAATCCGAGCGGTATGAAGAAAAAGTATGGCCCAATGACCCAAGACACTACCAAACTAAATGAAATATGCCCAGCGACCTTCCAAACACCTGCACTTGAAGGTCCCAATTGCAAAACCTCAGACATCTTTCTCCACAGAGGTCACATCTGTCTCCCTATTCCATCTCTCATGCATTTGCATCTCCAAGGCATCCTGGCTGGAGATATCCTGAATTCTGCTGTCTAATGCAGCCACAGAAATTCATAAAGACATCAGAGGCGGTTGGCACTGCAGGGTGAAGGGAATAACCTTATCATATGTTTGTTTAATTATTCATTCGTTTGATGTCAATATTATACTATCATCTGTGTGTGTTTTTATTTACGTAAAAAAAAAACATTAAAAAAGCTAGGTTTTGAAATGAAAGTAACGGCGTTTTTCGTCAAATAAGTTTGAGGAAGTCAGGTAACAGCCCCTTGTTTGTGTTGCCATCATGGTGACAGATCCAAACCTGCATGTGAGCTGAGCGCCTAGCAGCCTCACGACGCCCCACAAGTTCTAAGCCGTTAAATTTGAGTAAATGACCAGCCAGTTTTAGCGGCGATAATTGATGTAGTCGGTCGATGACTGCTCCCCAGTGCATCTTCAGGGAGGGGCAGATATCGACGCAGCTAATAAGCTGTTTCCTCCTGCTTCGATGTGAATAGATTTTGCTCTGTGCCGAGTAGAGAATTCGACGTCTTTCCAAAAAGAGATGCTATCTCCTCTGACACCACACACGTACCAGGTAACTGTTCCCACACTTTCTACAGCTGATTACCAGAACATTGTGATTTTTGGTACATAGCAACAACAAAAGGCAAAAACAAATGATTGGAGGAACACCAGGAGTTCAGATGCCAGTATGTCATTCTTTCTCCCAGACCGCTTGGTAAAAATTGCCCTCATCTCACACGTGTCTGTCTGTTCTCTTTACAAACCCCCTGATATCAAGAATGTGCCAGTTTGGCTCAATGCCTAACAGTCTGTCCTTAGCAAGGAGGCTAAAAAAAGGAATTAGCAGATGCTTTTATTCAAAGCAACAAGAATTTTCGTTTGGAGAAAGGAGGGTCAGACAGTCAGCAGCTGAAGGTTAAGGGCCTTGCTCAGTGATCCAACTGTAAAACCACACAATGGATCACAGAACTCGAACCAGTGACCTTCTGATCACAAACATAGGATCCTAAACCACACACTGCCCCAGTAATCACAACTA
>JABFEA020000001.1:49898709-49909170 GCA_019775915.2 Cyphomyrus plagiostoma
TTTAACCCAAAATTGTCAATTTCCCCCACAAAATTACCGTGTTTTGGTTTTTGGCCCTGCCCCCCCCCCCCAAACCCCCCCCCACACCCCCCAAACCCCCCCCCCCCCCCCCCCCCCCGTACTCATGACACTTCCCCTCTGATTATGTGTGGGCCGGATCTGCACCGTCACCCACACCCAGACCTCTTCCCCAGCAGAGACAAGTCAGATGGTGGCTGCGTTTGCATCTTTGCCTCTTTTCAAATCCTGTCACACGTCATCCTTAGCCCAAGCATATTCTGCCTGTCAGTTTGGTTCCTCCCCTGCTTGTTGGCTCCATTCACCCTGCATGGGTCACACACTGGCTAATGCTGCCCCATGTTTGAATTTATCCATGAGTCCCTGAAGAATGTGAGTTAAACTGTTAAACAGTATAGTGACCTGTTTACCCTGCACTATAAGTCCAGCGTATCCATGCATGTTGTTCTTGTATTTGGAAAAGATAAATTGCCCCCTATATCTAGCACTAGATACCTTTGTAAAGAATTTGTAATATATCATGAGATCTAAAAAATTAAGATGTGCTAAAAAGAATAATTATATTATAATATTATAATATTTTCTTTTGAATGGCGTTAAACCATGAAGGATCCTTTTACATTTCCTGGTACATGTTATGTTTGAAGTTTTTTCTTCCATGGTTATTCAGCATTGTATAATCTCTCATGTCTGTGGTAACACTGTGACAAAAGGGACATGAAATTTTCACACGGTAAAATTGTGTTGTGGAGGTGTCCGTTTCAGTGTAACTAGATCGAAGGGTCCACATCTGTACTTTGGTTAAAGTAAAACACAAAACAGTCATGGAGAATAAACCAAACACATCTGCCACTGATGTGTGAGTGTATGGCCTATTGGATAAGGCGTCTGACTTAGCATCAGAAGGCTAATGGTTTGAGTCCCTTGGTTGTCAATTTTGGGAGTGATTCAGCAGGTTAGCATGCTGTACCTGTGACCGGAAGGTCAGTGGGTTTGAATCCCAGTGTTGGCAGAGGGCCTTCACCTTTGGGTCCCTGAGCAAGACTCTTTGCCCCCAATTGCTCCAGAGACTCTGTGGTCCCCCTTTCTCAGTGAAGTACATTGCTTTGGATAAAAGCATCTGAAAATTAAATGTAAATGTATTTACACTTGGATTTATTCATTAAATGGATGCTCCTATCCTGGCCAAAAACAGGAGGCGCTGTTGAGTTTCTCAGGTAGGGTGAGGTCAGGTAATCTTAGGTCAGGTTATGGTTGGAGGGTTAGAAAATGCAATGATAGGCAGAGGGGGGCCAGCGCCGGAAATGCGACACATATTGTTAATGCCCATGACTGGTTTATTTCCTATTATAAGCAACATTCCTGTGTTTCAGAGGCTGTGTTGTAGTGCTCTGCCTGTTGTAATGGCCCGATGCTGGTTGTGCCTTCTCAACATGGGTCCAAGGACAGCCTCTCGCTAGTCAGACACCAGGAAAGATCTGATGTCACACCTGCCCGTCACTCTCTAATCGCCATCACGCCACGTGTGGCAGGCCAAGCGAAGCTCACAGGCCTGGCCTGTCCGCCCATGTTAGTGCCGCAGTCCTCTCCTAGGCCCAGAATGTCCCCGAACCAGCGAGGCGGTCTCGCTTTCGCCATGGCATTCCTGAGGAGGGACACCCGACACGCTGGATTTTAATTGATTTTAATGTTTGAAACACTTCGGATAAAAGTTCGTTATGAGGTCACTTGGACTCAGATCTGTGGAGCAGGAATCGGAATTCTACATATCTGGTGCTATGCAGAAAACTACCCAAGTTTTCTCAGACAGCTGGGAAAAAAATGATCATTAAAAAAAAAAGACTTAAGAATGCATTAAATCTCTGAGTTCTGCCCTTTTACTCTGCAGCGATCTGCCGCTCAGTGGGATCAAATTCAATCTGTTGTGAACACGAAAGTAAGCTGAAACACGCTGCCCTGTCAGCCAAAAGCAGAGGTTTATTTTCCTGCGGAGATGTAGGTTACAGTTCATGCCAATAAACAACTTCAGATAGATGGTCCCAATTGTAACAGAACATATAAATGAGGTGAATTTAAAATGCATAAAAAGTCCAAAGTGGCAAGTTAGCATGTAATCAATATCACCAGTAGCAGAAAACAATTTAGTAAGACAAAATAACAATCGTTGATGCTGCCATTTTGGGTCAAG
The DNA here is from genome assembly GCA_019775915.2 of Cyphomyrus plagiostoma. Classification (NCBI taxonomy): domain Eukaryota; kingdom Metazoa; phylum Chordata; class Actinopteri; order Osteoglossiformes; family Mormyridae; genus Cyphomyrus; species Cyphomyrus plagiostoma. The sequence goes on from JABFEA020000001.1 coordinate 49,900,916, forward strand.
TGAGGTCTTTGCGTTGAAAGAATTCCCAGCTTTGGTGAATAGCATCTGCATAAACACTATTTTTACCTGATGATTTTCCCTAACTGTTTGTGCAGATAATGTCCTGGCAGGCTAAGGAATGAAGAAGGTTGTTGTTGTTGACGAGTATGAGTACAGCCTCTACTTGGAATGAGAGTGCTGTCGAGCAGCTCTCATGAGACAGAACAAGATCAGCACATAAGTCACACGATCTTTTGTACATCGTCAAACAACTCTACTTTTCGTCTGATAATTAGCTGTCTAGTGTTTGTGGATCAGTGCCACTAGTCCGGCGAGGAGCGTAAGCATTTGTGGCCTAATGATTAGGGAAAAGCACTTGTAATTGAAAGATTACTGGTTTGAATGCCCGACCAGCAAAGTGCCATTGAAGTACCCTGAGTAAAGTACTACTCCCAGGATGCTCAGTTAGTTGTCCCCTGCTATGTTGTGATGTCACATGTGGGTTAAATACAGAAGACACATTATGTCATTGTGTGCTGTGCTGTGTCAATAACAACTCTTCACTTCAATTAATTTGCTCTGTTTTTATATAGAGGCTTTCCAGCACTGGTGAGGTTTGTTGAACAGATTTTTTTAAAAATAAAATGTATAAAACGATACAGCTGGCAGAAAGGTAGAATATTCCACAAATAGGGAGGTATCTGCCTCAAATAGGCTGCTGTAATAACACACAGAAAGGCAGCAGCTGGATAAAGGGCCTTATCGAAAAGAATAAACCAAAAAAAAAATGGGGGTCTGGATGTGCTACCGTTGCCAGAGAGGAGTACGTTTCCTGGGATGCAATCTAATTTTGCCAGGGAAAATGTGCGCTAATTATGGGCTCCTGTGAAGACGTAATACCAAGTTTGGTGTTTAGTGTTCGCAAAAGCGGAAAATTGTTCAGCTGCTGACTGATAAAAAACAAACAGAAAAGAATCACAACAAAGATCTAGCTATCGACAGACCTCCTAAATGCTCAAACCACGGTCGGCATGCTATCGACCCCTTCAAACATTATCTGAAGTTTGTGACAAATGCATCTTCACGCCTACCTGCAGAGGCTGTCTCTGTTCACGCCGGGAGCATGTGACTTCATCAGTCATGGTACACAGTTGTGCTTTTGCTCTCTCTCCTGTCCATCACCAGGGACAGTTTTTCGCGTGTTTTGTTAACGGGACCTTTGAAACGAGTCTTTAAACTGATGGAAATGTTTTGTAAACATGAGCAAACCCCCCAGTTCCTCCAGGAACTGTCTGACCCTTCTTTCACAATTGTGCATCTTTCAGGAAAAATGCATCTGCTATAAGAATAAAGTCTAAATGTTCCCTCTTTTCCCCAAAGTCTAATTCGTTACGGCTGTAATTAAAATGTAATTACACTTAAACCAACACAACAACAAGATCAGGAACCTGCCGCAAATTGCAACTAATGTCATCAGAAGTCAGTGTGGCTGGAATGGAACATCAACAGGCTGGTGACAGACAGTTTAGTCTTGTACACCATAACTAAGGATACAGAGCAGGCTCTGGATTATTAAAACAGCTCAGTGGGTTTGGATGCTGTGTCTGTGATCAGAAGGTTGCCGATTCAACTGTTTGTCACATTAAATAAAGGTGCCTCCTAAATAAGTAAATATTTTCACAGTCCAGTTGTCACTGTGAATGTTCACTTTTTTACAATTGTAAACACTTTTTCCTATAGATTGAATACGGCCATTCTCTTGTCTACTTAGAAATATTGACATTTAATTAGAATCTGTTTAATATTTTTATTAATATGTTTGTATTACTTAACATTTGTGTTCATGGAGGTTGTTTGTACGGTCTACTTTATATTGCTGTCTACATTAGTTTGTGAAATTTATTTTTTGCCTGTTATTCCACAGTCAGCTGTAAGTGGTATTATTGCAAAGTGGAAGCGTTTAGGAACAACAGAAATTTAGCCACGAAGTGGCAGACCACGGAAAGTGAAGGGGGGGGATGTCGATTGCTGAGGCACACCATGCGTTAAAGTCGCCAAAACGCTGTTGACTAAGTAGCTGTAGAGTTCCAAACTTCCTCTGGCATTAACCCCAGCACTGCGAGCTTCATGGAATGGGCTTCCATGGCCGAAAAGCTGCGTGCAAGCCTCACATCACCAAATGCAATGTTAAGTGTTGGATAGAGTGGTTTAAAGCACACCACCAGTGGACTCTGGAGCACTGGAGAACATTGCCTGCCTGTTTGCATAGTGCCAACTGAAAAGTTTGGTGAAGGAGGGGTAATGGTATGGGGTTGTTTTTCAGGGGTTGGGCTTGGCACCTTAGTTGCAGTGAAAGAGAATCTATGCAATTTATGGGAATACTTCTGTTCCAGCATGACTGCCCCAGTGCACAAAGCAACGTCCATAAAGACATGGTTGGGTAAGTTTGGTGTGGAAGAACTGAACCCACACAGAACCCTAAACTAACCCCACTGAACACCTTTTGGTTGAACTAGAACAGAGATTGTGAGCCAGGCTTTCACCTCCAACATCAGTGCCTGACCTCATATATGCTCTTCTCGATGAATGAGCAAAAACTTCCACAGACAAACTACAAAATCTTGTGGAAAGCCTTCCCAGAAGAGTGGTAAATTCTCGTTAATTCAGAATAACACAACGTTTTTTTACGTGAAAACTTTATCTCAAAAATTCCGAGATAATTATGTCATTAATTTAGAAATTCCGAGATAATTATCTCGTTAATTCAGAAAAACAGAGCGTATTTTTTTTTACATGAAAACCGTATCTCGTTAATTCAGAAATACAGAGCATTTTTTTTCTTTTTTTACCAGAAAACTTTATCTTGGAAATTCCGAGATAATTATCTTGTTAATTCAGAAATTCCAAGATAAATATCTCGTTAATTCAGAAAAACAGAGCAGAACTATTTTTTCTCAAGTGAACGCATTACGCTTCTGTAATGTCCTCTTTAGTGTACAACAGGAATAAATACGTTTCCTTACATCTGTGAAAAGACAGAGGCAAAAACAGCATGTCCACTTCAATGGACATAAATGAATGGGTGGGGTCTCAGGAGTATATATCCACAAAGTGGGGGACTAATTCTATATTCTGATAGCTAGGTGTCCCAATACTTTTGTTCAAATAGTGTAGTTTCTAAGAAATTGTGTTTTCTCATGCTCCCAAAATAATGGATTTTTCAAGATTTGTGTTATTTATCAGACAGCAGTGATATGTTAAAGTAATTAAGTATGTTTTGTCTGTGTGATGGAATGGCATGGCATATCCCAGGGGGTCTCTGTGCCACAAGGAACGGGTCCCTGGCTCACCATTATCCACTAGAGAAGTCTTTATGGAAGACAGACAGTTGGATGGACGTCCATATTGACAGACTGACAAATGTCCCCCAATGTATCTGAACGTGCTAATTGGATACCTGTATAACCAGTGTTCTGAGAACCCCCGTCTCATGTATTGCATTGCTGTCGGTATGTTTTTGCTTTTTAACGATAAATTACCAAATGGAACTTGATTTGCATGTCAGATAAAGTAAAATGCAGACTTTAAAAATGTGGGGAAACACACACTACGCCCTTGAACCGTTATGCAAATCCAAACCACCGTCTCCCCCGGCCATTGGTCTTGCTTTTTAATTCTGCTTCATCTGAATTACCTGCCCTTGGACCACTCAAGGTTGAGAAATATTTAACATAACAGTTTTTAAACAGGCGCTAGAAGGTTAGTCAAGGAGTCCCAAGGTGTACAGTAAGCAGATTATTCTGATATGTAATAAGAATAAAACATTAGAATGACCTCATGTCTGCTAGATCCGATTGGGTCCTTGGGGAAATATTAGATTTTTTCCAAGTTAAATTGCTTCAAAATTTTAAATAAATAAATAATAACATTTTTGACATTTTTAGTGGGCCTTGTCTGGTTATAAAAGGCCTGGTCTGGGAAAACAGAGGGTAGGAATATGCCCAGTGCTTGAATTTAATCATCTAAAAATGACGGTGAGAGGAGACTGCAAAGTAGAGGATGGATGCACAGGAGGAAACAGCCCTCACCGCACGCTTAAACCCTTATCCAATTGAGAAAAATCGCACGGCTAAATTAATTAACTAAGCAGGAGAGCAGAGGCCCACAGACACGTCCCCTCCTCCCGATCCATGGCCCGTCACCTTTCAGACGAACAATTGCAAACTTCTAAAAACCCAGTTCGAGGGGAGCGCTTTGCTTATTAAAAAAAAAAAAAAAAACGACCATTGTTATTTCCTGAGCACTTAATTGCCGAACATCGATCGGCGCCTCACTGCGGTTTGTAATCACGCGCCAATTCACACAGGGATAGCGCCAAGGGAAAATTAGCCGTAATTGCCGTCTCCGGGACAGAGGGGAAACGGCGGACAACTCTGGATGCGTGTCAGTCATCCAGATGCGGGGATTTCTTTGAGATTCTAGAGTCACCGGTGTTGGCCCTGTGAATGAATACCTTCTCCCACTCATCTCCTTTGCCTGTTTCCCTGCTTTTTCTCTTAGAAGTATCTGAAAAACCCTCTGTTTCGATCCAGCACAGGGGAGATTCTATTTTTTAAGGTGGGCTAGCATAAGTGGGCCCATAATTCATATGGGGGAGCCAATGATATGTTTTGAATGGGTAATTGACAAGGGTGAGGCATTCTGGAGGCCAATCAGCATTCAGCTGGGACCAGCTGTGGTCCCGCCCCTGTGTGCACACCTTATCTGGCACGCTGCAGAGGTCCCACCTTCTTTTGGTTCTGCCCAAGGCCAGGTCTGCAGCACTGCTGACAAAGCTCATGGTCTAAAAAACTCCAAAACTTAAAAGGACTTTAACAGACCTTCATTTGTCATGTATATTAGACAGCCGTTCATCTGCATGACCGAGTAACACTAATGCTGGAATAAAGTTTCTTTTTGACACACGCAGCGAAAAGTGTGGGTTGAAATTATCACTTCTGCCTGCTGCCATGACGTTTCCCCTATGTAGACCAGCCTCAGGTCATTGTGCTGTGTGGTGGCTCACCTCCTGTTATATTACCCTCCAATGCTACGTCTAAGCAGCTGTTTGCCATCATCTGGGAGGAGGGTCCATGAAGGGGGGCTTCATCCCAGACAGTAGGGGGCGACACAATTGTGATGTGTGAGCAGATGCTAATTCACTAAAGCTCAGCGTGCCTTCGTGGCTACACCTGAACTTTGACCCCCCGGGGATCTAGCTGCCAAGATAAGTGCCAAGTACAGTACCCCTCCTTTGGCAAGGAGACTGGAATTGCATCTGAGTTATTAAACGTTGAAGCATAGTTTCCTCCGACTGTTGCGTCAGGCAGTGTTTCCCAACCCAGACCTCAGGGATGGCTAGACCTTTTTGTTGCTTCCCAGCAAACCTATATCAAGTCTTCCGTGTTCTTAATTAGCTGGTAGCTCAGATGGTGCAAAATTGTGGACTGTCTGGGGATCCCCTAGGACAGGATTGGGAAACACTGGCATAGGGTATTCCCCGCTGCATTTCCATTATCCTGGTTTGGTCAGTTGCATGTCTCAGACTTTCACGCAGTTATGCAGCGAATCAGAAACAAATTGCATCACATTTACCCGCAGGCCAGTAATCCCCAAAGGCCTCCAGTGCAGGCCAATTAAGCAAAATATCCATAAATACATATTTTTAGAATTCCAATAACATTTTCTAATAACAGTTTAAAGATCACCATGAATCTCAGGATTAATGCAATGTTTTGTACATGAGGACTGTCAAGAACTAATGTGCAAAAGTGTCTAATTCCCATCTTTCCATCACAGCTTAAAAATCCTACTTGATTGAGATGGTAAGTCCTGACCAGTTTCTTGTGACTAAAAATGTGGATGATCATAACCTTGGATACAGGCAGATCAATCCGGTTTAATCCAGCTCAGAGCAGGCATAATCTGAATGCTCTGACAAACATGGGATTTTCAATAAAGCATTTTAATGTATGCATTTAACTACCAGTCACACAGACATGAAGCATGGGCCCATTCTTACATACTTTACAGAGCAGTAGGGACTGGACCAACGTCCACAAAGACAGCTGTCAGTTATATTCTTGGCTGTTACAGTAAAGTTACATGACATGTATATGCTTCAAACAAGACAAAATGCATCTGCTAACACATTTATTAGGAATTGATTCACTCACAATGTTAAAACTACAATATTTTGGCATGCTTTGTACCATTTAATTACTTCAATTTCATCTGTGGCTGTAATCAGAGTTGGTCGGAACGTGAAATTATAATTTGTTTTATAGACATTTTGTTGCCTGTTTTCTGGCCTGATGCTGAGACACAGGTAGCGTTTTTGGCACCGTGAGACATAGCTGGCCTTGGGATTTGCTTTCACATGAACATTATAGATCCTTCTTATAATGCATTGCTATTATGTTTGTGATTATTTTTACTGGTGTTTTGTTATATATTACTTGGGTGAATCGCTGTATGTTTTTTCACCCGCTTCTTCTAGTTTAATAGCATCCAGCAATTTTCTATCATGGTCTAAGTGCTGAGTGTGTAACCTGCAAACACTGTTGCTGTCCGCTGTAATTGGGTGAATAACACAGGATGGAGAGAGCGGTGACATAATTATACTCGCTAAGCTCTAAATGCAGTGGCTGGCAGGCTCCTCATGCTGAGATGTGTGCATGATGACACTGCCTTAAGTGAAACGACACCAGCCTTCTTGACTCCTGCCTCGTCTTCAAGCCTTTATTTCTGGAGAGTCATTATATTTGTCTTTTTGCAGTCTATGTCCCAGAGATAATTCGAGATGGCCTATTACTGAAAAATTTTACATCGATGTTCTAAGTACAACGGGGTGGGGGGGGGGGGCTTATTACCAAAACTTGATATTTCTCGAGGAGTGGCTCAGTCTCTTCTTAGCCCAGAAAGTATTATGGATATGGTGTAACGCTACAAGAATGCTCTTGGGGCTTTTACTTTTACTGTTCTCAGGACAGAAGTAAAATGATTGGTTCTGAGAGATAAACAATTAGATAGTAGTGGCGGTGGGTCCAAGCAATTAGCAGAGGCAGGACAAAGACATCTGATTGGTTTGTCCCACCTCCTCTAGTTGCTTGGACCCACCTCCAACCTGATTGGGTATCTCTCTGAGCCAGTCATTTTTTTTTTTAATGATTAAACTTCTATGAGCTACAAGGACATAAATAATTGTACTCTCTACTCACTTGTGTGTTCCTGGACCCCCTATGACCAGTGGTATTTTGGAAAAAGGTATTAAACAAATTATACCTTGCTTCCAAAGCAAGTCATTTGTTGGATGACAATGCTGCCTCAGTTGGTACAGACTCCCCACCAACAACTCTAGCGAGTTAGCAGCGCATGTTAATTGCCCATATTGTAATAGCCAGTGTAGTAAGCATTGTCCTCATTCCTGCTAACTACCCTCTAGCCCGTTGGTTTGATAGCCTAGTCCACAGTGGCTATGTATAATGATGCATTTAAATCTCAATCTTCAAATGAATGAAAAATAAGAATGCATTCAGTATGCGTAGTGTGCAAGTAAGTGAATGCAATATTAACTGTGTAATTGTACCAGCTGGTTACCCAATAGAACGTCATATGTGCCTTTGTACTAAATGTAGGGAGCGTGCTATTTGTTACCTTTGAAACAAATTATTAAGAGTCAGAATAACCTTCTGATTTGAGGTGTTTTTGATCATAGTGGGAGAACCAGGGGGATTAGGAGGCTAGATGGTATAGCCGCTGTTTCTTTGCCACTATGAAAATACATTTCCCCCAGGTTTTGCAATCTTTGACATGACTGAAAAAATGTAATTTCCTGAATCCGGGAGCTCATATGGAAACACTGCTCACTTCTGAAGTTATACATATCGTAGTCACCCTCACTCCAGCTTCAAGGAGAAGTCCAAGTTGATGTCCATCCATCTTCCATATCTCTACATACTTCAAGAATGGGGTCACAGCCATGGAGGGGGAGTCTAGTCCATCACAAGGCATACTGACACTCACTCTGGGTAGTTTAGAGGGACAAATTCACTGAACCACATGCTTTTTGAACTGTGGGGGGAAACTGGAGTACCCTGCAGACCAATGGTGAGCATGCAAGCTACAGACACGTGGGGGGGGGGACTTAACCCCCCCCCCCCCCCACGGGGGTGGGGGGGCGGGGACCCGGTTGGGGCCCCATGAAAGTGAAGATGAGGTTGAAGAAAAAAAAAAAA